>JAHFWJ010000559.1:600000-1018536 GCA_028555115.1 Himalopsyche japonica | reverse complement strand
TTTCTCAACCTTTTTACATCCGCGGACCATCAATATTATAAATGTTTTCATAATTGATTTTTTTGTTCAAAACAATTAATTTTGCAGCACCGTACAACAATATCAAAGTATATTTATACAGACAGAATATAATTTAAAAATCTATAAAATACTACATAATAATATAGAAATAATATCGCATCGCGGACAACATGTTGACAAACTACGGTACGAGAGTAATTTAAATGTTACTTATTTATAACAATTTTCATCACATTTATACTATTTTTAAACTATTTGAAAACCAGTGTATATTTAATTAGAATGATTTCAAAATAAACGTAGATATTTTTTCCTCCTGAAAAGTGAAGTTTGTTGAGTAAATATTATGGATACACCTGCAATGTTTGAAATTTTTTTTACAATTTCTTCAACGATCATCAAATTTTAGAATATAAAGTTATACTACTATAATCACTTTCATATTTAAATTAAATATGCTATTTTGACATAATCTTCATTGGATTACCAATAACATTTGATTTTTCTAACACTTAATATGCAATTATTTTTTTTTCTGAAAAAAAAAACATATTTTTCATATTTTAATATACGCAGTCCGATTCAATTCCTAAAAAAACTGGTGTCCCATAAAAATGTCGTCAATAACAAAAATATCGTGATATCTTCTTGACTAATTATATTATAACAGAATCATTCATGATATTAAAGAGAAAACGACACAATGACCTGTTTAAATTGCGTTCCTTGGACAAATTTATTGTCTCAAGGAAAAACTTCAAAATTTTCCACAGAATACATAAATACAATAGCTGCGTTGACTCGCACAACAATTTATTTGTATCCGAGGTAGTGACTGTATCATATAATCCTTAAATTTTAATATTGATTATTTTAAAAAACCAAATTGTTGATGCATTATTTATTTTTCATTGCAAATAATTTCTTAATTTCTGGATAATTAGACAAACAAGTCATCGTCGCACATTTCAGTAAGCAAGTATTTAGTAGTAAGTAACAAAAATGCTCGATATTTTTTTTCTCGATTTTACGGTAGTATCAATTACACCCAGTCATTTATTTACGCGATACATTGGTTCCAGAAAAAGGTGCGTAAAAAAATCATAACTTTCATATAATTTGATAAATTGGTTCCAAATATTAAAATATCGCGTTAAAAAGTACCAGAAACGTATGAAAAACCAAAATTTGCTCTTTAAAATTCGTGCAAAAAAAAATATATTTTCATGTCTTTATTATTGCTTATAAAAATATAGTAAGACTAGAAAAATATTTTTTTTCACTTATATGAATTATTCACTGCTGTCACTCTCGGTTGCAATCGTTTGCGATTTTTTGAAAGAAAGTATTGAATTTTTCATAAATCAAGATTAAGTTTTGTAAACAAAATTAAGTTTTGTATACACATATTTTTTTTATTTAAATAATAATGAAACGTACATGTCTAGCATCACATATAAATTTCCTCAAATTTGGGGAAAAAAGCGCGTAAAAACGAGTGAAGCGTGTAAAAAAACGTAACTGTGCCATTCAAAAAAATCGCGTATAATCGAATTCGCGGAAAAAAAAAAATCGCGTAAAAAAAGGATTGGGTGTATATAATACTATTCATGCATACATACTTTACATGCATACACACTGTGAACAGGTCTAGTCACAAATGATGAAAGCTTGTATAAAAGCTCAAACAGAAAGTTCAAAAAGAAAATCAATTATTGGTGTCAAATTTGAATGACTGCAAATATTTCGATGTATCATAGCATATTCATCGTCAATATAAGTTTAATTTATTTGCCAATTTCACTTACATATGCAAGAATGTATATTTATTTTTTTGGCATGCTGTCATACGTCTCATTTATTATTCATTACTATTTTAGTTTACATTAATCGACTAAAGGTTTCATAGTGAGAAAATAATTTGGCCCTTGCTCAAATAATAAAACGTTCGTTTGCAATACCTAGCGTTCTGTTGACAACTTAATATTTATAATTTAAAAAGAATCGATTCATACTAACTAGATCAATGTGGTGCTACCAAAATTAAGGTTACTGCAAGAAATATATTTTATCAATGTTTTTTTTTCATATTATACTATCATTTATTTGGCAGTAGACGTTGATTTTTTTATAAAATTTTAATTTGAGAATTCTCATAAGGAAAGGACAGTAAATCTAAATCCCGGTTACTTATCTAAAAGTAATTCATAGTTGTTTGTGAAAATTAAAAAGAATGTATTTATTATTACACAAGAATGTATAATGTATACATTTAACGTCAGTGACTGTTTCGTATTTTATTATGTGAAAAGTGTTACAAAATTATTGAATTACCTTATACTCTTCAATACCAAAATATCTCAATTTATCAGTCATTTTGTGATTAAATTCTTTCATAATAAATAAATATATTGAGAAGAGATATTATAAATGCCCTTGTAAGAACAAATTTGATATTGCTTTACGTATTCAAATTTGACATTTTAACCTTACCGAAGTTATCAAATATCTAATTTTGCAATTTTGGCACAAATACCTTCGGAGATTCAACAGCAGTTTCATAATAGTTTTCGACGTGGCGAGAGACAAGCTGGCAGAGTTTTCAGCCACGTGGTTGCGTTATACATACATTTTGTCAGTTGCAAAGAGGCTATTTATCAATCGAATGCGATACGTTGAAAAATTTCTAATGCAGTATTTATTGCAGAAAAACTTTCCAAAAATATTTCTTTTCTTCCAATGCAAAATAGTTAATATGAAACTTGTAACACGCTTTATTATTCAGTGTGTCTATATTAAATGTGTCGCGTGTTTCGCTTCATTGAGAAGCATCGTCTGACCGCTGAATAGTTTATTTACTTGTAAAAGTCAGAAGTCAGACACAGCCAATAAAAGTACTTATCGTCATAACGCTACTAATTAAAAAGACATAGCTAGTGCTTGTAGATGAAGTTAATTTATCAAGAAGAAAGAAATAAAACAAATTAATATAGTGATTTTAAGATAATAAAGACACATTTTTTAGTAATTATTTCTAGCACTATCAACTGTGTGTGTATCAAAGTATGTTTTTTTTTATTTAAAATATCATGCCTTTCCACAAGAAGTGACCGTTAAAACCTTAAAATTGATAGATAAATATATCTATTAACCCAACGATAAAGAATACTGGAGCACCAATTCTTAAAACGTTTCGTAGAGTAAAATTATCTTCAGCTTAAACCATTTTTTTAATTGTCTTATCGTATTTATTTGGGTATGAAACATTTGATACAAATGTTAAAATATTAATTATTTGAACATTTCTGTGTTACGTACAAGTATAAATAAATCGTTTTAAATTTATTTGTAAAATGTGCAATCTTCAGGTACTTGTAGTACGCATACGTCTGTACAGTGTAGCGTAAGTTATTATTTATTTTGTTTATGTATCGATTTATTTCTGTATAGAATAGCAGGCTATTTTTAAGAGTAAGTGTGCCCCTCGTAATGTTCTTCAGCAACTTTTAAAAAACTATAAAAAATAAAAAATATATGACTCATGAAGGAAATGTTCCCATTTTTTTATCAGTGGGATCACAATACAGTCAATTGATCACGTCCATTATCCAAACCTGAAAATAATTTGGCAAATGTAAGCCGGCAAAGTGTCGTGCGGTAACCTCGCGCGTCATCAAATATTTTAGTTCAGTACAAACATGAATAGCAAACAATTGGCAATTAGATATAAATTGGAATTTATAATTTCAAAAGATTTTAGATTTTATTTATTCATTTTTGATTTTTTTATGATGTAGCTAACATCCAAAATCCAGCAAATTATTTTACCAATTTATATTTACAGTAATAGAGATTCATTAAGAATAAATCAATATACAATATATACACGTATTTACACATATACAGACGAAATAAGTTTGTTTTATGATATCAAAAATAATTGTGTTCTTATAATATTACGCTTGTGTGTACAAAAAACAAAAATTAAGAAAAAAAAATAGAGAAATATGTTTCATATAGCAACGGTAGTTGCTATATAAATGCCATCGGTTGTGCATAGATGTTAACATATTGGCACGAGAGCAAAATTAGTTTTTTCTGGCAAATTCTAAAATGCAAAGTCCATGTGGATGGGTGATTCCATGTTAATGGGCGAGGGGAACAGCCTCTCTGAGAGCTTCCAACGGCTTTCCCAAAATGTTTGATGTTTTCTTAACCGCGTCCAAAAACACCCGCTAACCCGACCTGACTCCAATATAGAATTTGGAACGTGGGCAAAATGCAACGGTCAAAACTAAATGACACATATTATTTTGTTAAGAATATATTCACAAGTTTTTCAACAGTTTTTTGTGCCACAATTAATTTATTGATTGTCTATCATATAGGATACCATGTCTTTTGCAAGTACAGTACAATTATTATATATTACGAGTAAAAAAATGTTGTTCCCATCATTCCAATCCTAGAAGTAGTAACCAATTACAAAACCGAAGTGTTCATCCACAATATTTTTGATTAGGTGTACATTTTAAAATAATCGTTTTATAACAATGCAAAATTATTTAATGCATTATGAAATCACACTGTTATTGATGTTTTATGGCATACAAGGTATTTTTATGCTTTTAAAAATATTTCATATTCTTAACAAAAATACATAGATTGCTTGAAACTTTGCCAAAACAGAATGGTCTACGTATCGGTCAGTGATGTTTTAAGCTGTTTTTTTTTCATAATAAAAAAAGAATGCTAAATATGTAAATTGCGGATTTTTCCGGGAAATCGGCTAATAAATTAAAACTTTTTAAAACTGTTCAGACATTTCTATACAAAAAAACAGATATAAAATTTTTGTTTATATACTGGTTTTATTTTTATTTTGTGTATTATTATTATGCAATATAATGCGTAGTAGCTTTATTTAAACATTAGCATTATTATGTATGCAGTTAATTTAATATGTATTGTTTAAATTACAGTATTACCGCCATTCTCTGTAAAAAAATTATGTCAGTAATATTTCTTTAAATGTTATTGCCTCAATAACATTCATTGATAGCTCAATAATCGAAATATTGTATAGATCATTCGTCACTATTGACTATCGACCAAAACTGGTTTTCATTTCATTTAAATGTGTCTTAAATTTACATGTTTGACAAAAGATTATATCATGCCATTGTTGTAAGCCAGAATTTGTAAAAATATCTTTGCATGTAAGTCTTCAACTATTCCATGTGTATTATAAAGGACTATCAAGATTAATGACCAATAATTTTTTTAAGGAATATTAAAAAGACTTTAAAAATTTAATCAATTATTTTTTTAGGTGTGAAAAATACTTACTCGGTGATAAGTTATGTGGTTCATTTGTAGCTATTTGCGAATGAAAACTTTCAAATATCTGATCAATATAAAAGTCTTCAATTTGATGTTGTTTACGATTCTGCCGCATGGATATGTGAAAATAAATTGATCGTAATCTTTGAATAATGATAAACTGAGATTGATCTTCCTTATTTTTAAAATTCATTACAAATTTTGAAATAAGATTGTGACGTAAATATACCTTTAATTAAAAGAACCAAATCGCGAACATGAAATGATAGTAGTCTATATTTTTACAAATTTATCGACAACTGTATTTATTGTTGTTGTTTTTTGAAAAAAATGCTAGTGAACGTGAATCAAAATCGAATGAAATGATTTGAATAATTTTTATCTCTTTGGATCACCCTAAGTAAAAAAAAAATGTCCATCGATTGTTTAACTGAGTTGCATATACGCTAAAAGATTAATTTGTAAAATTAAAACATTTTTGTCGTGTAATAATAGAACGGAATAAAAATTAATTCCTTTGTGTTTTTGTGCGTGTTGATAAATGATATGTTGAGAGATAATCGTTAACAAAATTATGTAAAATATTTTCCTATAAGAGCAATGACATTTTTTTCTGACATAGAACTTAATAATCGTACCACGTAATGGGTAATTTTGTGAAATCATAGCTTTAAAAGTTCTCTCGGGCACATTTGCGTGCGCAAACTCGTTCTAATGATACTTGGCAGTCGGCCAATTGTTTCCTATCAATTTGTAAGCTTCTCAAACTTTCTTTTACTTCTTTCTTGCAAATGAAAGTGTTCTCTGTCACTTTCTGGCACAAATTTTCCTTCGCAATGTTTAAAAATAAATTCATTCTTTTTAAGAAAGTTTCTTTGTGCTTCAGTTGTTTTTCAGTCTTAATTGATTTATTGATCTTTGGAAATTTTTATTAGTCCCTGGATATAAATGTCTGTACACATATATTACTGATTCAGATTGAGTTATCATTTTAAGGGTAATTCATGATATATTAATAATACAATAATATAATCAATATATTATTCTTCAATTTAGATAATTTTTAATACTAAAATACCACGTATATTTTGTAACTTCATTCTATAGTATATTTACTTGCGTAAAATTAAGATATTAGTTAATGCTAGTTCAATTGATGTGTTCATTTTCAACATAATTTAAATTTGGTAAAAAATCAAACACCCTTAGCCTCATCATAAATTAGCTCATTTAAGATTTAGAAATGTTTATAGGTCTTATTTAATATGATATAATTTTTTCTAATTAATCAAACGATCCTCAAACAAAGCATTTAATAAAGGAATAAAAATGAATCGGTATTATAATAAACATTTCTTTAACCTTATATATATACTATTAACATATTCTTATCAGTGAATTGAATTGAACATATTCTAAAACAATTCACGAGATATTATTACGAAAAAAATGTTACATAAAAACTTATATAAAATCTTAAATACAAAATTGATTAATTTTAATAAAATTATATTATATAAAATTATATTATTTTAATTATATTTTTCAGTTTTAAACATAAAAATGATTATGAATAATCACATATTTGAGAAATACCATTTACAAATTACTGATATTTGGAATTGAATTAAATTTTGTATCTACTATCATAAGAAAAAATAATATTTAATGCTGTCGCTTTTTTATAGTCAGCAGTTGTTTGTCTTGCAAATGTGACGCACGAAAGCTCGCGAAATTGAAAAGCTCAGAGTCGCTCGCCAACAAAAACATTCAAGCTTCAAAGCTATCTGGGCATACCACCTAGGGATGTGCCATGATATTATATTGAGAGTGACATGCAATCCTAACTATTTTGAAATACATGCTACTAAGTATTAATAGAAAACATTATAAGTATTATTCATTGGATTAATACCGTCGTTGTATACATACAAAAGAATATCTATTGGCTGTTTATGGAACCGTAGGACTCTTTTACGAGAATAGATGGATGCTTGTTGGAAGCTTTTTGAAAACATATGAATGCGACCCTTGGCCACAAATTGTTTCTCTTATACGAGAAAATGAAATAAAATTTCCGCTATATTTAAGATTTTCAAGCTCTATGATACTGATTATTTTTTGGAGAGTTTATCTTCCAAAATCTAGACCTATCCTCCCAATGCGGATGCTTCTAAAAATGGCTGATTCTGGGAATTGCGCAACAGGAAATAAACCCAGACGACAGAAAAAAAGATTCTTTAATGACTGTTTTTGTCTTAAATTTTCCAATAAAATATTTTACCTTAGTTTAATTATACAATAATAACAATAAATGAATATGCAATATGAACCACAAGACGTTTATTTAAGTATATTATTATTGAGAAGTCCATCGTTTATATAATTCTAGCTATTGGCAGCCCTTGAAAAGCTTGGTAGACAAATAGCCGCGTTTTTTTGTGGTGTTTGACGTCACTATCCCATCATTGTCTGTGGGGTAATGTGAATTGTGCAAACTGTACTATGTCCCACTTGTTCCTACCTGAAACTGTGCATTGTATGAAAAGCTGGATAGAAATATTAAGAAAAATATATAAAGTCTTTCATTTACAGTTATAAGATTCACGTGCACTTTTTGAAAATGTTCAATCCTTTCTCGAGACTTTAAATATTATATTGTATTTCAATGTGAAGAAAGGCATCTTTAGTAAAACTTTAATTTTTTATAAATCTCTTATAAATTATGATTGATCAATTTATTTAAAAATAGCTTCGTGCCATCAACATGTTACTAATGACAATTGATAAAAATACACAATATATTTTTTTATAATTAGCAATAAATACAGTTAAAAATTGCTTGTTTACTTTAATCTGTACGGGTCTACGATTATAAATGTTCGTTACCGATGATGAAAGCATTTTTCATCAACTGTCAATTTTTTATCCCACATTGCAAATAGTTTTCCGGATGGCAAAAAAATTTTTGGCGTGTGCATTCTCTGGTTTGATGTCATTTGTTATTTGACGAAAGACACTTGAAATATATTTGTCCATCTAATTTTCTGTGTCTACAATTTGAAAGATACTTCCTCGAAAAGAAAAAAAATGGCTTTTGCTTTACATACACATCGATATATTTGGGACCATTTTACAAAATAAATATTCTGCATGCAAAACATTTATATGAGTTATTTTAAAAAAAAAATATCAGTTTATTGAAAACTGCTTCAGTGGTAGGAGTTTTGGTGCAGTAAAAAAAAAATATGTACCAATATTAGCTTTTTTCTGAAGATTTTTTCTTTAAAACAAAATTAAGAGATATTTTATATTAGTCAAATAATAAAAAAAGAGAATAAGATATAAAGAAAATAATTTCAGTTTAAGGTTCTATTTATTTTGTGTTGCGATTTGTAATAAAAATGTTTCTTCTTTTTGATTTGTTTTTCGTAAACTTTCAATTTTTTTAATTAATTAAGGAAAAAGAATGTTTGTAAAAAAAAAAAAAGAATGGATTGTATGAAATTACACTCTGCAAGTAGATTTTTCCTTTTGTTTACTATAAATTGGCTTACGTGGGTACAAACAATGTCGTCAAAACATCCCTTTAATGAGGATTCTTTGCCGAGCGGATGTGATTGTTGGCGTATTAGGGTAATAAAGATGGGTGGGGTTGACTTCATAAGAGTGTTGGAAAAAGGGATAAGGCTTTATTTAGTTTTTAATCCCAATCGTAGTCAACATCAATTGTTCAGCACTCATTGTGAACCGTGATTCGTTAATATAAACAGACAAAACATAGAAAGTCATATTTAAAAGTTTTATGCGATTATTTTAAAATACAATTTCAACGGTGAGCTTAGATAGAATTTATAACAAGAAAATAAAAAGATCATGTTTTAAATTCTTAATAAATTGATTTTAACGCTTTTGGTTTCACTTTCATTGTTTTTTTTTTGACAAACATGAAATATAAGTGGATAAAATTAACGATAGGTTGCATAATTCTAAAAATATATTTCTGTAATCTAAATTAATATCGATACGTCTTACATCAGTTTCACATAAAGAGTATCTATTTACAGTGCTGCTTTCTGCGGTAATCTATTCATTTTCAAAACACTTTTCACTTCAAGATCTCATTATAAGTATATTAATATTTTATACATATAATTTCTTCTAACAAATTTACACGAACGATATGTGTAAAAACATAAGTATGTTGACAATAAGAAAATTATGTTTATATTTCTTTTAATATTGATTTTTTACGCAAGGCTAAATGAATCGTGTATTTCTTAAAAGTTACGAATCACATTTTTAAACATCTTCAGAATACCTAAATACACATAATATTATACGAGTCTCCCATGTATATTATAGTACATTACGAATTCACATAAAAAGTGAATTAACCTAAATATATAAACACATAGAAAAAGTAAGTAATTAATACCTACCATAAAATACATTTTACATGAAAAAAAAATTATAAAATTTTATAGGAAATATATTTTTCCTCTCCTGAAGTAATACAAATGTGACTCTTTCATTTGAGTTTCCGAGATAAACCATTCAATTAATCCGCTAATGAATAATCCTGAATTAGATATGGTTTTTTTCTCTAATATTTCTTGTAGCCTAAGGTTTTTTTTTTTGTTGATAAAATGAATATAAGTTTCAAAGTAACTACAGATGATATGTTATTTCTATTGTGCTTACCACATCCCCATATCAAAATATCTATGGTTTGGAGCCATTACTCGGAGTTTTCTTCATGCGAAGCAAACAGGAAATCGTTACGTAAACCCGCCCAACACAACCCAAAATATCGCATGTCGACATAAACATGTCCACTTTGTTTGATAAAGAACATTGTTTTTCGGCGAATTGCTCGAGGATTTTTGACTGTATTATTGCAATCATATACGTGACGTGGTTCAAAAGTAATTTTGTTATTTTCCGAACAACAACTTTGTTTTCATACAGATCTGTTGAATAAAGTCGACTAAAATTGTAAATAATTATATTTAACCGTTATCATCACCGTCATTGTCCATTTAGCTACATTAGAGAATTGTTATATTGGTAAAATATTTTTTTTATGAAATAAAACATACAAGACACTTCAGTTGTCTATACATATTATGTTAAAATTTAAACGAATTTTCTCAGTGATTTTTTAATCTAATAAAATTCTTTATATAAACTACGTAATAATGAATGTGTATATTGATGGCTAGGATCTATGTTAACCGCATGATTCGATTCACGTTGACGAAAGAACAAATAAATTGAGTTAAGAAATCTCTGTTTGAATAAACCGTTTGTTTGAAAGGCCTTTGAGTGGGAAATGAGACAACAGCAGACAGCTTTGATACATCAATTATCGCCCCCTCATCAAAATATCTCAATGAATAAGAGGAAATAAAATATCCCTGTTTGAGTCCTTATATAGAAGACGAAGGAGGCTTTATTTTATAATTTAAAATTGAATATTACGATTTATTGAAAGTAGTGGAAAAAATTGACCGAGTTTATAATTTTACTGTTATAATGGCAATACAGCGGTATTCAGACATCGTAAAAGATTCAGCATTTCCGCCAACCGAAGTATCCGCAGGACGGTTATTTTCCGCTTTTAAAATTCTTGATTCTGATTTGAAATCTTCTACCAATGCAGTTAAATAGACCCAATGTTGTTTTTAAGAATAAATTAAAATACATAAAGTTTTAATTTGTTTCATTTATGCCTATAATATGTATAGCATAAAAAATTGGCTATTAGCCGGATTAATTGATTGATCATTTATTTAATACACAGTGATAGGAAAGGTAGGATGAATTTTTTTTTAAGTTGTGTTATTGACAAATTTCGGTGGCGATTTTTTTAACGACTAGACAGCGCTGTATTATACGATTTCGGTTTGAAAAGAATTTTCTTAAAAATTGTAGCAACCTAAGAAATTATTTACCTCAGTTTATTTGTCCATATCGGCTGCCTACTTAGAATAACAGTTCTTATTACATTTAGTTAGATATGCGTAGTATAAATGTCTTAATTTTCATTACAACAACATAGAAAATACGAAATACAATAGTGATTTATAGTTGTGTACTAATAAACACTGTAAATATGACTCAAGTTAGCATTCACAAAATGAAATATGAATACAATATACTGCCACATTGTTCAAATGAATGCAAACACCTGCTAATTTTATAAATGCATTCAATTTATTGCACAGGTAGAATTATCTCATAGGAGCGGCTTATTCACATTGACATTTCCATCGGAGCGTATAATTCAGAGTTTTAAATCTGATATTTTTAAGAATGACTTGCAATAATAAACAAATCTGATAAAAAAACAACTAGTGAACAAATAATACATAAACCACAGGTGCAAGTGATTTTTTTTTTATTATTTTGTAATACAACTGTTTTGGTTAAGTAACAGATGAAGTTTTCAAGGATTTCAACTGTTTCATTGAACAAGCGATTTGTGAAATAGCTAGTTTTTAGCCTTATTATTTTCGAATGAAATACAGTGGAACCCTGACCTATGGTTCTTACATTCGTTATGTTCGCGCATGGAGCGTTTATTTTAAATAGTCCCGTAAAGCACAAAAGAAACGTTTAAAATAGTCCCACATACACCGTCTCCTTACGTATCGATTTCTTTGATTTATGGGGTAAACAGTATGTTAACGTGAGCTTTAATAGCCCGATTTATCGTTCTCGTCGAAGATTTGACACCATACTTAGAATTAAGCACGATTATATTCAGCCGTTAATGATGCCCCGTGTAATCTCTCATTCATCGTACAACCTGATTCAAACAATATAATAAAAATGCTGAGACTGAAAATTTTTAGGCGTCGTCTTACTGTTGTCACTTTAGCTCACAATGTTTCCGCTGATGACAAACCCAGTAAACACGGTGAAAAAATAGCAATGCATTTTAGTTCTACAAAATTATTTTTAACAAATATAGTTGATAGCTATTTCGGCTGACGCCATCGCCAGAACTATGCTTAAACTAACATTCGCTTATTTATATATAGCTGTGCAGAAAAGGCACACAACACATCCTCTCTCCTGTTCCAACGGCCTAGCTTGTTACTTTAACACAATGTCACTAAATTTTCAAAATTCTAAATGAAACAATAGGTGTCTATGACAATAAGATTATATGTGGGACGGAAGTGGTCTTTATGGACGCAAATCAGACCACCCCCTTGTACAACGGATGGACAAGAGGCGATACTATTATGTTATTTTGTTTGTTAAGAATCCTTTTTGATAATTGGTGTCTATTGATTTCCAGCTGTTCCAAAGCCGTCATTCTCCGACCCTTACTACAAAGATGCAAACATTTAGGGGCTGAGTTTGAATTTATATTATGTGATTCATTAATAACGTGATTAGCGAATTGTGAATCTGTTTTTGGATATTGAGGATGTGTTGTGTGCCTTTTCTGCACAGCTATATATAGATAAGCGAATGTTAGTTTAAGCATAGTTCTGACGATGGCGTGAGCCGAAATAGCTATCAACTATATTTGTTAAAAATAATTTTGTAGAACTAAAATACATTGCTATTTTTTCACCGTGTTATAATGGAGTTCTACCAAGTGAATGCCAATTCAATCAATAAACCTATTAAACACACCTGTTCAACTATTCAGTGTTCTAGAAAAGCCGGCTGTGCTTCCTAATAACGAAGATGTTTTACTCAATAGAAATAAAGAGTTTTAATTATTTGAACTAATAGCAATTATATCTTTAAAGATTTTAAATGATCTGACTTCACAAGATTTCACAAGTTTGTGTCGATCAAGCTAGACTACCTACTAAAAATATATTATTTTCACTTACCTCCAACTGTGTGTATAATGGTGTCTTTACTGAAATTCATCAAAATATACTTTTTATTTTTTTCGTATATATTTACGTAGATTAAGCGACAAAAGCTGGCTCTAGAGACAAGTGTGTTCTTTGAAACGAGTATGGTTGTCTGTGTCATTTTCACGCTTAATCGAGTTCTCGTTTTCGAGCATATACACTATCCAAGCACACTCAAGAGTGCATGAATGTAGCCCGAGATAATGAGGGATTGAGATATTTAGTCGAAATGAGAAACAATATAAGAGTCTAAGTCGTGTTTTTTAACGATTTCACAACCCTGTAATGCAACTCGCACTTGTGGTTTACTGTATCTAAATGTTAACAGATTGAAATGCTTACGACCGAGCCTCAAGATTTCATTAGAGAAATAGCCCTTTATTTTACGCTGTTATTGCAAGATATTATTTTTTCTTTAATTTGTGAAATATACGTTTTGAGAGCAATTTAAATGCAATAACCATCTAGTAGTAACCAGTCCACAAATGTAAACATTAATTTATTTTATGATGCCTGGTCATTCCTGTTTGGAATATTATATATATAAAGATTATTAATAATTTATATTGATAAAGCTAATAATTAATATAAGTGTCGCCATTAAACCATTACTACATTAATATACTAACAAAATATTAGTGTAATTTTATGACATTTAAAATTTGACCATATTTTCATTTAAAAATTCGAATCACGTAAATTATTTATTAATCACTTATCTTAATTTTTTTTTTATTAACATTTTCGTCGAAATACCTGTTGAAAATATAACTCTAGTGTCTTAAACCTTCCTTTAAAGTCTTTCTTATATTTTAATTTTGCAGCGTAACTCAAATTTATTATAAATATATACGATAAATTATTCGAATTTTTAATGAATAAAGTCTTATTTTACGTAGGATTTAGAAATATTGTAAATTTATTTAAACTAATTTAAGTGTGTTTGTTCATTTTTTCAAAATTATAATACATGATATTATAATGGACTTCTACCAAGTAAATGCCAATTCAATCAATATATGAATATTTATTACTCGTTAGTAATATTTATGCACTTTTGGAATAATCAAAAGGTTTTTACTTAAAAAGCGTAAATGAAAAAAAAACATCGATTTTAGAACGAGCAGGTGCACATTTAACGAAAGATATATCTATTCGAAAAGGTTGAGCAGTAAAATCAAGATAACCCTCGAAATGAGCTGTTAAACCTTTGATATAAACACGAAATGAAAATCGTAAATTACATTATGACACATATTATTATCGTATAAATCAGAAGAAACGTTTTCGCAGAACAGGGTTGAAATAAATCTCCCCAAGCCCTCCTTCCCCACCCTCCGAATGGGCGGAACTCTTGGTTTTCTTATCTTGGAAAAATAAATGCGAGGCGCACAGCAGTTTTCAAAATATTTTCACCAACTCTTTCCGGATCTTGTTCGTAGTAGTTGTTAAATATCTTACAAGTTTCATAAGTTTATGCGCATACATGAAGTTTATATATTTTAAGAAAAAGTGAACGGCTTTAAAAATATCTACAATCTCAGTCGCAATATTCGCATTTTTTTTATCAAACCGTGCCCATTCCCATATTGAATTTTATCACAGCTTGTGTTTTTTTACGAACAATTCGGCAATAAATGGTATTGCGGATTTAGTTTTATAACGAAATATTTATTTGATTGCTTTTTGTTTCAAAGAGCATATGTATTTGTTGATGAATGGCTGTAAAAATTTCATTACGCCCTATCTAATTCCCCTTTTTTTACAATAACAACTTGTTATTCAGCTGACCAGCTTCACAA
The DNA here is from genome assembly GCA_028555115.1 of Himalopsyche japonica. Lineage (NCBI taxonomy): Eukaryota > Metazoa > Arthropoda > Insecta > Trichoptera > Rhyacophilidae > Himalopsyche > Himalopsyche japonica. The sequence goes on along the minus strand of JAHFWJ010000559.1, from coordinate 1,003,481 downwards.
AGTAGGGATATTGGGAGAAGATAAAGTCATTGACAGTGGTTAGCTATTTGCTGTTGCTCGCACCGTTATCAGATTGGAAGAGTGAACAGAAATAAATGATTCGACCGGTATCCATGCATTCGAACAGAATACATAAATCGATCGTCTATTCTGGTACTTAAAATCGAAATCACCGCAACGCTCACGACGTTCACCACCTAACGACAGACCGGGAAAATTTGAATGTATATTTAAGATATTTTATGAAAGTTTTTTTAAAATATTATTTCAATTCATTTTAATGTTATTAACCCGGTTATGCAAAAGGTTTTCCAGTATTTTATTAAATATTGCTTTTGCTCTATACGTGTCATTTCGAGTAATCGATATAGTTACATTTTTAATATATCTTTTAAACCTTCTATACTAAAGAAAAAAAGCTCGAATCCTTATTGGGTAGTAACGTTTATATGTAATAAGCAGTGGCAATTTTATTTATTATTCTAAAATATACCATCATCAAAGCTACAGCTGACTTAGTACGAGCTTCTAACGCTAAAAGACTTTCCTCACTGCTTTGATCTCTGAAGAGGTCCTGTGTTGAGACCACCAATAGCCTATAGATTCACTGCAAAAATTAGGTGTCGGAAGTAAGAATATATAATACAATACAGTTTTGAAGTGATTGGATGTATACAAAAATAATACAAACAATTTCGAAGAGCCCTGGCAAATATTACAGTCTCTTGAGTCAAGAATTTTGAAACAGCTGCAGTCATGAAATATTACTTATCTGGCGTGGAGTCGACTGCTTCATGCTTTGAGTAATTTATGGCATTCGCACGTTACGCGAAAATGTAGAAAAAGAAACCGTTTATATTCTTTTTTGGAAGAACGAGATATCGCTTTATTTACAAATGGACGAGTTGACCTAGTAAAAGTGTTCGTAAACACAACGCGTTTAACTATCTAGAAGAGCATAAATTCCATTTATTTAATAATTTAAATTGAATTTTTTGATTTGTAAAATAAATTTGTTTTATACTTTGACGTTTGGAGAAGTAAAATGGCTACTTATTGAAGAGGTTGAACTTGGAAGGTTGAAGGCAATGTATTGTATTTATTCCACGATAAGGAAATTTCGTACATTTATAAAAAAATAATTAGCAGAATGAACTAAAATACTTCAGTGTGCCAAAAATTCATAGGTAGGTAATTTTTGTTTCTGAGGTTTTGAACAACTTTATTAGACATCAATTCAACTCAATTTCTATCCAATTTTATGTCAATAGTAATAGATGTTTTAAATATATTAATCGATACCAACATCACCCATCGTACCGGTCGGTAATAAAGTGACTAGATTAAAACTTGGCCATGTCTAGCCTCATTTCACTACAGATTTACAAACTAAATAATCGGTTGCCAATTATTGGTCCTCTTCATCGTCTTTTTTTAAATTTAAATAAATTATTCGGACCATATAAAAAAAATTAAATATAATTCAATAAATTCACGAAAATTAACTTTAATTAACTGTAAAAAGTACACACTTATGCACTTATAGTTGAACGAAACTGGTTTTAACAACATTAATGTTTTTTTACTATAAATTATGTTAAGAAAATTTGCATATTATATTCTTGACCATAAGGTAATGGTAATAATATGTAAATATTCACCAGTAAATCAAAAATATATAATAGATCATCGTATGTATCTCAAATGAGAACGATTTCCAGTATTACAAAAATTATTCAGTATACCTTAATACTCGTAAGTGGTTTTTGGTCAATAATTAAATTATACAATTAATTTTATTTTATATCTAACATATTTCACTTTTTTGTTCTTGAAATAATCAGAATTATAATAGGTTTATCTGATTTATAATATGTATATCAGTATCCAAATCTGTATACACATACAGCAAAAAAAAATGCTGTTAAAATCTTCTACAATATATCATGAATGTGTTTTATTATCACTCAAAACGTTTCAATAATATTTGTATGTTCAATCTCAAGATAATATCAAATGGTTTCTTGGAACGGCTTCTAAATAATTTGTATATAATGTAAATTATATTTATTGAGAGTATGTTCGAAATTTGAAGATTTTGTTTTATTGTCAAAATTAAACAGCTTCATATTCAATATTTCATATGAAGAGTGTCCTTTTATAAATTTATCAAAAATCACATTATTGACACAAACATAAAGAAAAATTTTGTAGGATTGTCTTCCATTTGCATTTTGAGAGGTTTAACCATAATGAGATGCGATCTAAGGTTTTTTACAATATCAATTAGCATTATTTGGAATTTCTTAATTAATCGTTTTTTTGTGATCTGAAAGGCTCTTTTCTATCTTTTCTATAAATTTTATAAATATACATATAATAGCGGTATTAATAAATGTAGAATACTAGAACCAGTTGTTAGAATTAATTAAAAATTAATAACGTTGCACGCAATGTGTTTGATTGAGAAGGTTTACTTATTATGCTATACAATATTGTTAATATTCTCTACTACCATATAATTTGATAATTCGTTTTCAAACGATAACTTGAAAGAATCGCCGAAAGATGTCATTTTGCCTATTAGGTTGCTGGTTTGGTAATTATGTTTGTTTGTTTTTATCGGTCACTTTTTTTTGTAATTTGCTTCTGTATTATTGAGAACGAAAGCGGATTGTATAGGTGAAGCGAAGTTTGATAATGTTACCATAAAGTTGTCGTCCTTTTGCCTGCAAAGAGGATACTAAAAATATATTATCACCATCAGAAGCCAAAGTTCGCATGCCACAATACATCAAATACAGTATGAAGCTGTATATAAATTGTACTTATTGAAATATTGTAAATACGTATATGTTATAATAAAACATCATTATTATAATATCACGTTGTCATCATAACTATTCAAAGCACTGATATTGAAACAATCACAAATTAAATGTGATGACAAAGCTTAAAAATATGTTATAAAAATAAAGTTTTACCGCTGCTCAAATTTTAATTAAAGCAATTAAATTTATGAATTATTATTCAACTCTCTCACGACGGTATTATCCCTTGAAAAACTTGATTGTTTAAATTCATCATTTCTCCCAAGATCGCTTATAAAATAATTTGACCGGTGAAACCTATTATAAAATTAAATATCATTATTTATTGATTGAATTAGCATTTACTTGGTAGAACTCCATTGTAACACGGCGAAAAATATCAATATATTTAAGCTCTACATTTTTTTTATAACTTATAGTTGATAGCTATTTCGGTTAACGCCATTGTCAGAACTATGTTTAAACGTACATTTAAACTCATCAACATTATTATAAAAAAAAATGTAGAACTAAAATACATTACTATTTTCCCACCGTATTATCATTATTTACTTGCGGTACTACTTTTCCTTAGAATGATGGAGTTCCACCTGGGCAGTTTATATAGTATAGTTTGTATCATACTCTTCAATATCATTTGTTTGATAATGCGTTAGCGTGGATCAAAACACGCGAAAATATCAATCGCTTATGGCCAATTTGAAGAGTAACAAGAAAAACCGCGAGAAACCGGCTAAAAAAGTATCAGCAGTAAATCAGCGCATGGCCTGCTTGGGTCAATATGTTACGGCTACTGTGAAGTTGTACAACAAGTGCATTTGCCTTGTCAATTTGGCATCATTTTCAGCGAGAGCAAAAAATCCATACAGCGAAGTCCTGTTTTCATATTTCCGAATAAAATACATTTTTTAAGTGTATAGTTAAATTAATATTTAATAAATGGTTCGGTACACATATTTTGCTAATTAACAGCTCTTTAATCCAATCTATATGACAGTTCCGTCTCCAATACTAGTAATGTATTGATTGAATTGGTATTCACTTGGTAGAAGTCCATGATAAAGTGGTGAAAAAATAGCAATGTATTATACTTCTACAAAAATATATTACCTTGCCAGGCTCTCATTTTGCCTCATACCCTTTTTGTTGAAAATAGATGCATTAAGTCAATCTGTTCTTCAATAAATATTTTTTTCGAATATATATTTCTGGATGTTATTGTTCACTGTATCATCGATATCTATAATTTCGGGTGACATCACATTAATTTCTCAATGGATATCGTTTTACAAAAATTTTGTTTTAAATTTGTTGTTTACATTGTGCAATCATCTTCCTTAAATTTTCGCTAATATAATCATACAAGTATATAAATTTAATATGTTTTATTTCAACCTGATTTCCGGGCACGTAAAAATCGGGGTTTCCACAAGATTTATAGTATAATATTATATTTGTCTTGATTTTTCTGTTGTAATGCTCAACACAATATTCTCTCTGTTAATGTATCTGTATATTTGCTTTATTTTTTAAATCTCAGCATCAACATTTGATGTATTTCATATATAACGTAGATTTTATCATAAGTAACACAGAAGGTAAAATAATATTGCAGTTTTCCGACCGCAAAAATAGCGTAAATACATTTTCATTTTATCGATAGCTTATTAAAAAAAAGTACATATGCCATACAAAAAAATAAATAATTGAGATTGATAAAAACTTAATTTTTTACTATGCAGTGCTTTTATGTTCTGTAAAATTCATAATATACTGGTTTGGCTGTTAAACATAATCAAAAAATTCACCCAATGTTTTTTTGCACGGGAAGATATAAACTTCCAAATCAGTGATAATTTGAAAGCGAAGAAATGAATTCGTACTAATGCATATCAATTTTAAATTTACCTTAATAAGGAATGGAAAGATAACTCTAAAATATATTTTATGCTTACAGTCGTATACTTAGCTATTTTAATTAACGACATAACTTTTCAAGTTAAGTAATCTTCACTCATCCATAAAACTTCAAGAGGAATAATCATAAAACCCGGCATTATTGTCATTAAAGATTTTGGCTTGCGCTTTTCATCAAAGCTCACAAAATTGACAGTTCACATAAATGTTAACTGTCGTTTTCATTACGCATAGGGCTAACAGTAAATGACACGCAATTCTTGAATAGATACGTTCTAAATGCCAACTCAAACCGTTTTATCTCCATCGTAAAATTTTATCGGCAGCTTGTACCATTCGCCAGTTGACCGATCCGACTATGATGCCTCGTAAATATGACACGCCTATCCCGAGAGACTTAAATACATAAAAATCCACGTTTACTCAAAAACATGTTAACTGTTCATGGGTTATCGAGATGTCTACACATAAAAAAGAAACTACTAACATATTGCTGTTTTGATAGTAAACTTTTACGTATAGTCATAATGAAATATAAACATAATCAATCCACTAATAACTGTATGTGTTCATGATATGAAACTATTTATTATACTAAAATGTCATCAAGAATAACGGAAATCTTCTTATAGTAAGGAAGTATTATATTTAGTTTTACAAGATATTTGTAACATAGATATTCATAACTCTTTCGATATTACGCATCATCAGAACTATGAGGCGCGAATAAATGATATTTGACATAATTGTGGAAATAACAAACTTTTAGAATGGAGTTTATATGTTTTTTTTTATATAATCGCTGTCCACGGACAAAACCACGAAACAAATATATGAAATAATATAGGCTCCCAACATTTTCGGATGGTGACCCCTTTTCATAAAATCCATGAGACCCGCGACCCCATACAATTCAAAAGCATAAAAAAATTTTTTTAGTTAACTATAAGTTGGCGACCCCCAAAAAACTCTTCGCGATCCCCAAGCTGGGAACCAATTTATTAGTGTATACAAAAACTATAATGTGTTGTTTTGCCATTTTTTAGTTACTTGCCACATTCATAAGCTTTGCATAATTGAATTTAGTTACCATTATCAAATTATTTTTCAATTTTTAGTGTTTTTTTATTTAAAGAAAATGTTATACTGCCAAAAATTACTCTTAAGTTAAACTATTATTTTAATCAAATTCATTATTTTAATAGAATAAATTATTTTAATCAAATACTTTTTAAATGTAGTAACAGACAATTATTCAGTAGTATGAGTAGAGTTTATATTTTTTTCTTCAATCAATGATAAATATTCCTTATCAAAAGAATATTCTTCAAATTCAAATATTTCATTCATTTCCCAATCAATTAATGTATACGATTTCCTTCCTATTGACTCAAATCGAATTTGGTCAAAAAATGAATTATTTTTTTGAATTTATTTAAAAGAATTGGCAAGAATTCAAGTGCATCAAAAATTTAAAGTTAAGGAACATGAATAAGTAAAATATCAGAAAAAAATAATGACATCAATATAACGTTCAACTAACCACTAAGCTTGTTTTATTGAGCCTTAGTTATAGATCGAGATATATATATTATACAATATTTTTAATAATATATATATTTTTTTAATAATAGCTAGCTAAATCATTTACTCAATATTAGATAAATATGGCGGTCCGATCGCCCGTGTACGACATCTGTTGAATGTTTTCAATTAAATCGATATTTTTCTCTGGTTTATTTAAGATAAAAGCACCACTTTAGCGACATCTGTGTACAATTTGATGTTTAAAAATATATAATAATTTTATAATAGATACTTAAATCTATATCTCAAATTTGTCGATAACGCCATTTAATTGCAAAGCAGTGGGATTGCAAATAAAAATAACGTAATTAACAATAATCCTCTAAGCTGTAAAATAAAGTCGATAAGCAATTATAATTTAAATATGGACTCGGCATAAAACTTGTAAATGTTCATATGAAGTATAAAGTAAAAATGAACCATTGCCAAAGTATAGAATTAACCATAAATTTTAATTATCTCAAAAATAGTTCATTTGATTTATTTCAATGTTTCTTTTAGTAGCGATATGAACTCATATTAAATAATAATATATTCAAAATGATTTCAAGTATAAAATTATCCAAAAAGATTACCATGTACTAAAATAGATAAAGAAAATAATTTTCATAGTGGCAAGTCTAAAAATGTATTCCTCAGAAAAATAAACTATGTAATAAAATTAGTAATCATGCTAAGCATAAGTTTACGATTTTCGTACCACTACCATCAATGTTTGAACATGCATTCGTGATAACCGGCATCATAATTTATCAGTCTAAAATAGCTCAAAAACACAATAGTTAAAAAAAAAACATTGAAGGAAAATTCGAATATAAAATCTAAAAGGAATATTACAAGATTATTTATATCATGGGTGCCTTTTCATGTTGATGTTTTTCATAAAGTAGTCATGAATTTTCAGTCACGCCATTGTGCCAACAAATAAATCAAACACAACGTAATATAATTATTTTGAGATCTTAACTAAACCAGAATAACATTTTTTAAAACTAGTTGGTGAGTTTATTTGAAACCAGAAAAAGCTTAATTTCATCGGCTCTAAAAGTTTTACGATTCGCGTACCCCTTTTAAAGTGGCAACGCTTTGATAAAGCATTAACCTGTTTTCTTTTAAAGCGTTTCTAAGCCACTTACTTTTTAGAGTACTTTCTTATGACTTACAATAGCATGTCCTCGAAGAATATAAATGTGTATTAGATTTAAAAGCGTCGAATGCGTTTTATCAATGAGTGGATTTGTTTAACGTCAACATTCCATTTCACGTTATCATATAAGAAGCGTTGATTAAACTAATGTTGCATCACTTTTAATTGACAACTTTCTAATTCTAAATTATAGCATAGCTAGAACCCTCATTTTTAAGTTTATTTTGTCAAGCTCGATTAACCTTATATAACATAAATTCTATTGAAAACACATAATAAAAATTTTGAATAAGCTTTTATTCATTTTACTATACAGTGGAACCTCGATCAACCGTTCTCGCATAATACGTTTTCCCGGCTGGAACGCTAATTTTTTATAGTCCCGTCAAACTTCCATAAGAACAATGTTAAATAATCCCGAATTGACCGTTTCCCGATTCCCCGATTTCCTCGATAAACCGTCTAAATATTTTGGTCCCGTCACAAATATTATCCCGATTGACCGTTTCTATTGCATATTTCTCCGTATCTCGGCAAGCAAGTTTGACACAGCCGAGTGCAGGTGTTATGTCTAGACACGTTGGAATCTGCTGTACATGTTAGACGTAACGCATTGGACGCATGTGCTATTTTTTGGGTTGAAATCCACCACACGCGTATTATTGTTTATGATGCAAATGTAGAGTTGTTTAAAATTCATGGTAATAATGATTCCTGTACATACAAACTTTTAGTCACAAGTTTAGTAATAAGTCTTTGTTCCGATAAAAGTGCCAAATAACAAAGAAGCAAACTGACATAAAGGACTTTTTTAAAAACTAAATTTTATATACAAGTAACTCATAAATAAATGTTTTTTTACGATTTTACTTGTTTATTATTATTTGAAGCTTTCCCGCATTAACCGTTTCCCGAAATTACCGTTATTTTTTCAGGGTCCCTTGGAAAACGTAAAATCGAGGTTTCTCTGTATATATCTTTTATCTACTCTCTTTAAAGTGCTAACGTAGCTTTGATAGAATAACTTGTTTATGTCATATTCAATACATTTGATGTCTATTATTCTTTACATACTTGACCATGTCAGGGATTAATTAAACAGTGACCCACTGGTTGAGATCCGAGGTTTTAGTGGATAATGACAGTAGCCATAGTTGATTGGGTCAACAAACAAATTAACGCATTGCCACCTTCATCCAACGTTGCTTTATACGTGTATAAGAGGCGCTCGCCCGTTTTGGATGCGGTAACTATAAATTAAAATGAAAATATAATTTTGTAGTCCCAATATTTTTATATGATAATAATTCGGTACATAGTTTTGAAACGAATGATTTCCAATATTTGGCGAACGCTGCTTTTGCAGTGTCGATAACAGGGAAGCCTTTTATTTGTAGATTTGTTTATTAGAAATTATTTGTATGCATATATAATAGTGTCATAAGACTTTACTTAAGATTCACTACTAAACCCTCTTACTCATACCACTTAACTACACAGTATAGTTCCTTTTTACATCCACGGACCACCAAAAAATCCAAAAATGTTATACAGACCACCAGTATTGGATTAAAATAATAAACATTTATATATTTGATTTTTTATTTAAAACAATTATTTTGCAACACTGTGTGCTGATGTAACAATATTTAAGTATACTAAAACAGACAGTAACAATAAGATGTAATTTAAAATTCCATAACGTACTATATAAAATTCGATTATTTTTGCTGACCCAAAAATCTTCGCAAACCACCGGTTGAGAAACTATGCTATACAGTCATTACTTCTATAGATTCCACAACTTGAAGTGAATTTTACGTATGTTATTTTTTTTACCTTATGAAAATTCGTAAAAAGCAAAAGCGTACTACACCACTACAGCTCAAGAATATCATTAAGAAAAAAAATCAAAAGCAAAAGTAAACGAAAAAAGTCTTTTACAAAATGAAGTAGTAATTAAAGGAAAATTAAAATCGATGACTTTTTCGAGTGAGTGTACTTAATGTAACACGGATTTTGCTTCTTTAAGATTGTGTTTTTGAAGAATTGAAGAATGGGTGTTTTTTAAGAAGATAATGTTTGTCTCATCCAAATACGATTCTCAAAAAAGCAAAATACGTTTACATTTCACCAGACACATAGTAAAATATCAAAGTTCTCAATTTTAATATAATAGGTTTTTAAAATCTACATTCAGAAAGCTATCGCCGAATCAATCCAAAAGGCTGTAAAAGTATATGAATAAAAATAAAAAGTATATTTCAGTCATAAAATCATTATCGCTTGGTCACCATACTCTTGTTTGTTATTTTTTGTTCCCTGCGACAAGTTGAAACCAGTTTTGAAGCGGGAGAATAAGTTAGTTACACGTCGCCCATTAAAGTGAGTTAGCGTTGCGACTGCAATAATAATACTTTAATACATCATGAAGGCTGAAATCATTAAAAATCGGCACACTGCGAACTGCGAACAGTACAGGCCACTCCTCGCTTTACACTAGAGACATGCACGGGATACCATTTCATATAAAAACGATGAAAATTCGGGCCCGACATGCTGGAATAAGAAAATATTTACAGAAAAAATTTCAAATCATTTTTTAAATACTGGATCATGGCAGTCAAACAGTGCTCTCTTCAAGAATAAATATAATGATTTCCTATGATATTTGTGCATTTTTTTTTTGAATTGGACGATCGTTTATAAGGAAATATTTACAAATTATCTTTACCCAATATTTCCTATAGTAACAAAAAAGGATTATATTAAAAACTATTTATCGGGCCGGACCATACAAGGTAAATTTATAAATGTCGTTTCGAGCAGAACTCTTCCTTACACACTCTCCATAGCAAATACGTTGGTGTAAATTGCAAGACTAGTAAACTAAAAATCTCTAGCGTTGTTAAGAAACGAATCATTCCATAGGTAAGAGTAACTAAAATTAATACACCAAAAACGTACACGATGATAAAAAACAAATATTCTCACAAAAAAAGACTTGGAAAAATTTATGAAAAAAAAACAAATTGTTTAATTTTTCGTGTATACTAATTTGCTATGTACGCGTGACTGATTTTATTAAATAAATCTTTATAGACTGATTTGAAACAATGTATCACAGCTACCAACTGTTTGTCTAAATTAAAAAAAAAAACAATTCATTTCAATTTGAATTGTGGAAACAGTACGATTCCACATGTTTTGCTACTAGTGCTGGGATTTGCCTTTTCGCATCTTCGGGCATTTTTTTCATACAGATGCAACATAACTGACACTTAATAAACAGTTAGTATCGGTTATATACAAGAGGACTTTAGAAACATTGATTTGATTAAAATGACTCTCATTTAACTATGATAAGTTTTATAAACAATAAATACTGTTGATGAAACTTTGATAAAACGATTTTTTAATACTGAAACATAATTTAAATGCAATTGGATAATTTTAAACCAAAATATAACTACATGTTTAATATATGTGTTTTGGTAGGGTCAAACGTCACGTGACATAATATGGGAATTAAAATTTTAAGATCGTCGGGTTATTGAACTAATCTCACGTATGGTATACAACAAAGAAGATTAAGCTGATCTTTAAGAATATACACTGAATTTAATTGAGCTCTGTTAATTTCTAAAATTTATTGATAAATTAATTATAATAATTGCTATGAAATATGGTGAGAAATGACTAATATGACATATGAAAATATTTTATTTCGTTTTCAATAAAATGTGGACGTTATGTAATAAATCACTCACATCTCACATCTGAGAAAAAGGGCAGTGCCATAGAATAAGTTGACAGTACTCGCTATGAGTTAAACTGATATTAATCTTAAAAATATAAGATTGTGGGAATAGTAATAAACATTGTGATGTATTGCTTAAAATTTTTAATGTGTTGACTTTAACTTCTTGATGAAAAAGCACGATATTTTAATAAAATAGATTTTTTAGTATCTATATCCACAATATATTTTATGATCAAGACTGGTTTCGCTCATCGCGAGCATTATCAATTCATATTTTCGCGATAAGCGACATCGGTTATAACAACTACACCCATCCCTCGCTTTCCGCGGAAGATACGTTCTGCTAGATCGCCGTGCTAAGCGAAATCGTGTTAAGCGAGACTAACAAATGTATGAAATAGAGGGGATAGGTTTTTTTAGAGATATTAAGAAATAATAGGTAGCTGGAACTTATGAAAATTTATTGATATATAATGATATAGTTCTGTTGAGACTTAATTTTTTTGCAACATCAGTCGTACTCTGTCTATCTTTAAGTTGATCCAAAATTTGTATTTTTGTCTCCAGAGAAATTATTTTTCTACTAAATTTCGGTTTTGACATTATGAGTCTAAAATTTTAAAAGTCTTTATATTATTTAATCCTCATTATACAAATAATAAATATATACTTTGAATAGTTGCGAAATTATAAGCAGTAATTTTTTTATCAGCTGTCAGGATTCAACTAGTGATAAACACGGTGGGCAAGGAGAGACCAAATGTCTGATGTATTGTCTTTATATTTCAGGTACTATTTATTGTTTGAAATGAGTAGTTCTTTTACCGGGATAGCCTTACCGCTATTCTTAAAATTTCGCACTGCTGTGTGCACATCTACGAAAGGTCGAAACATATTTTTTTTCACCGAAATTGAAACCGTGTAAAACCGAAACCGTGTGAAGCGAGGGATGGGTGTAAGCAGTTGATAGTGCTCGCGATGAGCGAAAATGGTGCTTTTCATCAAATCTATCGCGGAAATAGTACTAAAAATTTGTTTTAATTATTTAAAAAAAATCAATAAATATAGATTCAAAATTGTAAATTTACTGTCACTGCTATTTTTGAAAGATTTTGAAATATTAAGTTTCTAATATAATACGTTTGTATACATTACGCCGAAGTCTTCTATAAGGCTTTCCGAAATGAAAATTTGTTAACATTACTTTTGTAGTTGATTTATGATTATATTTTTCTTAAAAATGATATTTTCAATCCTTAATCACTCCACCAAAATATGTTCCATTAAAATTCCGAGCATGTAGAGTCGATGAGGCTCAAAAGATCGAAGAAAAATTAGGAAAATCATTTCAATAAATACTAAATAATTTACAATCATTATTTTACACTCCGCAATAACTTCATTGAAAAACATATATAATATGAAATACTTTGATGATTAAATTAGTGCCTAAAAGCTATACTTTATATGTATGTTTTCATCTATATTTATTTATATTGGGCTGACATAAATATTTAGAGCAACTACCGTTCAATTAAAATCTATCAGCGCACTATATGAAAGATTATTTATTTACAATCAAGGGATGAGATTTACGGTCAGTTTATTATTATATCTGTATTTCAGCTGCTCTACTTTTGAAATCCAGTGTTTTTTGAAATCCAAATTTTGTTAAAATATTTACTGCTTTATTATGGTGGCTATTCCAATACATGTTTTAAAATGAAGGTGCATATATAGACATAATCCAGTTTTTTTTCTCAGAATATAACATATCAATTTATTTTTTCTGCGGTCTCATATCAAGCGTTGTGCTGAATTGAAGCAAAAGTAATGTCCAGTTCAATGGTGAATTATTAAATACAGATATTGCTCCCTTCAAACTTCATATATTCTTCACATAGATTACACTAATAAATATTCTAAAAATATTTTTATCTTACGTAAGCAAAATATATAAAAAATAAACCTTCGTAGTAGATATCATACAAGTTTATTACTAAAGTATTTTTAGGAAATTTATGAGAAAATAAGAAAATAAGTTGACTTAATAACTTCTCTCGATGTAAATTGTATACCTGATTTTGGTGGTGTAGCACAAGGAAGGAAAACAGCTTTATTATCAGTAACAAATGGCCAAGATAAAATTCTACTTCGAAATTTAATTGTGACTGAAACGAGTTTTAAGCTACTTATCGCGTGTTGAAGAAAATTTATCATTTAGAGGGAACAAACTCAATGACTGAATTTAAAAAAATAGCCTGCACGCATTTTTAAATGTTCTTCGTTTTTAGTCGTGTAAAAATGGCTCTAAATAACAATTTCTCTAATATCAAATAAATTAACATAGCTAACTGTTGTTGTTTTTATTTTGGTTGTTCTTATCATATTTGTTATACATGCTTTGAAATCACGACTATCTTGCTAAAACTGATTTTGGTTTTTGTCTCAACATGAAAGCAAATTTTTAGTTTAGAAATGATATTTATTAGTAGTGTCTATGTGAAAATAAATATTATTGCTAAAAAAAATTCATCATGACTTGTGATTTAAAGTTATAGTTTGAATAGCATTTTATTCTACAACACATCGTAGAAAATAATATTTGGCAACTTCCATAAAAACAATATTTTAAATTATTGTTCTAACGACAGAAAGATTTTTTTTTAAATGTAAATTATCCATAATTCATGGTTACAGAAGAGTTAATTATAGATCGATGTTAATTATAAATAAGCATACAAAAGTTCAAACATTTGAATTTTTTTTGTTGTACATACAAACAAAATCAATTTCAGCTTGTCATGTTTAAAAGTATTTCTTACGTAATTATAATTGTATACAAAACCTGTAGGGCACAAGGTAAAAAATTACCTCTCAGATAAATTATAACGAGTGTATTATTCCCTTTATACCTATCGTTTTGGCGCTCATTCTTCGTACTGTAGAAATTTATCTGGCCCTATTTTCCTTTTACTGTTTTTTTCCATACCAGAAGTAGGTAATAAAGAGGGCTTTTTATTTTGTTTTTAAATATACCCTTTACGAGGCGATGATAAATCTCACACCTGGGTCTTGTAAGCTCGATCAGATATAAACAAAGACTATTTCGGGGAACATAAATCTACGATATTGCCCATTAAAACCGAAGCCAAAATAATGGATAATTCGCTCTTTGAAATAATTAAATGCCACTCACTACACTCAAAAGTGTTGTAAAAATGTATAGGTTAATTGCAAGATTGTTTTATAATTTAACAAAGAAATACTCATCTCCCCCATTCTGGCCTTACTATGTTAAGTATTCGCTACTGATTTTATTAAAAATATTTAATCGAAAACTTTATAAAATTATTTGGTTTATACTAAAAACTATCCAAACTAAAACTTTTGTAAGAGTACAATGTTAAGCTGTTGAGAGTGTACTAACAGAATCTATGTGTTGTACTATGGATCTCAGAATGATTAAATATTTCCTTACACGCTATTTTTATTTTTAATTAAGGTTTTAAAGATACACTGAAACATAACGGCCAGAATGAAAAATCTTCAAAGCCACCACAAAATCGTTCTTTTACAATAAATGAAATTTTATAAGATTATACCAAAAGTATTGACAAGTTTTTTTCATTATGTTATTACAGTTACTTTTAGATATATTGGCATGAAATTTCTTCTTATATTAGATTTTTCGTTATATATATATTTTATTAAAAAAAAAAACATTTATGTAGTAAGTCACATAACTTTGTGGGCTTTGTATAAAAAGATTTTAATAAAGTTTCTTTGCTTCAATAATAATGTCATGCACGTTACAAAAATATACTTGTTATATCCATTACTTGAAGTAAATATGAAATATGACATCTTGAAAACAATTTTCATTTTTATTGAACGTCTCTATTGGTACTGAAGATTCACATAACTTGCTAATAAATAAATTATTTTCGGAATTACCCAGTACCTTAGAACTATCACAAAAAATTAACTTATAATTCAGTGTTCCCCAACCGGCCGTGAACCCCGAATTCGGGATGAATACAATCTCCGAGATGATTACTAAAAAAACAAAAATAGCTTTGTTTGATGCGAATAAATTACAATAATTTATTTGTTACAGCATAAGATGAGATGATCGCAACATTCGACGGCGTGTCAACGAACCAGCACATAAATTTATTTACGCCGGAACTGCTAAATATTTATGAGACAAATACACACCGAATTCTTCTAATGGTAGTTTGAAAAATGTTTTTCAGATCATATTCAAATAAACAGTAATCAAAACACATGCTCTGTGCTGAAAGACACCAAAATTACTTTAGGTACTAGATGAAAAAGCAAGGGGGAAAATGAAAAATTTTTGATGAAAAAATCTGGTGAGACGTTTATCAAAATAAATAATTTTATATATCGTACCCGTCTGTGGCACAAATTTTTTTAGCCGCGATCCCTAGAGTGGTGAAATTTATACAGATTATTGAGCATGATGATTTCAAAGCAACAGTAAAGCGATAATTCAACCCGTACAAAAAGATTTGCTTATAGCATATCTTTATTAAAAAAGACGCGAATAAGTTAAGCACATCCTATATAAACTTACATATATGAAGATTAACTCAAGTAAATCCTATCTACAATTTAACAAGTCAGCTACATTGTTTTGGTGTGAATTAAATGGCATTGAATAACTCTGGTACATCCAATTGATATCGCGTAAACCTCGACATATAGAAGCTGTTCATTGCACGCCGTAACATTTTTTGCACATGTTGTGTATATTCTTTAACGCAAACATGTTTTGAGTAAAAACAACTTATAGATTCGCTTATAATAACTGGCAGAAATCGAGTATCATGCTAAATAATATTTTAAATCGATTATTCAAATGTTAAAAACAAGAAATGCCAATTTAAAATTCAATGAAAAAATAGGATAATCATTATTAGCCACCAAAAATGCAAATTGCTTTTTACACATAATACGTCTTTAATGATTACTAATGAATTTTATTTTGCTTTGTTCATTTATCAGTTTCATAATATATGCCTTGATATTCTGTCACAATCTCATTATTGTTGGATCACTAGTTTGATTTTTACAAAGATAAATAATCAATAAAATATGTTTTTAAAAAATATTTAATCAAAATGTAATGTAACAAAACGATTTTTTTTGACTTTGTGAAAACGTGATTTTAAAGAAGCAGTTAATTTAGTGATACATATTATTGGCCGATGAAAAATCCAACGTTAATATACATGTCAGAAAATAGCGAGCAAATAAATGTGGGTTTCCACATAAAATGGATAACTTAGTGTTAAATTGACTAACATAAATGAGATATTCATTTGTTTAAAAACAACAATTCGATTAAGAACACACTTTCTTTATAAATATTATGTTCAAATTTAAGAAACACGTGCATTTGTTATTATTAGGTTGTTTTTTAACCTAGAATGTTATCTTAGTAGAGCTCTAAATTAAGAATTGCGAGTAATAAATCACACCAATACTAATGCTTACTTTTTACTTAAAAATTCAAGCGGGTGAAACATGTGAATAAACAGAGCCGAAATGAAAAAAAATATTTGAAAAAATTGATCGCTCTCTTACACACATCAATGTTTTCATGTGAATTTGCACATATCAATAATGTTTAATAAATACATTTTACTACAATCTAATTGTAATTTATGGAAATATACCCCTAAATATTATTTAACTTAAACAGATTTTAATTGGTTAATCAAGTTATGTTTTAGGTTCACAGTTGAAATATTTCTTTAAATTATACATTATTTACACATAAAATTGTATGTTACCCTATCCTATGTAATTGTACATACAATCATCGGCTCATCGACTAACCATCATATCATCACTTTCCGTGATGGACATTTGAACGACGTTATATTTCACACTTAATGTTATACAATGCACTTTCAAATGGTAAAAAAATGAGTGGATATCTCACACATAACTTGTGTTATTTACATTTAAACAAAATTTAAGCTTTCCTTTTTAAAGAACGTTTACTTATACTGCTCCACTATCTGTATATAAGGTAACATAAAAATCGAAATAATACGAAGATCTACAATTTCATCTTTATATATTGATGGATAGTGAAAAATTGTAGAAACTTTCTTGATATATCATAGTCAGTGCTCCGCAACCGGTGTGCCGCAGCACATTATTCTAACAAAAGAAAAATCATATAATTCGTCTACACTATAAAATATTTTGTCAAAATGTAATCACACGGAAGCAGAAATAATTTGTTTCGTTATAAGTACATAAATATTATACACACGATCTCGTACATAAATTAAACAATGTAGGAAAAATGATAATGTAAATGAAAATGTTTTTTATATAAATTTTGATTTGTGGTGTGCCGCGAAATTTTGGTAAAATTTTTTGCGTGCAAAAAGACAAAAGGTTGCGGAGTACTGATATAAGTTAAGAATACAATAAATTATCTCATTTATTAATAATAAAAAACTGCTTTATTTATTTAAAATCAACCCAAATCACAGAACTGCACTGTAGTGACATTTCACAAAAATGCAATTCTAAAACATTTCGATGTCTTTTTATATAGAGCTTATGTCATTTAAATAATAATAATAAAAATAAAACGATTTAGTCGGATCCATTCCTGTTCACCGATCGTTTACAATCAGTAAACACGGATCTATAAAATAAAAATTATAATCGGGAAGCATTTTGATAGAATTGGTGGGAGCGAGTCTTCTGTCGTCAGTTGAAATGTCCATGACCCGGATCACGTGACTTATAGCTCCGGCAGATGTCAGATGATGGCGTCTACTTGCCGAGCAAACGCTGCGAAAAAATGCAAAAATAACCTGCTGTTACAAATATCTTCCTGTGCGCTTTCCGCCATGTTTAAATAAATTACAATAAAGTACTATTTAATAAGCAAATATAAAATATTGAGCCCTTGGTGTAATGTTGTGTGTACTGACAAATTATTTTCAGCAAAATACATAATAATATTTTGCGATGTATCTTGTTTTTATATATCGTATTATCCGGTAGATACAACTAATAGCCTATTTACACACTGAATATATTTTTATGAACCAGAAGAAGCAAGAAATTTCGAAAAATATAATAGTTTTATGAGCTTATTTTTTTATTTTCAAAACATTTAAATATGATTTGAAACAAATTGACCAGACGCGAGCTCTAAATTTTAATCGCTTAATTTTATTCTTCATTGACTGAAACGAATTTTTCTTGAAAGAATCTTTTGCTACCCATAAACAAAAAACAGCAAGTTAAAAAAAATCCAATGAACTGCTACCAGTTTTCTTAGGAACTAAATTTATAAAACTTTTGAACGAGTTAAATTTATTCTACAACGATTTTATCGTTCTGAGAAACTCTTCCAAAAAAGTGCATAGCATTTTTGATGGTTTGTCCATGACCCGGGATATGATAGCATTAGAGATTTATTTATACCAAATAAAGAAAAAAATGCACACACAAATAACCTGTTGACGATAAATGTTTCCTCCCCGTTTTTTTATGGATTTATTGTAATATATTCCTAAAACAAATGTTATTGTAGTATTTCAAAAAAGTTTATTTATTTAAAAAATAGGGTTGATGTACTACCATGGGAATGAACACGTGTATTCGATTTATTGTTATTTTTACAATTCGTATTTAGACAGCATTACGATATATAATCATAAATAGTCAAACACTAACTCATTATTTTTTTAAATAAAAAATATGTGTATTTTAAAAACTTAATTTTGTAAAGCATTCCATTTTTTTAAATACACATACAATTGCCAAATGTTAACAAGTGCATCGGATATTATGCGAATTTATGTTTTAGGGTGTGTAAAGAAATATAATTCCAATGCGTGAAATCATTTTTTTACGCGTCTTTTTCTGGAACCGATGTATCACGTAAAAAAAGGACTGGGTGTATTGCATAATTTACTATGTAAACCCAAATAAGTATTAAGCCACATGTGACATCAACATAATTACTTTTGGATGTCATTAAATATTGTTTTTATTGCGTAAAATGTGAGTGGTTCAATTATTTAACAGGAATTAGATGGAAAGTAAAATCAGTGGCACTTAATTTTTTTTATGTTTAGTATTTAAATTTATTTAAAATTACAATAGTTTTTTTTTTATTAAATGATTTCATAAAATACAATCTTCTATCATTCAGATGTTCCTAATAACGTGAATGAGAATAAAATGTTTTTCCTCCAAAAAAAGTATCATATTGCTATCGTTTTATTTTCACATAGATTAATATATGTATGTATCTATTGAATATTTAATATTTTTGATAATAAATGATTTGGTCGTAGTAATAAATGTCATATAACTATTAGAGGAATTAGAATGTCTTCGGAATTTGCAAAAAAGTTGAAATCGTTCATTTATTTTAAGGGAAGTAATTTCCTGAAATTAATTAGGTATATAGTTGGAAAACCATTAATAATAAAAAGAATTGGAATTTTTAAGCTCCTTATTTAAATTTTAAAGCTAATACTATCAAACAGTGACGTGGCTCATTGAAAATGGCAAAAAGTTTGATTATGGTTCACCAATGATATTTTTTCACTCTCTATTACCTCCATTCCGATCCGGAGAATTACATGGTAGAGCAGTCGTTCTCATGTGCGGCCACGGTGGTCGCGACTACCAGAAGATTCACCAATAGCTTTATAGTAAATATTGATATTTTAAGAAATATGTTTTTTTTATAGTAAGAAGATTGTATAAATTTTTTCGTAAGAACCATTAATTGACGAAAATCGATTATTTTATATATAGTCTATTCATTGCTCACTTGAGCAATCAAATAATCCATCTACAAACTTTTATTCGTTAACTTCCATCGAGATAATATACATATTCACATAAAACAATACGTTTATATTTAATAGCGATATTGCGCATATCTTAAAATTGATGGATATCTAATAAATTGGATAATATGTTTTTTTTAAGACCTTTAACTTCTTAAAATATAATAGGACAAAAAAAAACTTCGTGGAAGTAAATTTATCTAAAAATAAAAATGAGATATATTATATACTTTTTCCCTATTTTTAATTTAGAGAGCATAAAATTTGCCATCAAATTTAAATAATGTGTATTTTAAGACTCGTTATGTAAAGTGAATTATTTTTAGTGCCTGGCTTATATGTAATCCCAAAAACATGTGTAAATAAAAGAGGCGAATTTCAGCATGAGCTTACCTCGTTCAGATAGGAAGTATGTTAAAAAATTTACAAAGCGCATTTGGTACTGTTGATCTTTCAGTTTCGGCGAGCAGTATAATATCGCACGGTCGGCTTGTTTTTGGCCTTTGCGGTGTACAGTACAGCTCAAACCTTGCACTCTCGAGTACAAAACCCTTTCTGTGTACCTTTTGCTTCATCATTTAATCGCCCCAAAAGAGTGTGCGCCGCCGATTAAATACATAATGCCAGCATCCTAATTCCCGGCGTAGAAATTCATGCGCAAGGCGTTTGGTGAATAAATTTACAAGTTTTCTCTTCCATAGGTCCAACGTCAGCCGTGGAATGGGATATGACGTCACGGGGTAATTTCCCTCTCCGCTATCCAACCGCCTGGGGACCTCGGGGGGTCCGGAAAACGGTCTTCCCCGCGGGGAATATTTGCGACCTCAATGCATAATCTACTGTAAGGAAAAACGGAAACTATGCGCTTCGTGTCGTATGAATTTTCATAATATTTTCATAGCATCCCCTCACCCTCTCGGCGCTTCTACTATTACGGCGGTTGCTGAGTCTTTTAAGCTCGTTTATTTTATATAGGAGTAAGCTCTTGCTGGCTACGGAACAAAATAAATATTTTCTCAGCGAGTCAGGCACCACAATAATTTGTTGGTGTGAAAAAACATTGATGTATTAACTGTTTCATCAAATTTCAAAGAATATGCAAATTTTCATTTTTATATATAAATATATATATTTATAATCTGCAGTAGCACATAGTTACAAAAATACATTATTAAAAATGTGCAATTATGTTGTTAAAAAATAATTACTAATAATTGATTTTTAATGCTGACTTTTATTAATTTCGTCTTTTTATTAGCAAACTCTTTATTTAAATAAGAATATTTCATATTTATATATTGTCAATCTGTACAATTGAGTTACTTTGTAATCCAATTGTGGTGATATGACGTTACAAGAATCATTATTCCTAAAACTATATGATGTGTTCAAATACCTGATTACATTGATCTGTGTTTTTCATGTGTCGCAAAGTAACGTAACTGTGTGCCCTTTTTACTGTGGCAGTCACAAATTTTGATGCGCTGTGTGATTTGCACAGTCATTACCAGTTAGTCATTGAAGTGTAAGACGGTCTCCCGAGTTCCGGGTTCGATGCTTGCGGCGCTATAATCTTATTTCATCTTTACCCTTATATTCTGAGAAAAATTCTCAATTCCAAAATATACGTAATAATTCTTCGCTCCCGGCCACAATACGCTTGTCTATATTCTTTTTTCATTAAGACTTTCGATCTTTTTTCTCTTCTCCGAAAAACCACCCGCCGCTCCCTATCCTTCAGTTGTTGGTGTTGCATAATTTTCTAATAACACTGGTTTCTTCGTAGATATTCTTTCTTTAAACATTTTTTCGCTTTCCCTTCAATTATGCCACGTAGAATTTTCATTGGGAGGCTTACTGATATTTTACAGGCATGTTAAAATTTAACGATGTTGTTTTATTATTATTAAACTGCAGCATAAAACGTTACGAGAAAGTTAATTGAATGCTTGAAGAAATTAAGCTTCATGTCTTAACACAAAAATAATGAACTGTTTGAAAACGGAATGTATTTTTTTCTGTTAAAATCATTCAAATACAGCGCTATAATAAAAGAGAAATATATTAGACTCACCGATAAAACTTAAATAATTAATTGTTTTAGGGTGATTTGTGATTAGCACAGAGAGCTCGTTTTTAAGTTAGTTGTTAGTTTTTGTCTTACGGAACAAATTATATAATACAACAATAGGATCTAATATAAAAAAGAAGAATAAATTCATTTAACAAAATAATCTCGGCTTAACCATAAATTTAAAGACATTATAAATATTGCAGGGTAACGACAATAGCCAAAAATAATTATTCGTTTCTTACTCTATTTAATCTGATGTAAAAAATCTTACAACTGGGAGAAAAATACGTTTAAGTTATAAGTTTTTTTTGAATTGTCATGTTAAAATTTTTGTCGTTATAGATGAATTGTATGAGTCAGAATTTATTTGTACAATTTTATTTATTTTTATATATAATAGTTTTCGAAGTTTTTAGAATACCTAAGTAATGTTCTTAAAATCGCTTAAAAAAATCTTTTTTCTTTTTTTTACCATTGATCCATATGGTTTCATTCGGTCCACGTTGATTAAATGAAATCTTGAATTAAAATTGTTAAGTTTATGAATTCATAAAAAGGGTTTATTTCGGATTTCCAACGTTCAATATTTTTTCGTTACTAGTATAAAACATTTCACAGTGACATATGATGCTAGCGAACTTTTGTTTTTAAATTATTAAAAATATAAAATGTTACTCCACCTATTTTGAAAAACAGCAGGGTGATGGGAAGGAAGGCGCTTGGTTTCCTTGTTTACGGAGCACAGCGACGCCAACATCGACGACGCCTTGAGGGCGCGGGGCGACGCTAGGGTGTAGGTCATAAAAAAAGCCTGACAAAGAATATTGACAAATGTCCCTCGTGTGCGAGCATTATAAAACATTATCGCTGACGCTCACTAAAAATTTTTTATCTTCGCTACATAGATTTTCGGAAGCTTAGTGTATTTTTTATAAACGAAAGTTTATCATTGGGAGCATATTAAAAAACAATCAAACAGACTTGTTTATTCTGTAAAAGTAATGATGAATTATTACAGGCGTCAGTTGTCAAGTATTTTACTAATTTGTATAATACTGCTAGCTTTCAATTTAATATCTAGTAGATTTTCCATAAAAATATCTTTTAATTATAAAAATATAATTTAGTTCTATTTAGAAATTAGTATAAAAATGATAAAATAAAAAAAATATTTGATTTATTGATTGAATTGGCATTCACTTGGTAGAACTCCATTTTAGCACGGTGAAAAAATAGCAATGTATTTTAGTTCTACAAAATTATTTTTACAAATATAGTTGATAGCTATTTCGGCTCACGCCATCGTCTAGAACTAAAATACATTGCTATTTTTTCACCGTGGTAAAATATTTGATATTTTTTAAGTATTTTGGTATTAGAAATTAGGCACTGTATCTGCCAGCAGTCGTCATGGCTTTTTAATTCTTGCTTCGCATACTAGCTTTATAAAGTAGCGGCGCTTAGTGAATTTAAATTATTACCAACAGTATCCCAGGAACAGTTACATAACAATTTGATAAATTCCACGAAAACGTATTGAAAACATAATTATTAATAATCTTCTTTGTGCAAGATATACTCGTTCTTTGTTTAGTGTCGAAAAATTAACATATATAAGGTTGTATACCTATAATCCTGACAAACTGACGTGGCCTGCTGATCCTACAGGAGGTCTGACTTATGTATGAACTTAGATGTTTTATTGAATATCTAAAAAAACCAAATCTTTTAAAGTATAATTCGTAATTTTTTTAGACACAGTATTTGCAGCTTTTCATAATAATATCCTAACAAATAAAATATTATCGACACCTTTTTTAAATTTCATCAAGTCTTACATAAATATATAAATGATAAAAAATAGTTTATTTTGTATCTTTACACGTAGAAAGCTTAAAATGAAAACTACAGCCACAGACAAAACAACGCTGAAGTATATTGGAGAGAAATAGAAAAGAAAAAGGAATTTGTTTCATTCGTTCAATTATTTTTCATTTCCATAACGATAGAGCGGAACTGCAGGGAAATGTGTTTTCCGCAACCCCTACGACGGAACTTTCAGAGGGAAACATTCAAGATCATTGCGCACGCACGCACATTTGATGTTGTCGATGTAGAAATTCAGTAATCCTTAAATTCAGCATTGTCGGAACAAATAACGGAACAAAGAGAAAACTTTGGGGGAATAGGCCTTCCGGATTGGAAAGGATTTCTCTTATTCTTCCACCAAATCCCGTTCATTGTAAAAACAGGGTGGTAGGCATCAGAAGTTTGCCCAGATTGTAATATTATTTGGCCTAACATGGTTTTAATTAGACGGTTGTGAGAGCACCCTTTGTCGAATCTGGATAATAGCTTGTAAATTACTTTGAAAATCTGTGTTTATAGCTGTCGCGTATTTATAAAATGTAAAAAGCTGGGAATATAGAAAAATTTAAATATATCATCAAATCAAATCAAACCTTAATTTAAGTACAACTGAATAATAAAACCAATAAAAATCTTTGTCAGTGAAACGAAAGTGAACAAAAAAAAAATTGTTTGGATTGCATTTTATTTTTTCTAACTTAATAAAGCATTTAAATTTATAACTTTGTTATCCCACTGAATGTATTAATTTATTAGGCACGTGTTTCTTCTCCTTTAGCAATGGGAATATCAGCGCAAGTGCAGGTAAAACAAAAATTTATATTTTTTTGTTAAATGAGGTATTTTTAATTGCCTCGAGTTCTAAATTAACTGGAAAATTATTTGTGGGTAACTCGTATTCACAATATTTTTAATGTTGTATCCTGTGACTAAGGTTCAGATCAAGATACAATTTTTTTTATCATGCTTTATAAGCTTAACTGAGAAATTATTACATACAAATTATCATTTAAGTGTTACCATCATTTTGTGATTCGAATCGGCTAACAATGCATGCATGCCCACCCTGGATTGAGTCAGTGAAGAAAAATATATTTAAAAAAAAAAGAAAACGTATTTATTATGTCAAAAAGGAGCACAGCTTTTTTGCACTGCGTAAAGAGATCCGCACTAAAATTAAATCCTTATTCGCAAACCTTCTTCCGGCCGATATTAGAGTGATGGAAAAACGGAATTGAGCAGATGAAAACAAAGGCCGGATGTTTATTTTGGATCGGGAGAATGAGTCAATAGAAATAAAATGGATCAAACGATTTTCATGATTGGTTGTTTACACTTTTCGTTTTTTCTTTATACCGATGGTATACAAATAACAGAATTGAATTTTTCTTTCTCCTTCACTATAAAATATTTATGACAATCAATGTTTTATCATTCTACTAGCCTTGAATAAAACTGTTAAATTTATTTATATATATCTGGAATTTAGCTTTCAAATTGAGCTGATATTGAAAATATTTTAATTTTTTTATTACTGCTTGATTTATTTTACAATCTAAATGCAAAAATAACACCAATAATTTATGTTTTTTATTTTAGTCATCGCTTATTACTAAACATTACATGAAAACTATGAAGTTTTATTTATGGTTAAGAATAATGTTATTTTAATTTTATTAAATTATATTTTTTTACAAATGTCTACTGGAAAATTTGGACTTTCGAAATATTTATTCAAAGTCGTTCCCGTGGCATCAAATGATAAATCGTTTTATGTATTTCCTCGTTTTTTCATGTTTCGTCTAATCCATTTATGAAATGTAGACCATGAATCCAATTTTTTTGCAAAATTGATATAATATTTTAAATAATAAAAACACATTTTCAGTACTTATTTCTTTAAAATGTTTTTTTCATCAGGACCGGTTTCGCTCATTGCAAGTATTATAAACTGATAATTAATTAATTATTGGTGGTATGCGAGACACAAATAAGTAAAATTAGTGGACTGTAAGTTTTGATCGATTGGCGACCTCTGAGGTAAGATAGTGATCCTTTTTAGTAAAATTTCGACTATGCAATTGATTGCAGCTTAACTAAAAAAATAATCACGTTAAAAACTTTTTGCCACTAAAAAATATAATATTTTAAGCGTGAGTCTTTCACTCTCTCTACCTTCTCGTTTGGGAAGGGAAATTAAATATTTATCGTAGAGTACTTCGTCAAGAGGAGGAACCCATCAGACAAGAGAAGTGCCTTTACTGGGAGTGCCAATCTTTTTTATGGTTGATACTTTATTCTACGCCGTGTGTTTTTTAAGCAGTTGTCTTTGTTTATAATATTTAGGAAGCTTTAAATCGAACTTTAAATTACGTACATATACATGATTTCTTTATTATTACTTTTTTTTTAAATATTGTTAAAACGTATCAAGACATTATAATTTTTGGAGGATCGATAATTTGTATAAAATAAAAAGTCCGCTGGCAAAAATTGTAAATTTTAATGTTTTTGTTTTGAAATGAAAATACGCAAGGCCTAGATAAATTGTCGTATCGGTAATGTGAATTACGGCTAACCAATATGACCGAATTATGTATTTCAAAGAGGTGTTCAGTGTCAAAATTGATATTTTGAATATGAAAAAATCACAAAGAAATAAAAGAATCTGCATCCGTGGCACCAAAACCAAAGTATACAAAGTTGACTGATTGATTACGGGTTAGGAAAATTTTCTACAACCACATATAGATTCTCTCCAGAACAAAAATCATATTTATTGTAGAAATATATCAGAGAGTTTTCTAACCAGAGATGGGGCCATCTGTTTTTGATTATCGAAATGCTATCGTTTATTAGACATAAAGCACTAGTTTCAAACATAGTAACACGATAATAAAACGTTGTTGGTTATGGGGTTTAAAAATATACATTTACAATAAATTCTAAAATAAATATCCATTCGTTTTAATGGTGCGGTACACAAACCCAGTAAGACGAAATGTATTTTTTTATGTAAATAAAATGGTTCGACTAGCATTTTGTATGATTGAAAAATACTGAAACAATATCACAACAAAGCAGTTACTTGAGTTAAGACTTCTTTCTTTCTTCTTTTTGAAAAAGTAATATATTTACAATAGACATCAAAGTTTAATTACCGAAGCTCGTCCGTATAATGAATCGTCAATTTGAACTTGACAAGTGGCTGATTCATCAGCGCAGGAAATAGTGAAAATGATTTGTATATATTCATAATAATATTGATGACGAGGATCATCAAATTCGATAGATAAGTTACGACTTTTTAATGATGATAACAAGGTTTATTGTTTTTGATTGAAGTGTATGTCTGCTCTATTCTTAGCATGTCGTAAATTAAGTTAAACCAATAAACAAAGTCATGATTCAAAACAAGGCGAAATTTTTGGATGACTTTTATACAACATCAAACAAGTATGTTATAATTTTAGATAAAGTTTAGATAAATAAGGAAAAAATACTATACTAACCAAAGATTTAATGCATCCACTACGAGATAGCATCAGTGATAAATGCAATATTAGTGCACATTTGGGTTATTATGCGTTTAGTAGCTTTGTGACATAATGCGATTGAGATTACTATTATTTTTATCTTAAGAGTTAAAAGAGTTGGCGAATTGCTCACTCAGTTAAAAAATATACAATTAATATGCTTATTTTGATAAAAGGAAGAGATATTTAACATCATACACTATATACTATTAGTTGAATGATACGAATTCTATTTTCATTATAAGTGATTTCTGAAAGATAAATTTCCTGCATTTATTTCGGCTCACAGAACATTTCATTTCAGGAAGTATCAAGCAAGAATATATCTTGAATAGCGTATAGATAAGTACACACTAGAAAAGTAAAATCAAGGAAAATGAAAATCGTATGGTAAATATTAGTAGCGAAAAAATTGAAAAACAGAAAATTTTTAACCTAAAGAAATATTTTACAGTAAGAAACAGGTTTCTTACAAACAATAAATATCCTTCCGGTTCAATAAATCAAAAGGTGGCAAAAGTGTAGGCAAGTAGCCCACTGCGCCGTTAATTCTATATTTTTCAGTGTTTATTTTTGGTACGGACCGGAGATGAATCGGTCGCAGGTGCTGCAACAACTCTAAAGCACTTTCATAATCTAATTTATTTGTCTTCCCTTGGTGGCAACACTGGCAGTGCGCTGCCCAGGTGAAATGTTTTCGGGAAATTCCCTTTTTACATTGCATAATTCATTTTGGATTTATAATACATAATATCGCGACACATTTCTGTTTTATTTCACGCCTGCGTTGCATTCTATGTATTTATGATTTTAAATATACGTTTGTTTTTTTTTCGGTTTAATGTGCTATTTCGAATGATTAATGCAAAAAGGTATAAACAGTTATCTAGAGAATTACCCAGGTGGACTTTTACTTTTCTAAAGTATGTAACCAGCCTGACAATGAAAATAAATACTACTGAGATGAGCTTTTACAATCGTTAACGTTATTGTTTCGAACATCGACATATTCTACCTAGACGTGATATGACTTAACGTTGGCTTTTAGTATGTTTTAAGGAATTTTAATTTGTTAATCGTCACTTTTTGATAGAAAGGCATGATAATTAAAGACGTTTTTTGTACATATTTCCACAATATATTTTATGATCAGGACCGGTTTCGCTTATAGCGACTATTATCAACAGAGGAAGCAGTGTTTTTATTATTTAATAAATCATTCCTTCCCATCAATAAATGACAGTTCACAGCTTAAAGGTGATATTTTAAATAATAAAACACATTTTCAGTAATTATTTTCACAATATATTTTATGATCAGGGCCGGCTTCGTTCGTCGCGATCATTATCATGAACGATTCCGGTTCTGACCATAAAATATATTGTGGAAATTAATAGTCAAAATGCGTTTTATTATTAAAAAAAAAATTTTTAGAGACAAAATTTACAATATTTTTGCAATGTCTTTAAGTGAAAAAAAAAATTCTTGGAACCCCACAAATTTATATAGGTATGTTATAGAACTGAGGCTTATTCTAAACAAAACTACATATAAAATGAAATATAAAAAAAGTTATTTTCATCGGGTTATTAAGTTCTCCCACATAAAATGATAAAGACATGGCGTTTGTCTGTTTTTTTTTATTTAACGCAAAATCAAAGCAAAGATAGATATTACTGATAACTTATTTATTTAATATAAGGCCAATGTTAACATAATTTACCATTTTGATTTTCTAATAACAATATTTTGATTTGCCCACATAATATATTATACAATGCTATAGTAAATCTTATAAAATGTCTGAACAATGAATGACAATGAGCGACACGTGTAACGAGCACGGTACAAAATCAATGGCATTCAATCAGCTTTAAAAGGTTATTCCACGAACACGAGTATATTGTAATACAATATCAAAGCTTGAAAGGCGATCGAATAATTAAATAATTTTACAAATATTTTACAATTTACTTATAGTTTACGTTGTTTTATGAATACTATATAATATTATTGAAAACTAAATATTTAAAAAAATAGATTCTCTTATAACTAAACGCGAATATTATAAGAAACTAAAATAGTACTTATTTATTGATTGAATTGGCATTCACTTGGTAGAACTCCATTATAACACGGTGAAAAAGAATAGCAATGTATTTTAGTTATTACTTATTTATTCATGAAATCTGGCGATAAAAATCATTCATCTTTCGTAAATATAGATCAATTTCTGATATGTTTACGTCACAATTAATCAATTAATAATTAAGTATAATCCAAGTGCGAAGTCGCTTTAACTTTATTTTTATTATTTACTGAAGCAAACATGCGATGTTAATTAGTAATTTACATGCTAAACAAGTCACTCTTTGACTTGTTCAATGATAAAAAACACTTAAAAGTAAATTCTAAAAGTACGGCGATTTTTTGTAACCACATTTTTCCAATTTTTATAATTTTTATTGATGTTCTACATTCAAATACGCCTGGTATAAACATTTTTTCACATGTTTAAAACCATATTCAACCTTTCATAATCGTAATTGATTGGATCTGTATTACTTATTTAGAATTGAAAATTCTTTAACTATTTTGATTAACTATTCTTTATTTTATTATTATAATTTGAAAATTACAATTAAAAATAGTGTATAAAGATAAAAATGTATTCGGTTTTTAAAGATACGTGTTTGCTATTAATAAGTATTATATTCGAAAATCTTATTATTAAGATGTAGTAATTTTCAGATGCTATTCGATTATAAAGGCAAGAGAAGAACAAAACAGTTATTTTGACATTTCATATTATATAAATACTAAAAAATATGCATAAATACATAGCACTCAAGATATGATAGGTTCAAACTCAAAAATTAAAGTCATTTCTCAATATTTTCTAAGTCAGTAGGAACACCAGGCAAAATTTTCTTTCAAAGAAGTTTTTATGACAAAGTATCAATAGCACTATAACAATTTTCTTCCATATGTATGCTTATTTAATTTTTAGTACTTGAATTGTACATTTGGTATTAAAGATAAAATTTACACCGTAAACTTTCCATGTGAGCATGCCGTGATTCCAATAGGCATCTTTCAGAAGTCTTGCATCCGAAAAAGATAAAAAAAATGTTTTTTTTTTTTTTAATATATGGCAACTTTAAAACTGATCATACTTTAAAAACATATGCTTTACGAACAAGAAGAATATCTTCAATTTAAGGTTTATTTGTCCCAAAAGAATGATTCTTAACTCGAATGAACATAGTATTATGCACAATTATCTTAGATAGCTTTGAAAAATACCGCTAATGCTATTCTTGCAATTTGCGACATAAGATTACATAAGTATGTCTTTCAAAGATAAAATTCTTAAAATTTTATATCTTAAAAAACATAGAACTCAATAATTAGGAGATACGCTGTTCTATATTTTTAAATTCAATATTGTGAATTGTGGTGTGATCGTTCAAGAGGGGCTAAATAATTATGCTTACTTATAAAGTTAACGTCATTTTTTCCCAGCTATTTGTCCCGTTCATTGGTAAAACATAAAAACTGATAAACTGCTTAAAAGATAAAGTTCAAAAGTGCATCCTCTGAAATTTCAATTAGACAACATGAAAGCTCTATTTAACACTAACATGAGCTTTGCGAGTTGTGTTGTCACTCATTTTCAGTTATGATTTATTATTATTTACCATTACCGTTTCGAAAAGTCTCAAATCATATTTTAGAATCACCTGAAAACTTCTGGCTTCAAAAATTACTATAATATACAATAGTATCGTTTTAAGAAGCCGTTGTTAACCATTCTCAAGGTGAAATTGTGATCGCTAACTTTGTGGGAGAAAAAAATATCATCGGAAGAAAACCATGGATTTATGTGTTTAAGAGAAAGCATAAATGTATAAAATAGCTCAGTTGTAAAGTTTTTCTCTAATTTTTTTTTTAATGTAGTTATTATGACAGTTGAAATAAAAAAAATACAGAACTTTTGCTTCACGTTTTATAGTATTGTGCGCATACGATATCATCACGGTATGATCACTAGTGGATAGCGTGAACTCTACACGTGCTAAATGAAAATCCACAGTGAAATAGATTTGAACATCAAATATTTACTGAGAAGAAAATGAAAGTTTGTTATTTAACAAACTAATAGATTTTACAAATAGTGACTTATATTCGGTGTAATGAATTCAATTAATATTCTTTTTTATCAGGAACTTATCACTGAATATATTTTAAATGTTGTATAGTATATTTAAAAATATTTTCTTGGATAAATAAGTAAAAAAATCATTTTTTAGCGTAAAGATGAGAAGTGAATAACACTCTTTCTAGATCGGATTGTAACTTCGTAATTTTCAAGAGAGCAAATACTTATCTATCTATATAATAAAGGAATTCTTTGAGTTAAATTACAGACATAAAATAATAGATCTATACATGAAAGTTTTAATGCATTTGGGAATCCACAACTCTGGAAGAAACACATGCTAATCTCGGCTTTGGAATTTATAATATGACTTTTTTGTTTTTAGAGAATTAATGAAATTTTACAACGAAAATATTCGATTTACATATTTTTTCCGTTTCTTGGTGTGATATTATTTCGACCTGTATCAATCAAATTTTTCGACAAAGATTAGAAAATAGTTTAATTTCATAATGATATCACTTTCAAGCCGGAAAAGATATCCTTTGTAAAAAGTCAGAGAAAAAGCTATTAAATTCTCGTAATTCCCACGAGTTTGATGTAAACAGGTATTTAAATAGTAAAAGAAAAAAATGTAAATAAAATAAACAGCATGTCACGCTACGAGGCAGGCAAGAATCATATGAACTCTAAACGAACGCGTCCTCTAGAAAGCACGAGGAAAAATAAACGTTAGCGCCGCGGGAAGGTTAAAATTAGCCAAGCATTCATATCAGAGACCGCCAACAGCATAATTTACCTGAATATTGTTTATAATTCATGCGATTCATCTTTGAATAATGATATTATTCTGGCTGCGCTAAAGCAACAAATAATATCAGTAAGAAACGCGAAATTATTATATTTTATGCTGGCGGTGAGTTTGCAATGAATTATCGCCGCAAAAAATGTGAAATAAAATTTTCGTATACTAATTTAATTTCTAAAACATGCGGAAGACTAGCAATGTTAACTTACTTATATTTGATGGCAATACTTAGTATAATCATACAAAGTCTACACGTGTGGAGATTAAAAATACTTGAAATAGAAATGAGATATTTGAGTATGTGAAATTTTCGATCCCTGTCACAAACTATTTGAATATCGTAGTAAACAAAATACGCTTTTAAATTACCTTGTATTCGTGTTTATTCGATATTCGCGTCCCACATTTTTTACAACCGCGATTCCCACTAACAAGGAAATGCTTTCACCGTCGCTCCATTGTTCTTTTTGAAATGTCAATTAATTTGTATATAATATAAAATTACATTTTTGAGCTGCCTAAATTTTTCGCAACACTTAAGTACCACAATTGAAACATAATTTAGTACAATGACAAAATTTTTAACATTTTGCTTAATGATTTTGCAGTATAATTAAACAACAATTGTTTTATTGAATATTTTGAACAAAGCTGACGTTCATTCATGAAAATATTATCTTTCCAAAATAATTTTAATTATAAAAATAATAATATGGCAAAAAGACTTCAAACGAAGACACCGTTTCTCACTAGTAGAGTATATAAAAGAAGCAAACTAAGAGTTTTATAAATATTTATTGAGTTGTTCGGACGAGAACAAAAGATCCGTTTGCAAACCATAAATCCATTGAAAATTCTATGTATGAAAGGTCTCGTGGATATAACGACCAAAATACAGTTTTTCTTAGCATAAAATAGTTAACATCGCCATACAAAATAATATTAATTCAAATCTAGAATGCAGTAGTAACCAATATAAATATACTTCGTTTAATCGAATAACATTATAAATCCCACAACAAAATCGTATCGATTATAAACTAAGAGTTAAGCTGTCACAATTTTGTTCATGTTTGTATGACGAAAACGTGCTCTGCACTTGAAGGTGAAAAGCTAATATGTGTTCAACAGGGAGTAATAAATCAGAAATGACATTTCGGTAAATATTGTTCCCGGATTTGTGCCAAAACTTTTGGACAAGGATCATCCATTAGCGGCAAAGGACTGCCAATACGGTAGAGCTGAAAAATAGGACAATTCAATATTTTTAGTATGATGACAAAAAAACTTACCACCGGGTTTTCACGCTTAAGAGAGTTTTTAAAACTCAAAAATTCAAAGAGGTAAATTTTTTGAAATGTATTTTTTTCTGTATTGAGAATGTTTAGCAAATACGAATCTTTGAACGATTTAAAATAAAACCGAAGAAAACAGTCAACAAAAAAAAAATCTTAAGTCAATAAAGCAGTCTTGAAGTGTTTTGATTCTATGCTTCATGGAATCTATACGCAACGTTGTTTTAAATTGTACTCTCGAATGAAATATTACTTATGACTACAGAAATATTTATCATATTTTTAATACAGGTACATATTAAAAGCGATAACGTCGAGCTACTCTATCAATTATATTATATATAAAATAATGTATGTTTAATTTTCAAGATTATTTACAATATAATGTTTAGCATAAAAGTCCTGTGCAAAGTTTGATAGTTTACCATTTTACTCGCATTTGTTTATTTTGTTTTCGTGACCTAATTTTTCTCTAGCCAAAAGAACAGATGTTTTAAAATATACCGAGATAAATGTTTTTGATGCGTAGTATTTTTATGAGGACATTCGTACACTTGCGGTGAACTCACACATCTGTTTTGGCTCGACAATTAATAGTTTTTAAACTGTTGTTTATGTACTGAGAGAATTGTATTCGTTTTTATTATATCATCTATGTATATACTTAATAATAAAATGTTAAAAAAACGCTTTCAAGTTCGGGTACAATAACATATTGCAGAGGTCGTTTTTTTGGCAAAATGACGTCTACTTAAGTTCATCTGACAAAAATGAAATCAACAACAAGTTAATATATCATGTGCATATATTGATGCCTACAATGACTATGTGATATTTTTGTCATTCAACCGGAGTAGACGCGTAGGTAGGTGTACTGCAAGAAGCCATGCAAATCATTATTTTTTAATTATAAACAAAGTAATTTTTGGTTTTGCAAGTATACAAAATGGTATAACAATATTAAATCATAATCAGGAAAAAATTATGATAATTACACGCCGCCATTTGTTCACAATAAATACAGTCATTAAAAAAGACAATGAAAAGCTGACAACTTTTACTTTACAGAAATACGACATTGCATGTAAAATAACTGAAATATAATTTTAGATTTCTGATGAACTCAACTTCACAACTCTGCTATTAACAATAGGTATAAAATGCTAATCTCGACAGAAGTTCAAAAGATTGATTTTTTTCTAGACGACGAAAGCATTTTGCGGCCGTATTGTGTTATTTTACAGTTTTTTTTTTGTTCGCACAGTGCTTACCGATGGTAACTTGTAAAGTCTCCCAATTATGTACACAACAAGATTATTCTATCATGTTTTTGTGAAATTTATCTCTAGTGATATTTTGCAGGTTAAATATTAAAATAGGACGGATTTTTATCATATTCGTGATATAATTCTGGTGTATTTAAATATAATGAGAGA
Organism: Himalopsyche japonica; assembly: GCA_028555115.1. Classification (NCBI taxonomy): domain Eukaryota; kingdom Metazoa; phylum Arthropoda; class Insecta; order Trichoptera; family Rhyacophilidae; genus Himalopsyche; species Himalopsyche japonica. The sequence continues at coordinate 968,183 of JAHFWJ010000559.1, read as the reverse complement.
AACGATAGTATTTTAGTGAAGTACCCATTAATAAAATAAGTGCACCGCTGTTCATTCAGCCACAAAAATAAAATTTTATCACAAATTTCCATAGCTCAAAAGAAATTTAAACGGAAAATATATTGTTCGGTGACGTCATATCGAGGGTATATAAATTTTCATTGCGAGCATTATAATTAAATTGAGCATACCTGAAAAGTAGCTGGCTAGCGAAAATTTCCTTTCATGTTGGAAACAATTACGAAAGGAATGTTACAATAATTATTTCAACTTTGAACTGAATAAAAAGTGTGCTTTTTATTTACAGTAGTTGCTGATCATTTGGAGATAGCTGAAATTAGATTCCATGAATTGCTACATTTATAACAAAAAGGAAAAACATTTTTCCTCACCTACCTGAAGCAAGTCAATGCATATTTAATTAAAAACATTTTGAGCGACGTAATTTTACGTTGAATATTTTTTTTGCGTGAAAAAAAGATATTCATAAAAATAATATAAAATATGTTGCACTTTACTTCCCGCCATTGTATTCCAAACAATGTAATTTTTACTAGGGTAAAGAAGTGGGTCGTACCAACGCATCGTGCTTGTATATGGACCCACTCGACAATTTTATAAATCTAATGTTTTTTTAACAGTGATGTAATTCAGAACCATATATTTTTATATGCCTTCAAATGAAGAAAAAAAATAGTTCCAAGTAAGTCAAAACATTCACTACAATGTTTGTTAACCCCTATAATGGATTTAATATGGTATCAGAGCCATATTGTCATCAGTTTTCCACAAGTTAAATCTAATCAACTAAATTGTGTCAATTAATATTTTAAATTATCTTATCTTATTTTTTGAGAGTTTTCTGATTTAACCTACGAATGAATATTTTTTTCACCAGTTTCTACAAGCTAAAAAAAATAAGGCAAAAGGAGATTTTTTGACATCGTCGCCGGTCTCGTGACAAGGACGCCTTACAAGTTTGGCTAAGAAGATTCTATTCAGAAAGCTTAACTTAAGATAATAGTAACAGTAGAAACTGAAAAAAGCCATAGGAAGACTAAACGAAGCCATGGTGGTTTTCTTGGTTATGCTAAAGACAACGGAGGTAACAATGTAACAAAAGAAAGTCGTAGAAGTTGCGACTCGGAATCTATAGATAAGTCTTCGGGTATTTCCAAAATGTGATATACCGGTGAGTTTCTGACAGAGACGTGGAATACATGCCTTTTGAACCATATCCAATTTTCCAAAATGGTGAAGTTTAGATTCAATAACTTATTTATCGATGAAAAACCTGAAGATGTATGCAATTTTTAATTGCCAATTATCCAAAATAATAAGAGTACAAGATTTTGGCGTATTCTATAATGCTTATTCATTTTTACGACATGCTGTGAACAACATCAAAGTGAAGATTTGTACAGTAAAACTCAAAAAATATTTTTTGAAGCACATTAGTTTACTAATAAAAGTATGTTTTATTTAAAGATATTATTTTCGATAAGATACAACGGATAAAGTCCTTATACATATTTGATTATTGAATTCATAGAAAATCGAAAGATGGATTCCAGAATATTTAAATTTATTGGTATATTGCTTGAAAACAATCAGCGAAATTTTCATACCACTTAGGTCGCTCTATTCTAATTAAAAAAAAAATCACAATCTTGATAAATCATTAGTAAATTTAATGTATAAAAATAATATTGAAACTGTTAAAATATGTTGATACATTTGAATCAATATCAATTATCCAGTGTCAGATTAGACTATTCTCAAAGCTGCTGAACAGCGTAAGCATTTTCAATTGAAGTGTTCCGTTTGGAGTCAGTATTCCAACATAGTCTGATTAAATTTATCGTACAGTACTATTCTATTGACAAAGAAATATAGCAATCGAGTTATTTATATCAAAAGAAGACCATCGAACAAGATAAACATAATCATACTTTTGAATAAAATATTAAATAAGTTCATAATTAATACTAAAATATAAGGGAGAAACATTTTATGGTGATAAAACATTTTACACCAAATAGACACAAATAAATCGATTGTTAATATCAATTGAAAGTAATTTTCTCTGGTATCTTGTAAACACGTCTATAATTATTTCGTCTTGGCAGTTCGCTTATTATTATAGCTGAAGATTGAAATCCGGGATCATTGTGTTTGCGAAATATCTCTTGCACTTTTATTTTCTGAACGACTGTTTTTTAAGCAAAAAGCAGTTCTTGCTTAGAAAATAACATCAAAATATTTTTATTTCATCACATTCAGATCTTAACAATCGTTGGCCAAGGTCATTAAAAAATATCTTATTCCAATGAATGCTAATCGATTTGAATTCGTATGAAATAACACGATAATTAAATATATATGCTGTGCATACTTTTCTACGTTAATAATCAATTATGTTATTACATATCATTTTCAGTATAAATATATAAATGAGTTTTTTGTGTATCCTATATTCGTTCCTATGCTATACATCCGTTTGAGATGAAAATTTAGTTAGTTGTTGTGAACACGTCCGCGGAACAATTAGATCAGGAACTGCTTCGATCATCACGAGCACTTAATTTTTCACCCGATTGCGATAATACAATTGAGTTTTTTTTTAATACTCGCAAAGATGTCTGAATTACATACTACCACCGCTTTGCTTATCGCGAACACTACTGACACATTGAACAATGTGAATATACTTCTCACATAGGCAGCTTTACGTGGCCTGCTCACGGGTCGTAAAAACAACTAATTTATTCATATACCTTACAAAATCAGTTCAGTTAACAGAATTAAACCACAAACACTTTCTTTCTTCGCGTGACGTTGCAACGCATGCCAAGTACTCGCTAGAATGTTATACAATAAAAAAAAAAATTATCTCATTTAAAGCATATTAGGATATAATCAAATTTGTTTGGAAAATTATTTTTATGATTTTTTTATTTATACGTAAAAAAATCATTACTCGTGAGTATCTACTTAGCTTAAGACGCACTTTGACCTTTTAAAGCACACTTGTTTTTCATTTCATGCACGTGTCCTTTTACATTAAAATGTTATACGATATATCTAAAATAAATTATTAGTGTATTCCAGATACTCTGATGTAAGGAATGACAATATTTGAATGCTGGGAAAGTATATTTAAGAAGACGTCAAAGACTTATAAATCATACATAAGTTATATAATAATTTTTATTTTGGGAATATACCAAAGTAAGTTGAACAGTCCTTTTTAAAAGTGAATTTTGCCGTGAGAAAGATCATGCCACAAAACAAAACAACGTCAAATTGACTGCACTGACCTTCTCCAATAAAATGCGAAAGACAAAAATAATCATGACGATATAAATATTTTTATCAAATGCATTATATTCAATTGCCAAAGAAAAAGAATTCAGCAGAAATATCGATGATATTATATTCAATACAAACAATACTTCTGTTTTTCCACGTTGTACAGAATTCAAAAAATATAAGCGTATGTACAATAATATTAGCTCATAACAATAAAAATGCATATTGAACAATCACATTAAAAATTATTATTATATATGCAATTATGCAATCACATTAAAAATGACTATTATATATGCGATTATTAATAATCTTTCGTATTATGAAAATTTTCACTTCTTTAATACAAATTGATATCGTTGAAAGCACTGAAAAAATATATTATATAAATAATTCATATATTTGCGGAACTAGATTCTTAAATTGAGTTCATTGAATATATAAAGACTGCAACAGAAAACTGGTATATCTGCAAATACTTGTTTAATTATCCTAATGAAATCAATTTGATCATGGCGCTAATTATTGTCTTCATCTAATTAATTCAGTGTATTTTCCTAATATAATATTGAATAAAATAAATATCAAATAATCTTTCAAGCACCCATGTTCATTAAAAGGAAACCTCAATGATGACTACAATCACTCTATATTTCAACACCAGCTAAATTAGTGATTGAAACTAAATGATTTCTTAATATGTATGTCTTTTTAATCAACCTAATAACTCGAGTAAAATATATTTAGAGATTAGTTAAATTAAAACATTTTGTATAATATTTTTGTTAATCTCGAAACTTTAAATATTTATATCATGGACAATATTGTTCAACAGCGACTCTGATATTATAAAATATTGTAATAAAAAGCCAATTTTATTTTCATTGAAAAAAATTCAGTCTATCTATAGATTTATTTTGACGTTCAAATTATCAAAGAAAAAGCAATTGTTATTTACACCACCCATAAAAAAATATTGCATTTCATAAGAAACGTTTATTATTGGGTTGGGAAGTGAATTTCAAAATTGAAATTTTTCACCCTCCTGCAAGAATTTATTTTGTATTAATTTAATAACATTTTTTCCCTCGGGTTAAATTTGACTTCCCTTAATTTTTCCTTAATTAATGTATCAAATAACAAAGTAGTACACATAGGCCTCAAATAATTGAGTATCGATGTATACATCTCTTTGTCATATAACCGAGTGGTAAAGTTTTACGAGTCTCGTCTTACTCAGTTATACGGTGATGGTTTTGAATCCCTAAATTTATATCGCATAAATGACTATGCTTCATGACTAACCAGTCGATTTCATTCCAGGATAGATTGATAAGGGCAGATATATTTCGTCGCTGGCGAATCGTTGCAGACTATGAAATCATTGAATAATCGGCAACTTTAACGTTTTCATGATTATAATTTATTATTTAATTTTACTCAAATTAATAATATTTGTATATTTTCTTCTGGAAGTTATCAAAATTGTAGGTTCAGAAGCTACTGAATCAAAAATACTTATTATTGTACATCAGTAATTAAGAGCAATTGGACTTAATATAATATTTTGCTAGAAGAAATCTCGATAATGTGTCTTATTTTATGATAATCAATAAGAAACTCTTTGACTGACCAATATTTGATTATCAAGATAAAGAAACATTTACGAAGATGCTTGGAAGAAGATTTTTTTTTTTTAAATAACGTAAAAAAGTGTTTTTTAAGTAGCGGTTTTATCAACGATGTCCATAGAAAATTCCCGATGAGATAGATTATTGGTACCCTTAATAAAAACGGTAAATGCAGGAAACGATGAATGCGGAAAAGATTCCAATAATAAAGAAAAATAAAATCTTAAAAAAAACGGTCCTCCCCCCGTTAATTTTAAAAAATGGGGTTTTACAGAAATGTGGTAAATATGAGAAGATTTTGCAAATGTTATATAAATAAAATTTTATTTATTAAAATAACTGAATAATGCTTTTAGCTTTTTCTTGTGGAATGTTTTTATTAAATAAAATCTCGAGATATTTGAGCAAATAATATATTTCATCACTAATTTCTTTAGTAAATATATAAGAGTTAATGTGCTCAAACTCACAAATTGTTTAGAGTACAAAGATTTTTTATATGACAGAATTTTCAGAAGATGAAATACTTCTTATATTAAAAAAATCTTCTTTATCTTTATTTTTATTATTATCTTATTCTTTATTTATTATTTAATATGCTATCTTAAAATAATTGGAGGTAACTTATATAACACGGAAAAATGTCCAAAAAAATCGGTCAATCGGGATAATATTTGAGTCGGACCCATAATATTTAGATGATAGATCGAGAAAATCGGTAAATCGGGGAACAATTAATTATTTAACACGGGACTAGACGGGGACGGGACTAAAAAATGAACTTTCCATCTGGGAAAACGTATTATGTGAGGTCAGTTGATCTTATTTGTGTTAATTTATTAATTCATTCTACACCACCTTTAAAAGGAGATCATATACCTAGCGTAAAAGAGATATCAAAAATACATAGGCTTTTCGATATAACGTAAAATAATTTGCACAATTGTTGAGAGGAATTTCGTTTAAGCATCGATATTATTGCAAAAAAAAAGTATGTTAACCTTAGACTGCTTATCGATCATTTGTAAAAAAGCTGGCGTATAGAACAGCTTTGGCAGCCTGGCAGACTAGGTGGTCGGCTTCCACAAAGGGTTGCCAAACATATCTTTTCTTTCCAAACGTAATCTGGAGGCTCAAAGTGAAAAGCCTTTCACCTGGACACTGGGCTTGCCAATTTATAACCGGCCATGGCAAGTTCAACGACAAACTATTTGGGCTGGGCAAGTTGTCTGATAGGCCGTATTGCACTTGTGTACAAACCATCAGGACGCTAATCACGTACTGTGAGACTGCCCCGAGATGAATGCCGAATGAACAGAGCTGTTTGCTGTGGTCCGTCCTCATACGGGCCCAATAGGCAACACTGACCTAGTATCAATCAAGGCCAACTTTGAGGCATTCGATAAATTTGCAAGATCATACGGGGAACTAAACATTCTCGATTCGTCTTTAGATTCAACGCGTAGCACATTAAACTCCTCCGCCACGGCGGGTTTTCAGTATACAGATACACAGGATACCTTTTTTTTTTTTTTTTGGGATATCAAATTCATGGAGCGTTAAGATCTATGACGCGTCAGCATCAGAGCTCTTCAGGTCTCCTCCATCTCTCATATATAGATTTAACTTGTTGTAATTGTTGTGTCATTGTTGACAACATTAGGTCGCAGCTGAGCCTTGGAACCCACAATGAGTGCAGTTCATGCGGACACCATACGCATTACATTCACTCATGCATACGCGTGCACACAGGCACACACACAGCCACACGCATGCATATACAATACGTAAGGAAACAAAATTAGAAAGTCATTTTCAGATGCCGAGGTTGTCCATGTTGGGATTAAGATCTGTAACAACAAACCTATGGCGGGTCATCGAGCAGAACCGCTCTCGGCCTTAGACGATTACTCGGTACTGTCTCATCATAATTATGTAGATACGAAATTGTAGGGTTATAATGTTTGCCTATATCGCTGTGAAAGTTTCGAGACATTTCACGAACGAACTCTCGAATTGTAGGCATTTTCAAGTCTCTATGTAACAGCGAATTGCGAACGTACCACGGGGCATTACAAATTTGTCGCAATGATTTATTTTGGACAATTTGAAGTGTCTTCAGATGCTTCTGGTGTGCATAAGCCCACACTGGAGTAGCGTACACCATAATTGGTCGAGTTATAGCTGTATAGAGGAGCAGCTTGCTTTTGAGAGTAAGCTTGCTCTTCACATTGAGCATAAAGTTTAGTTTAGCTTTTACACCATAAGCTTGACGTTTTTTAATCGCGGTGTGCTCATAGAATTTTAGCCTATTGTCTAGAGTGAGTCCTAGATACTTGACAGTATTGGACCACTTGATTTCTGTATTTTGCATACGAATGCAATCGAAATTGGGTTTTCTAATGAAACCCTTTGAAAACATAACTGCAGCGCTTTTTTCGGTATTGATTTTAATTCGCCAGTTTTCACACCAGTCCGCTATGGTATCAGCCAATAGCTGGACTTGTGTGACAGCACTTTGCCGATTACGAGATTTTGATAAAATAGCAGTATCATCGGCGTACTGAGCTATAACTGCTTCGCTTTCCCTACCGCAAGGAATGTCATGCGTGAATATATTATACAGTATGGGTCCCAAGACGGAGCCTTGCGGGACACCAGCCTGGATCGGTCTGAAGGAGGATCGAATTACACCCATTTTGACTTTGAAATGTCTATCCGTCACGAACGAGTTGAGAATCTTTACAAGTGGTAATCCTATGCCAGCCTTCGACATTTTGAATACGAGCCCTTCGGTCCATACCCTGTCGAAGGCTTTAGCAATATCTAAAAAGAGGCCCGCCGTGACCTCTTTATGAATGAATCCACTTGCGATCAACTCTACTACCCGAAGAAGTTGGTGGTTTGTCGAGTGATTCGCGCGGAAACCATGCTGTGTATCTGGGATTATCTTTTTCTCTTCCACCACTTCTTGCAGTCTGGCTTTAATCACACGCTCTAGAATTTTGCTCATTGCGGGTAGCAAGCTTATTGGTCGATGGTTTATCGGAAGAGTGTGATCTTTCCCAGGCTTTGGAATTAGAATAATATCCGCTTCCTTCCAACGTGATGGAAAATATAGTAATCTTAAGCACGCGTTGATAATAGTGACTAACGAGCTAATACCTTTAAGCGGTAGATGTTTTAGAGCCTTATTACCGATTCTGTCATTTCCCAAAGCTTTTCTGTCAGAAAGCGCTTTGATCAGTCCTTCCACCTCGGCAAATGTAGAAGGACAAATAGGTTGACAGTCTACAGTTAAGGGTTGTTCTAGGATTAGCTTAGCGGTTGCTTCTATATCTAACACGCTATTTTTCAAGCGTGAATTACTTGTGTCAATTGAATTGGGTGTAAATTGTTTCTGGAGGCTATCCGCAAACTCTTCTACCTTTTCACTGATGGTGAATACGGGACCCTTTGCTCCGTGAAGTGGCCTCAAGGGGTATTTTTCTGCGCGGAGAACTTTGGAGAGAGCCCAGTACGGGTCGCTTCCTTTGACGAGTTCATTTAAGTAGTCGTCGGTAGTTTTTTCGCGATAAGCCTTCATGGCTCGTCGGATTTCTGCTGACAATCGGTTGACGCGTTGTCTTACTAAGGGGTTGAAGAACTTTTTCCATTCCTTTCTCGCGCTCCGTCTATCATTTATAAGCTGTCTAATATCTGCTGGAAGCGCTTTACTGTGCGGCACAGGATACCTAATGTCACGTAGACTAAGTGGCTGAGCAAGTCACATTTTCTTTTCCTTTCTTTTTTTTCTCTTCTTTTAAGCACAATAGTGCATGGTTTAACGATCGATCCATGCAGCTCTGTATCGGGCCATGAATATGAGGAGTGAAATCGATTCTTTTTATTATTATTGCGTTATGGAAGGCGGCCGTGTAACAACAGCTGCATACACATAACGGGTGGAGGTGGGACAACCAATTTTTAACCTTAGACTGAACATTCATAATATGTAATACTCCAATTCTATAACACCTTATTAAAATAAATCATTTTTTGTTTTTTTTTCGTTTTGCATTTTTAAATAAAATAGCCATAATTATAAATTGCCCAAACCTATCCTATCATTAACATTTACTTAGACGAGAAGTTTGAAATTTCATTGCTAAGTTAATTCCCTGCATAATGCTATTTACTTTCCCTCGGGGCTCGCTTAGGACTACTCTTCTCGGCAATAAAAATGCTACTCTCAGATACTTAGGGAGATTCATGAAAATGAATTCTGGTATTTTTTATTTTCGCAACTATTTATTAAAATATATATCACGATAAAAAAATATGTAATATAGTTGATTCATCTACAAAACAATTTTGCATTTATAAAATTCTTAGAAACAACGCTTAGCTACGCCTCACACGCATGATGAAAATAATATAAAACAGTATATTTACATTAAACATTATATTATTTTCCTACACGTTATAAAAATTACAAGTTCATTGCTTTTGCAACGTCAAAATATTTAAACATTTAGTATTGGAAATTCAAGCAAGCTCATGAAAAATCTACTTTAACACGGTAAAAAATAGTATTCGCCATCCGAAGCAATACTGTTGAACATTGTAAATGCTCTTACCATTGGCATCCCCATTGGTAGACTGGTTCTACACTTTGGACGAACAAACAATTCATGTTCACGATTTCTTAAAAAAATATCCAGAACATACAAATTGATTTTAATAAGGATGGCAGAATTCTCATTTTGGGCTTGAATTAGTCGAAAGAAATATCTGAAAATTTTTATAAAATCTCTAATATTTTTTGTTAAAAAATCTTACATAATAAAAGTGTATTTACATTCATACAGAAATGTTTGTTCTTTTATGGATTTTATTTTGTTTTCTTTACGCTTATTGTTTTGTTTCTTTATTACAACATGAAAAAAATAGACTCAAAACCAAAAACATGTACCAATGAAACGAATGGTATTTAGTTAGGATTTTTTTATTAGGATTCATTTACTATAAAGCCAAGTATTTTGAAAGGGTAGCCTTCTGAATCTGTATAAAATTTCATTAATTATTCGACTACTCTACCGTGACAATGATGGTAATGACGAAAACATATTTGAATATTAATTCAATCCTGAGTGTGTCTCCTTGCGATTCTTGCATTATTTTGTTGAGAGGGATGTATCGATATAATGTAGAGTTTCCCTGTTGGTAAATATACCCTCCAGCTATAGCAATACCCATCCCGCCACAGGGCCTATAGGCCTATGGGGAGCGCTTAGCTCCTGGAAACTTTAGCTTTTAACGCAACACATTAAGTCTACCGAGCAAAACTGGTTCGTTAGGCTTCGTTAAGGTCAGGCATCTCAAAGTGGGGAGATTGAACGACATAAGGAAAACGGGCTGGGTGGCAACTTTGCCATCGCTTTTTCAGACGAAAACTTTGTTATTCAGGCACTCTAACACGCCAACTTTTCCACTCGACCTCCTGACAAGGGAACCCACTTAAACGGTTCTCATATAACTCCAGTTTTTGCATATCCTCCAGTCAAAAACTTCTAAAAGTAAACACATTTTTAATGTTTATTTTACAATTTTAAATAATAACAACACATTCCTTAAAAGTGTTTTCACAGTATATTTAGTCATGAGGACCGTTTCTCTCATCGCAAGAATTTTCATTTAATATGATCGCAATAAGAAAAACCGGTTCTGGTTATTAAATATATTGTAGAATAATAATAAAAAAATGTTATAATTAAAAATATCATGTCTTTATTCCAAGAAAAGAAATAACAATAGACTCCTTAAAATTGACATATTTAAATGGTCTGCCTTAAGCAGGTAATCTTTCTTGACTAGACAACAAACTCATTGCTCACGACATAAAGACGTTAAAGCAATAATTTTTGATTTAGCTATACTATTTTTGAAAGTCTTTACATGTACACATAGTGTTCTGTATGCTTCTATACCATATTCATAAATCCTATATTTAATCAATACCCAGGCATATGATAATCGTTAAGTACTTCCATGAATTTTTTCAACGGTAATAGAGTTTGCGTGACGATAAAGTGAACGATTTTTGTAGTGGAAAGAAGTGCTTGGTCTACTTAGTGTCTTAATTTTACCTTCGATTTATTTAACTGTATCTATACTACAAAATTTATTGCAATTGCACACAAGACACTCACAGCTACAAATATAAATATTTATATAAAGAACACAATCAGAAAAGCGATATGACATATTATATGCAAACATTAAAATTTCATTCCATTACCATATCACGAATGTGATCAATTAATTAGAACATAATGGGATATGGGGTTTCTATTATAATTTTAAATGAAGGGTCTTTTAAATGTTTTAATATAAATATCGAATATGTAATATTTAAAATTATTTAGAATACACCAATTGTCACTTATTTATTATTAAGACCTTTCTGCTCTAATACTAGTCATCATAGCAAAGTCAGCCGCCACCCTAGTATGTTGATTTATTTAAATCATTCAAAATGTTCATTCATACAGATATCAACAGCTTTTCCTTTTGTTATCGCATCAAAATCTTCGAAGTGAGATTTTAAATTACTATGTAAATCGTGAAAACTCCATTCAAACAAATCTCAAGCTTCGTATAATTAGACGCTTTTGTTATGCCTTCATTCTATCCATACATATTTTATGCCAACATTTAAACAAGATATTCTCTGAATAAATTTAAAAAAAAAATGAAAAAATATTTAAATTTAATATCTTTATCGTCTACAGTTCCATAAAAAATAAAAAATGTCTAAACATATAGTATTTGAAATATCGACATACAATGTGGGAAGATTAATTTAAAGAATATCAATGAAAAATATTGTAGATTTTCTGAAATGTGTGCTTAATGCTTAGTTTAACCAACAATTATTTTTTTTAAGTTGACCAAAACAACTCAAATAAATTAATTATTGTAGATTATGATTCATGCCTTTCGTGTAAATTATTATAAATATAATATTTATCCTCTCGCCCAATTATAATTAAAATTGTATTTATTATTCAGAATATCTGGATTTTAATTAAAGAATTTAATAAAACGCATACCTCTATTACGCAATGATTTTTTGGTAAAGAATAGTTTAATAATAACATAAATATGTATATCTTAATATAGCAATTACATAATTCAAATATTGTTTCAAAATCTCAAGAGGCGACGTTAAAGTGAATTTAGTACCACAATGAAAGACAGTGAATTCATTTAATCAAAATGCAGATATATCTCATTCAAAATAAAACAAAAAAGAAAAGCAGTGTAAGCTAAAAAGCTCGGAAAAATCTCTTTGTTTGACTAATCTCAAAATTGTCGGCGACAAACGGCATTCAAGCGCACCCAGAGCGCGTACAAAGTAGATGAGAAAATTAAAAGACACACCCTACGGCAAAACAGTGATGAGAAAGAGAAAGATTATCATTCCGTTTTGAAAGTTTCGAGAAACAAAAGCTTCTCATTAACTATTAGCTCGACGATGCAGTGAATAGAATTTATAATATTGTGCGTATTCTTTTTCGAGTTATTCTTATTCTGCTGTTTTTAACATCTTTTTCATTTCAAAAATACATTAAAAGTAATGAACCGACACAACTTTTAAATATTAAAATCGTTTCAAAAGTGAACAGAGAGCGAAGTGTTTGAAACGTGTTGATTGGTGGCAATTATTCAATTCTTCAAAACCTTTGTATTCCCTATTTTAAAGCTCTTATATGGTACAAAAATCTAAAATATACAATATCATCTGAGCGTTATTTAATTGAAGCCCCTTGTGGAATTATAATATATTATATATCACCGAAAGATATCTTTACAAATAAATAATTTTGCTTATGAATACCATGAATCTATTTTAATCTTAATCTCGCATTTTAGAGAAAATTGGCAAATGAATAAAGCTTTTATGGTTTAGATTGTTTTTAATGTAATTACTTGCCAGAGTCTCATTAGATTTCTGATAAAAAAAACATAAAATATTAAGAATCAACAAATTTGCTAACAGGTTATGAATGATGGAAGACTAGCGGACTTTTACTATTTGAGTAAGTACTGGGAGCAGAACGCTATGAAATTCCTACGAATATATATAATATACATATGTTTGTAATAGGTTCAACATGCTGGAACAAACTCAACTTCAAAGAAGAAGAAGGCGTGAGCCGAAATCAACTATATTTATACATTGCTATTTTTTCACCGTGTCAAAGAAAGAATGTGATACAATCCATTCCATATAAAATAGTCATGTCGATACACAGTGAAACGATAACTGTATACTCATAGATTTATTGCATAAATACGTGATCCTTTAACTGTATCACGTGAATGTCATACACGTCCTTGGAGATAAGTAACAGTCAAACATATTAACGTCCTCTTTGTTGGGTGTAATATACAGTTTCACATAATTTGACCTCACCCGCAACCTTTTGCTAATACAAGAAGTAGGCTAACTCTATCGTTAGGATTAACTAATTGCAAGTCATTGCATTGCGACTGGGGATATACTGGCTTGTTGATGAAAGAGCGACACTTATGAACTGTTACATATCCAACTAAGACAACAAAACCGAATTAAACAAATGTAAAAATATTATTGTAGTTCTAACTATTGTTTTTACAAAACAATGAACTCGTTTATAATTTAATTTTTTTGATTGCAGTATCACCCAGAGGCGCAAAAGACTTTGAAGAAAGCGCCAAAGCTTTTGTTTGTCAAAAGAATTTTTAATTATAATAATGAATTATTTTTTTAACTCAACTGAACTTTAACTAAACACAAGCAAATGACAGAAAAATCAAAACTATCATCAATAAAGTATATCGATGTCGTGTTCTTATGATTGTATCGAATATTTTTTTTGTACCGACTTCCGAATTATGCATTAAGCAATATTCCATACTCCTTTTTCATTCATTTTAGGTTTATGTCCATGCTAAGGCAGTTAATGCTTTTAAGCTGATTTTTGTATTTCAATATCCATGTGATTTTCACTCATTCAGGAATTATGTTCATTACTGTCATCAGAAATTATATGATTATTTTTTATTATGATTTCCATTTTATGTCCATAGAAAAAAATATATTAAAAATGTAAGCTATATCCACCAAAATAACTACAACGTTTAAAAATATACAGTGATGTTTATAATTTATTGAAATCGGTTTCAAATACGTACTTTTTGGAAATATGTAATAGCGCGAATTATATATCAACGCATAATCAGCACACAGTCATAATATCATTCAAGATATCAACGGTGGCTTGGTGAATTAAAGAAATTGTCATTTTTCAAAAAATAAATAATTATGTTTTCAATTTTAATTCACTAACATCCAAATGTCAATCGTGATATTATTCTTACAAGCTTGCCACAATTCTATCAAAACATAATATAAGTAAAAAGGATAAAATAATAATTTCTTTATAAATTTTGTAAGCAATAATAAATTGTAAGACTTTATTTAATAACATTTTAAACTAAATTATTTACAAATTTGAGGCTTAACGATTTTTTAAAAAGTCTCTAAAATTCTTTGTGATATGTCTCTTCCCTTCTTTCCGCTTAGTTTCGTTTGAGAACTCCTTAATCGAGCAGTCTGTATATAAAAAGATTATTTACTTGTCATCTCCGTGTCTATTTATAAGTCGTTTATATTTTAATTAATTCAGAACACCCCCTTAATGAAAACAAAAATGTAATGATAAAGATTTTCTAGTGGCGATTCCCGAGAAAAGAATTGACAATATTAAATCGGATCCCACTCATTTTTGAGAAGGGTAAACATTCTCAAATAAATTTTTATTATCACCTCTCAATGTTTTACAGTTTTTTTTAAATATACTCTCAACTGCTAATGTATTGATGTAATAAGACAATATATTGAAATAACATTTCGATTTTAAATTGATTAAATTTGTATGTAAATAAGATTTTTTAATTTAGCTGCCTAAAATCATTGAATCATTAAATATTTTTCAAAATTCGGATATGTCAAAAAAAAAAAATAATAAATAGTTGAGAGTATAATACAAAAATATTTTATTAGATTTTTTCATATGTTTAAAGATAAGAACAGAATGATGAAAATTTCAGAAATCTTATATATATATAAGCTCCAGGAAACAAATAGAATGATGTATTTTGGGCGTTCCACGTAATAATGGGAAAACATAGAGACAAAGCGTTAGAAAATCAGTGGAAAAATGGGCCGAGCATAAAAATATAATAAGATGATTTGGTAGCCTTATTATTTTCAATTGAAAGAAGTTTGAAAGTGAAAATTGATTTTTTCTCTTTCAAATTAAACTCCGCAGGATATCAAAATTGTTTCAAAAGCTGAGTGACTTTATGATTCGTGGCTTCGTTCACAGCGAGTATTACGTCGCATCTCGTTGGGCGAAGGTTAATGACGCACTTGTTCCACTTAAGCCAAGTTAGCGACTTGAATTAGGCTCAATTTTCCAACGAGAAACAAAACGAGAACTTTTCACTCAGCAAAGCTAGCAGCACATTGATCCGCTAACAGACAGCATAACTCTAAGCGATCATTAATTAACATGCTCAAAGACATTAGCACACTTTTTGGCTTAAAGGAATTACTCAAATGTCTTTGAGATGGGGGTAACGCTTATTCTTACTTAAAGACATGTAATCATAAAATATAACCCATCATAGCCTTCTTTCGTTAACCACTTTCCAAGAAATATTTATAATCAGATCAATAAAGTTTTTACAAATAAAAGAGCATTTAACCTCCTCAGACTAGAGATATTGCCTGATTTTCTTATAGTAAACAAGTCTATATTTTTTAAAACCTAAAAACTCGTTGTCATCCGTCACCATTAAAAGCGAGTATGTTTAATATTAAGTAAGTTGCATATTGGTTTTAAATTGTACTGTATACAATTTTCCTCCACACATTGAGGTCTAAACAATAGATTCATTCTCAAACCTACTTTTTTCTACGGCAAATCACCATCATAAAATCAAGTTTTTGTACCCGAAAAAGCTCTGGTACAAATGGTAATTCGAAAAATTTACAAAGCCCTGTTGCATCTCTGAGTCATCATACCGTTACTATGAACATAAGCTTGCTATCAAGACTTTTAAACGATTGTGCATTGAAGATCTGTGACTATCTTGCTATCAGTAATATATGGTATTAATTCAAATTTTAATCAAACCTGGAATAAACTACCCATTCTGTTAAATTGTACATAAAAGAGGTAATCATGTAAGGCAATAATTTGTAAAAAGTCAAATTGTCAGTGAATAACTTTTATTTATCATTTTTAATAATAATAAATATAATTATATTTGCTGTGCCATTTGAAGAATAGTACAGCTGTGGCTTGAATATTGAGTCTTGAGAAACACCAAAATACGTGCAGAACGGTTAAGATTCAATGAGCATATACTTTACGTATTTTTTATGTGTCTTAAATAACTCCCGAAAATTAGAACAAAGCCATCCGACTACCAATCAGGTAAAATATTACAAATATCTATATCGTGGTCTAATACCGCCAATAAGTAATCACATATTTTAAATATCTAAAAAAAACAAATGAAAAATAATCATTTACATATGTACCTTTAAGCACAAATCGATTAAAAATCAATTTTTGTGTATGGGGATGCACGAACTAGGTACACCGCAACTGAAAAAAACTAACACTTATAAGACTCTTGGCAACAATACATTATATTATTTGGTACCATCTTTGTAGAAAAAAATACTTTTTCAAGATATTATTCTATAATTTTTCATGTTCATTAACATCGATTGAACACGCACGAATTTAATTTGGGTTTCTTTACAGTATTGCAAATATTGATAAATATATATATTTTTTGTAGCAGTTAAGTGGTGTGTTATTTCTGTTAAGTTTCAGATGTTTAATAATGAATATTTATTTATTATACTGAGAATTTTCCGTTTATTTGTTGAACTGGTGACAATGAAAGGGCACTGCACACTTAAACGGTCACAATTTAATCCTTCTTTTTAATATTTATTTCACAAAGTAACAAGTATGTTTTACATAATCCTTAATTTTTTTTTGCATGGCTGTAGAAAATTATCACACAGCAATTTCATTGATATTTTGCCAATTTCTGACAGTATTTTTATTAAAATTTTACGTAGTTTGTGTCATAAAAAAAAAAACAATTTACTTGTGCTTTATTTTAATAAAAAAACAACTCTTATTAATGTAAAAATATTATATCTGTGAGAGGTGAAATTGTGTTGAGAGAAAACAGTTCTATAACGAGCGCGAATTCTTCTTTTCAAATTCAATTACTCCGATTGATGAGAGGAGCATTATTTTTATTTAGAGCTTTCCATGGCAGAAAAAACCAAGGTCACCTTTTCAAGATCCCTATATTTTGCCTGGTAACAGTAAACCAGAGGTAAAGGTGCGAGGGAGACATTGCTGGGATTCGCGAATCACGTATAAAGGAGTGAAAAGGAGACGCAAGAAGGAACAGACTAGCAACCCGGGAGATTGCTTTCTATACAAAAGTCTACGAGGGGATGGGCGTCTATTTTCGTTCCAGCTGAAGTCCTTGAAATAATCTCAATAGTATGTCGCCCGCGGGAATATCAGCTGATAAACTATTATTGGCCTAATTTGAAATTCATTGAGGTTTAGAATGCACTTTGGTATAACAATCTAATTCAGATTTTATCACCAAATTATTTTACCACAATATTCTATATAAAATAAGGAGCTTATTTTTCATAACATGAAAATAGGTATTGAGACATATCAGCAATATAGCTTACAATAGTAGTGGCAGAGTGAATTTTTTTATATGAAAGTTACAATCAAAAGATTATTTTTTTGTGGTTATTTACGAATATTATTTATACATATTTAAAAACAAAATATCCATATTTTATCTTGTCGAGCGATACATATAAATATATATCATTGAATATTATATTTCGTCACAAAAATCTCTTAAGAAAATATTTTTCTTTTTGCTTCACTTCAAAAAAATTAATTTATTTTGGACAATATCCCAAGTAATATTCATTGAAAAGTTCTCAACTAAGCTCACGTATCCGGAAACGTAATAAAAATGCTCTCACATTCCGAAACAATAACTAAGTAATTTACGCTATCGACCGAAGATGCGTGATGGAATTTAAATTTTTTAACACTTAATTATAATGTCTTACTATTCCTTTGTTCATGTGTTTGAATGTCTGAAGAAACCGAAAAATTGTTAGTAACAGATCGTGTAGAATAGTAAAGAAATTAGAGATACAAAAACAGAGTTGTAAAATTACGTTTTATTTTAGAATGTGTTAGATGTTAGAAAATAATGACATGCTTAGGAGAAGACTTAAAGCCTAACCGCGGATCTTCTCTCTCTCTTTCTCTTTTTCCAGCGTTCTATATCAAATAAGAGTTTGGTTGAAATGAATGAATTTGTTTCCAAATTCAAAACTGCGTATGTATTTATATTTAAGCCGTTAGTTATGTCAAGTTGCATGTAACGCTATGCATGATTTTTGTTATTTTCTCGGTGGTAATTTCAAGTTTGAAGTTTACTTATTTTCAAATGATTATTTATTTAAGACTATTTTTTTTATATTTGTCATATTCTATATGTTTGTTATAACTAGGATTCTAGAGTTATTAAAAATAAACGTGACTACGTCTCTAATAGTGACCAACAACACGAACTCGACTCAAAAAAGTTCTTTTTGTCAGGATTTTTCCTACCATTACCATTAATGAGCATTAAATTATAGATTACCCAAAAAATCCGGATTTTGTGCATTCAGATATTCTTTAAAATTGTCTAATCGAAAAAGTAATTTCCCACAATAAAGAAGACAGCAGTAAGCAGAACCGGACAAAAAATATTTGAAAAAATTCTAACTTCATTGGCTATGAATATAATACGTATAATAATTAAGACGACATATAAATCTTAATACATTTTATAAATTTCATTGATTCAAGAGACGTCAATGCCAAAGGATTTCTTTGTAATAAAAATATCACATTTTTATCTAAGCTCTTATGCAAAACGTATATCTTCTTGTTAAGTAAACAAAAGCTCACGACAGCTACTTGTATCAATTTTCTCATGTATAATAAATACGTTTGTCGTAGTTTGTGAAAGGTAAACATCTTGTTTACCGAAAAGCTACGTATACAGTACCATAACGAGGAAGCGAGCTTTTGTTTTTGTTCATATTCAACATTTTATATAAAGAACCTACAGAATGGCTCGCTCGTTCATTTCATTCAAAAAATGTAACTAAAAATCGTTTCCCCCTTGTCTATCAGAAATAAGTCGAACTTTGTCCAGTTTAAAATGACGAAATGCGTACATAACTGATTGTTTTTTATATAAAATAATTTTTAAAAAAATACGATTGTTGCATGCAATACTTTCATATTAATAAGATTCTGTATTCAAAAATAATAAAAATAAAACAGAAAAATGATAAATATTTATAAATAATACAGCTTATATTTTTATGTAAGCCACCAAGATATATATATATCTTTCAAATTTTCTTTAAAATTACTAACAATATATATGTCATGAAATTTATTAAATTAATCTTTAATAAGAAAGTAGTGATGAGGATTTTTATTTGAAATAAAATACTATCTAATAACAGAAATTCATTCATTCATTATGTAGTTTTCTTATTTTTCGTGTTCGTACAATCTACATCAATATTGACAGATAATATTAACGTCAAAATTGAGTTTAGTTTACCCTGTACCCTAAGCCCCTCTGACGTAAAAGGAGATAACAAGTCAACTGAAAGAAAATGTTGTCTTTATTACTATGTGCTCCCTGCTCCATCCTCAGTTATGTGTTTGTTTCTTTCATCTTGTTATCGATATCTTGATATATTTGATATACTTATTATTTATACTAATTTATGTGTTATTCTTCCTAGCCTTTGATATTTTTCATACACGTTGTAATGTTTTACGAACAAACAAAATATTTTCCTAAATGTGCTATTATTGGCAGGCTAAAAAAGATCCACATCATAAAGAACGATGAAAAATATACTTATTATTTTTGTTCAATTAAAAAATGTATGTTTTTTTTTTAATATATATTAGCTCATAAACAGAATTTGTAAACTTTCTGATACAAAATACTTTTTAAAGTTAGAACATTGTTAACCACGTGATATTGTCTTGCAATATATTATTTGATTGCTTACTTATAAATCAATGACTTTAAACTTTATATTCAATACTAGAAGGAATGTATTCGTGAAAGAAAACATTTTATTTAAATTATTCAAATCGTATTCTAACAGAAAATGTCTAAAAAGAAGAATTGCCATAAGTAAACAGTAAAAAAAGCATTCTTTTCGAACGAAAAACTCTAATAATAAACTAAAATGTAACCTTTGACACTAACTGAACCAATTTTTCACGTTGAAACACTTCAAACCCCAGTTGAAATTCATCAATTCTGCCGACAAAACGGCTCATAATGGAACCTTTTCCTGTAAAAACTGTTAATTTAGCACTAATTATCATCCGTTGTCTTCAAAATGGCGAGATCTTTTTTTAAGCGAGAGACCGAAATCTCGATGTTGACTCTTAAGACAGGCATCATTAATCACACAAGCTGAGCACTGAACACCCTCAAACCCTTCAAGCGTTTACTCTTTCCAATCTTACTTGAGTCAAGTTCATTGAAAGGATAAGCTAAACGCAAATAAATAAACATGAAAAACAACAATCACACACTTCTAATTCATTTAAGTTCATGAAATAAACTATTGATTTTCAATGCAAAAAAAGTTATGGTTTCTGTTAAACAAGGAAGAATCAAATCATTCTCATTAGCCATTGAATGAATACTGCAACGATTTTTCGAATTAAAAATAAAAAAATGTCTTACATAAAAGTGTTCGCGCTGTAAAAATATAATAGATTGTGGTTGTCATATTTCAATGTTTATCTGACTTTGATTGTTTCTCACATATATTTAATATTAACATACCTATACGTATTATTATTGGTTATATACACAACATATATTATTTTTAATCATTTCCAGAAATAATAACGTAATATATTATCAAAATTTTGATGATGTGCAGTTCAAATTCTGCTTAATTTAGTTAAATATGTATCTTTTTCTCCGATAATTGACGGAAGACAATTAAAAAAAGCATAAATGTCATAAATTACTTTAAAATTGAACGTAAATAAATATTTTTCTCTTATGGGTTTTATTTTATCATTTGTTTATGATTTATTTATTGTAAGAATAGACTCATTAAAATCACATCTTCACATATTTCACAATATGTGGTTGAAAAAGCATTTAAACAAATGAAAGTATTTTTTAGTATTGTAAATTCTTATTGCCGTTGCTAAGAGACGATCTGATGATATCTGATTTCAGTCAATTAAATATTTCAACACTGTATCAATACTTTAACCAAAAAGTCACAAATTGTTTAGATAAAATGTGCCAGTCACAAATAGTTTGAAAACGTTGACTTCAAATGTAGTCTAATATATTGTTTTCATAAGAATAGCATAATATTTATTACAAATATATTTATTTGTTATCAGAGATATAAAAATTTATTTCTTTATGCTATCAATCGCGGTATTTTTTAATTTATTTGCAATTGACACAATATAATGTACATATTTTAATATGAAAGTACTAGACCTGATGGTATTTAAGGGATGACAAGAAAATTTAATATGTTCTATAATTGTCTCGAATTATATATGAATAACAAATATTTTAATCATAATAAATTGAACCGTTTGTATATTTAAATTACTCTCGTATATATTAGAGACATGTTACTAGCAACACACGCCCTATAGAGGAACCTTTAAACTTTCTGTATTATATTCTGAATCTCTGTGAGTCACTTATTATCTATTCGTCGAAGTAATTAATCAACGTTAGCAAACATTCTATGAATATTCATGAGACAGTACCGAAACTAAATACACGTAGATTTATATATAACACTAAATTTACGAGAGAATTAAAGTATTATAGTTCAAAAGTATCAGCTGCATTCTATTCCTTCTTTTGGCGTATTTATAAGTATATCGCCACGGTAAAAAAAGCTATCATCAATGAATCATATGAATCAAAATTTTTTGATTCATCAATACGAAATATTTCATGAAAGTAGTCAGAGAAAAGAATTTTATAGTTGTTATAAATAATTTTATAATTGCATAGATTTGGAAAAAAACTAAGATATTTTTTGCCTTCTTGAAAACATGTCTACTTAGTGCATAGAATTTCAATCAGAAAAAATAGCAATGTATTTTAGTTCTAAATAATTAATAAGATATATAATTGGTAGCAAGTTCCGAAATAGCTATCAACTATATATATTATAAATTTTGTAAAACTAAAATATATTGCTATATTTTCACCGCGCTATAAGTGAGTTCTACCAAGTAAATGCCGATTCAATGAATAGAATATCTTAAATTTTTAATTTGTCATTTGTTAACTCGACTTTTCTTTTCAGAGAGACAATGACAAAAGATGCGACCTAAATAGAATTAGCCGTTTATTAATCGCTCTCTCAACGCTGCATTATAACCGAGTAAAACAGGACGTTAACAATATGAATATATATATACTTTCCATCAAAACAATCATAAAACAAAAATAACGCCTGTTAGTTCAGATATTAAATCTAATATTCGGCGCGATTGATTGAAACTTTTTTATGATTACATATATAATTATTAACTTTATTAAAAAAATAATTTGACCAAATTTAAAATTTATATTCGTGTATCATCATCAACATACATCAATTTTTTTTCATATATCTGAGTACTTTATTTGACCTAGTACGTGTAGAGGTATTTTGTTTTAACGACCCCTCAAACTTTGGGCTGGGTCCAGCTTTTAGTTTAACGATGTTATGGAACCTTTAATGTTTCATCGTGTGATATTGTGTACACTCTCATGATACTGTAAACTTTTAAGTGACTGTTGTGTTGATGGGTCGTACTTTCAGGCGGTTTTTATTATACTATCTATAGTAAAAGTATGCTAATGTATACAGAAAATAATTTCCGGCCCAGTCAAGGTTTTCCAAGTTTAAAAGTATCTCTTAATTTTCTTGTCAGATTGTATCTTTGTATCTGTTTCGTCAACGTAAAATTCTGTTTTTGGAGTGTTATTAACAAAATTATGGAAGCGAGATTTGCTAGTTATATTAAAGTAATGGAAATCGATTAGAGTAGCCACGTGTTCAATTCGATATGTTTATAATGTTGGTTGAAGGGTCGATTTAACAAGTATCATTTTAATACTAGGATTAGATCTTGTAAAACGAGTAAAACGTATGGCAGACATTTCCTTATTCAATTAAAATATTTTTTATCTCAAAAAAGTTTCCAAATACTTTCCGCGTGTTTAATGTACTCAAATCTCTTTTCACGTGCCGTAGAGATATAAGACCTTGGAAAATGCGTTCTAAATATAAAATAGTTTCCTTGCTTCGGAATTAGAGAAATTTACGATTCAATACATACAGACAAATTTAGTAGTTAACGATTATTTACTATGAATTAAAAACTATAACATTCAAAATAAATAAAAAAATATTTAATTAATACGGCTTAGTAAAAAAAACTGAAATTTGTCATTTTAAAGCCATAGATTTCCCCCGTTATATTAAGAATAGATAGTATTGAATTACCACGGTCGATATTCAATTAATCTCATCATGTTACAACTTTTTTCTTTTGGAGTTTACGATTGTATTTTTCTGTGGACTTAAAGATTTCGACAATAATTTCCAATAATCTTATTTTAAAAAAACTAGAAAAACCTACAGAAATACTGAGAATCTGAATAAGAAAATGATATTATATATCAAAATTTTTTTTAATCAGTAAAGAATTAAATATTCAAAATGCTTTCTTAGCCTATTAAAATCTCGTATATACTATTTAAAGCAATAAATCCAAGTACTTGATGAAATCAAGTAAGATTTTATTTCATCAAGTAAGATGAAATAAAATCCGATGAACACGTATTTTACGTCTCTCGAATTCGGTTTGTGTATTCAGCCTTCGCTCAAACAATTTTCCAAGGCGGTGGAGGTTTTGAGAAGGGATGGGTATTCATCATTCATTAACCAGTGTGCTTTAAGCGCTTCTTGTGTTCAACTGTCCGCGTTTGTTTGACTTACCGCAGAAATGAGGTATAAGGTATAAATAAAATATAATTTTCCTTGGCATTTTCAGCCTACATCAAAGATTTACAGCGAAATTATTTGAAAAACTTTAGAAGATTTCCTCAATTTAAAAATAATTAAAAAATTTACGAAATCTAATATAAGCAAGCAAGCTTTATTTTAAGAGCTATGACCCAAAATTTGCTTACAAATCAATGCAATGTTTTTATAGGAGATATTTTTGAAAAGTTGTCATTCAAAAAACTCCTCCCATATTACATAAAAACTCTACCATTATAAATTATTTAAAATTTTTATAATTATTGAAATATAAAAA
The DNA here is from genome assembly GCA_028555115.1 of Himalopsyche japonica. NCBI lineage: Eukaryota > Metazoa > Arthropoda > Insecta > Trichoptera > Rhyacophilidae > Himalopsyche > Himalopsyche japonica. The sequence continues at coordinate 943,660 of JAHFWJ010000559.1, read as the reverse complement.
TATCTTCCACTGCAATCATCATTTGTATTACATTATATCTAGTTTTAAGTAGGGAAGACAGATATTGAAATAGTTTATCGATAAATATGTATTGTCAAATTTTATGCAATCTTTGTTGGCATATTCTGTATATCTATAGACTACGATAATTGTAGAAATAATGTATACTTTTCAGCTTCATAAACGAAAACGTGACGATAATCTGATATATTTTAATAATACTTAATTCGTAATTATGTAACTTATAATTTCTATATACAATGACTATATTAATCAGAGGATTGAAAATGTTTCAAAAGATTTTACTCGTATATATACAGCAGTGGTATTTTTATATTTAAACCAATAATCGATTTTTGTTTACTGTTACTTTGGCAATATTGACGCCGGAGTTCGTTCGTCTTGTTTGTAGTATGGGACGAGGGAGGTTACTTGGAAACATTTCTGTTTAATGACGTAAATACCTACGTGCTTAGTGACAACGAATTAAATTTAATAGATTCCATTCCTAACAAAGCATTTCTGGATTTTCACAGCCCAGATAAAGCAAGATACGTTTCCATTTGTCAAGCCGACGATTATAATGAGTTTGTTTCAGAGTACACGTGTTTGCATCGTTTTTAATTTCAAATTAATTTTTAAGTCGATTTCTAGATTTGAGAAAAATTAACTTTTTTTCAATCCCTTCTACCATGATGATAACGAATTAGTTGTGTAGAAATAGGGTGCCATTTATACAGCTTTACTTATAATTGTTGAATTGTATGCTTACAATGTATGAAAGTAGATTTTGAATTTATATTCAGTATGTAGTGTGTCTCCTGCCTAGCGGTCATATGACGCAACCTTTAGTTTGATACATACCATAATATATTCTTTGTTTTTAGCGTAAGTTTCAGCCACAGTATATATTTATATATGTGTGTGTGTATGTATTTCACAATACATCATATTATTATTGTTTTGAGAATGTAATTTGTGTACAGTCAAATATTTAGCGACACACAAAATAATGTCGTTAATTTGCGTACATACATATGTGAAAAATCTTAAGCCATATAGCTGCATGTAAAATATTCATACATATTTGAGATATGTTTGATTATTTTTGAATGCAGTCTTGATACATTAATTCAAAACTCATATTTTCTTGGCGTATGAGCGATATATATATTATGTATAAGATTAATTGCATACGAAACCGTATTCTGATTAACAGGCAATTATCCAAAATGAAAGTTATGAATTAGCTGAATTGGAATTTTATAACAATGAATAAAAGATGGTCCGTTACTGAATGTATTTAATCATCCGTTCTTTATATTATTTCATCGTCTATTTTCATGTTGCAATATTTTTTACATCTTCTATGTGGTTGGTATAACAATCGTCAATTGAAGACTACCTGTAAATAGATATGACATATTAACACAAAAACGTGCCAGAGGCCTGCCATATCGTTTGAATATATTCAGAACATCGTCACTTATCTGATGATAAATACTTTTGGTATGGTTTTGAAAATATTTTTTTTCAATGAATAAAAACAAAATCCTTGGTGCCGTAAATTTGCCAGCTTAACATTATTGCGCGCATAAAAACTCCCATATTTTGCAACTACAAAGAAACCACTGATAGTAAATATTATATTTCTTTTTCTTTCGATGTGGTTTTTCGAGGCCAACATGCAAATGACAAAAATAGCTTTATATGCTTATTCGAAAGCATCCTTGCGGTATTGTGTACCAGCCGTAACGACGACGCGGCCTGTATCGTGACATTTACGCAAATGGGTAATTTGCTGAAATAGTTTGAAACGGTTTATTAGCCGATCGCATTCAGCGAATGATTTATATGTAGCGCCAGTAAATTCGTATCTTTGATACAACAATGGGGAATAGCGTCACAAAGCCAGTGAGACAATAACTATCATCCAATATCGCTTTGGCCTGGTAATATCCCTTAAATGTCTTATCGTAACTTAAATTGTCGCATATATTACAGACATAATACAATGGTATAATTTTATATTGAGCTATCTACTTTATCGATCGGATGCGGTTTATGTGTCTTGCAGAATTTACTACGTAACAATTTGTCGTGTATTATTCGGTTCGGCAACAAATCAGAACGCAGGGAAAATTTTAAATACAACCTTTTACTGATTCTATTTTTGGAAAAATAAATATTTTATAAAGATAACAATTTAAACGATGTCTTCAACATAAAAAAATACTTTTGTGCGAGTGGGTTTTAAAGATAATTAATTTAGTTAAGGATATATTCTAAAATTGAAACGCTTCAAGGTAGTCATAATTCTTCAAATTCATTTCAAATATCTACTAAGAATAGGTCTAAAAAATAAGAAGATTAACGGTAAATAATTACATTAAATATAATATTTCATTTACAAAATATACAATATCATTCGACATACCAAACCTTTACAGTAATCTCTACTCACCCTTGAAAAAATAAACTGCGAAGGAATTGTATAAAAATATAGTGAATAATTATAATATGTTTGAGCGCTTTTTTTGAACAGGTATTTGAAGAAATTGGGTATCAGATATGACGTATGTTTTTATAACCTACTATGTTAGTTATTTTCATGAAACACGAAAAAATCTAAATGGGTTTATAATTGACTAATATTTCAACGCGTTGCTTTTAGAATGACGTCCGTTTCATTTATACATAAAGTTATATTATTTCTTATTAATATAAAAATGATGTCAGAAAACATTGGACCTTGTCCATGATGTAACGTAGAGCGAGTAGAGGCAAGCAAGCTAGCGTCGGATATCTCTGTAAGTAACTCGATAAATATCCACTCTCGCTATCTCCGCACTGCAAGCGGTATTATGAGAGGGGTGTTCATTGCCATGAGGGTAGGGGAGGGAGAATAACCCGGAAGAGACGAAATAAGGGAGGGAGCTGTCAGGATTATACTTTACTTCAAACACTACTTGGAAAACGGCCGAGCCGCAGACAGTCGAGGGTCGCTAAGTATAAACTCAACGACCTCTATAAGATTATTATTTACGATAACGATCTTTATTATGATTGCGCTACGATACTTGTAATATATTATTGCATATAACGCTTAGTAACATACTAAATTAATGATATTTTTCTTATTATCAGTAAAAGGTGTATCAAAATATTTGTAATAAGTTATAATAACTATTATATAATCGTAATGGAAACGTTTTGAATGCAATCTTACAATACCTAGTAAATTATATAACATTTATAAATCGAGAAAAAAAATATTTTTATACATAATCTTAAAAATTGTGCGTCTGTTAAAAATAAAACAAAAATTGTCATCTGTTCGTGAAAAAGATATTTTCACCAACAATTAAATATTTTTTTATAATGCTTCTAATTAATACGACTAGTTTTTTTAACTTTTGACTTAGTTTTTTTTTTTTTAAGCTTTGACTAAGAAGCATTGCAGAGCTTTATAATGTTTTTAAAATAAAAAAAATGACTATACTTTCGGTACACTATAATCTGCTAAATGTATACTAACAAGAAATCTAGAATAATGTTTTTACATTGAATTTTACTCACTCAATATCATCTTGTGTCAGTTTTCTTCCACCCCCTCGCTGTCATTCTGTCATGGTTTTTTTTATGAATAAAAGTATTTCTAAGACGTGAAATATTTATTTTGAAGTAGTAAGCTACTTATGAGATCAAGAAATAGATTTATCATATAATATAAGACTTATGCTTTTCTTCGACTAATACTTTATGGTGAGTTAAGTTGAACACCCCATAGCAATAATGTAGAAACGCTAAAGCGCAAGTATGGAGGTGGATGATTTCAGCCCGGTGCCAGGAGATAAATTCTGTATTTTACGATATCGCATTTCATTGGCTCGTCAAAGCAACTGTTGGGTAGATGTCTCGATAGGCGACAGAGGGGCTTTGTTCTTCGCAAATGGAGACGCGTGCAAATATTAACTCTTACCGTGTTCCGGGTTTTCGATAGCGCAGTTGGCGTGATGCTCCGAGCCTCGTTTAGATCGTTTTCGGTTATCGCGAAAGCTAACTACAACGTAATGACTCAGAACGCGATATTAATGATCGAAAAGATCGAGAAATGGGGAAGAATATTAGGACGAAGGATAAATCGAAATTAAATGTGATGGATGAAAAAGTTAAATTACTACAAACACCCAGACCTTTTTTTACGCGATACATTGGTTTCAGAAAAAGGCGCGTAAAAAATGATTTCACGCAGTTGTATTATATTTCTTTACACACCCTAAACCATAAATTCGCATAATATCCGATACACTTGTTAACATTTGGCAATTGTATGTGTATTTAAAAAAATTGAATGCTTTACAAAATTAAGTTTTAAAAATACACATATTTTTTTTATTTAAAAAATTAATGAAACGTACATGCCTAGCATCATATATAAATGTATTCTTTAAAACAAATTTGGGGAGAAAATTGCGTAAAAACTTGTGAAGCGCGTAAAAAAATGTAGCGGTGCCGTTCAAAAAAATCGCGTAAAAAAAGGACTGGGTGTACTTTCTTTTCATTCTGATCAGATACTTAGCAGGTTTAATTGACTTGATGGTTTCAACTTGTATCTAATAACTATTATTTTTTAATAACATATGAATTTTGAATATCAAAAAGACTTATGGCATGCGTGGAAAAGACATTGATAAAAATGTGTGTAGTATAATTAAATCCCTTACAATTGAAGAGAATTATTTTATCTTTATTTATTCCATATATTAACCTAACCATTGCAAAAACACATGTTAAAAGAAATTATGCATCAAATTAATTGCAACGTGTTCTTATTTTTCAAAATAAAAATAGCAAACAGATAATATGAAATTAGTCAAAACACTTGTTTTATTTTATGTATAAAAATCATTTTATGTAACTTTATAAATGAAATTTGTATAGCTAAAGATTTTTTTTGTATGAATATATACAGGGAAATAAAGAAATATCAATTTCTTAATAAACTTTTATGAACATCTATGAAAAATAGTTGTTTTTAACTCTTTTAAAAGTTTTTTTTTTAAGTTTTCAACTGACAGTAGCTGTTTTCGGACAGTCATTAATGGCGATGCAAGTTTTATCGTCGTCGGAAACTTTGACAAAACCCTTTTTACACTGACATCCTTTAGGAAGACACTTTCTTCTACAAGGCAAATAATCCTTTTGCATGCAAGTTCCACCCGGGCAAGGATTCGGGCAACTCACAACTTTGGCATTTGGATCATTGCAACCTGAAATTTTTTAAATAATTTATCAACAACGTCAAGCAAAAGTAGCATTTTCTTAATGTTAAATGTGAACATTTATTTCAAACCTATTGTTCATACTTTTAGAAATTAAATAAAGTATTGGTTTATATTTAAATATACAGTAATACAATAATTATGAATGTTTTATTTCTAACGATGTTATTAATATACCTTAACCGTTCACAACACAGTGCTCATGAATTTTTAAATGTCGCGTATTCTTACAACATAGATTATGCCACTTAATGATAATACACAAATAACTGAATATTGTAAATACCATACTTTAGTAATTCAAATTGGAAAGACATGTATATATTCTTTGTCTTCTACAAAGCAATTATGCACTCTTAACTGATGGAAATAATTTCAGCACCAACAGAAAAATATTTCCTGACTATTTTTGCAGCCTTATGTGATATCTTTTCAGTGGATAACTGTAAGAGTAATAAATAACAATAAATAGAGTCTTTCAGAATGATACTTGATGCTTCTCCTGATAATCTTAGATGCTTCCTTAAAGAAAGGCATTATTAACCTTAATACCAATGATATGTAAAATTTAATAAAAATATCACTTTTATCAGCGAAGAAGTTAATATTTATTTAACGAAAGATAAAAAAATACTCACATTTATTAATAGGAATACAGACATTTGCGTCGTTTCGTATATACCCTGATTTGCATCTGCATGCTGGTTTACATGATTTGTCAGATTTCTGCAAGGGTGGACAAATAACTTCCAATCCTGATAGTAAAGTGGAGCAACTTTGTTCTTGTGGTGGACACGATGGTGGACATCTGTCAAGCTCTTCATTTATTCCGCAGTTTATAACGACCGCTGGAGGTGCTAAAATTTTAATCTTTTGAATCAAAGCTTTTGAAATAACGCAGCACAATGAAAAACACGATTGCGTTGATAGACAATTGCACATATTGGGACATGCACACAAAATTTAGATAGATACAGTATGCGTTTGATAATATTAGTGAATAGTCACCTTGTTTGGATGTTTTCAATTTTTGTTTGTTATATCACGGAACTTGATTGTTTCGTGCGCAGCTATTTATGTGACCATTTTCAACTCTCTAAATGCAACAAATCGTTTGTGCAATAATATTGTGTGCATTTATCATGTACGTCTATCTAGTCAACTGTATTTTCATAGATGCTTTTTAGATCAAAATGAACAATGTTAATATCATCTTGTGTTTCCGTCTACCTCTAATCTTGGAAAATCTTTTAAAGTTGATTGGTTGCGATTCTTATATAGCAACTTTATTTGACCGATTTGACCAGTAGGAGGCAAATATATTCTTAAAATATTAAACCATTTATCATAATTATCAACTTACGACAATTTGCAACCGGTATACATCTTCCATTGTATCTGGCATAACCGTTTTTACAAAAACAACCTTTGCGACATTCATCTGTGCATTGTGAAGTGGGGAGTTCGCAGGTACGCTCACATGTTCCACAGATACTGTATTCCTCATTTTTCCCACACTGATTTGCTACGGCATAGGAAGGAAATTTTTCAATTTATAAATGCGGGAAAACATCAAAATTGAGAATTGTGTTGACTAAATTTACAAAAAATATTTATCACTCTATTCGCTCGTTACACGCTTAAAATATTCATTCGAAAAAATGTTTAGCAGAAAAATAAATGCCCATTAACACTAACTAAGACTTCATATTTCCTCATATAGTATTGGATGCATAAATAGCAGAGAATATCATGGAGCAGCGATACCTATAAATTTCGGTGCCTCACCAAGTTGTAGCTTTAATGAAACCAAAAATCCATAAACTGTTTTCAAATGTACAACAACAAATATAGCTCCAATAAAAATACTATATATTATGATAACTAAACAGGTAACATTTTTTTTTGTTTAAGCTTAACCCGATCAGTGCGACAGTTTGTCATACAAATTAAATCTGTCCGCGTTGCTATTTTTCAAAATGTTTTCTTTCCACATAGAGCTATAAATAGAGAAATAAAAAATAACAGGGTTGGCTTTTATGGAAGCTAGATTAGGTATATTTCAAAACATTAAAAAAACAAAGAAATGCCCTATGTTTTCGTAATCACTTTAAAAAATATATCACTAAGAAATAAGTCACGCTTATCCGCCATTATTGCCGTGATGAGTCGGAGCACTGCATCAGGAACTCATTGGCGGCTTGATATTGGATTAGTGAAGTTTAATATAACAAACCATTCGTCACTCATTTTATTACTTTAAGAACTAAATTCTTAAGCATTTTGAAATGTATCACAAAAATCACATACAAGGTCGTCGAATAAAAAGAAACAAATAAAACTATTTCAAAGTGTGGTAAAGTTTATAGTTTATTTGGGCATAGGGATGGAATATGTATTATACTCATGTATTATAGTTAATATATTAATTATTCTTATGTTGACATTTATCACAATGCTTACAAAATTTCACATGCACCCTCTATAGAAATGGAATAATAAATTTTTTGCGTGTGTGCTAAATAAGAAATCTTATTTTATATAGTCTATCTGAAGAAGGTACTTTAGAGTCAGAAAAATGCAGCATCTGTAAAATGAGATGGTGCCGATCTCTGGGCATTCATTATCTTGCCAAAAATGTCAGCTCGAAGATATGGATTGATACTCCAAAACGCCTCTACTGTAATATGCTTATTTCTAGTCACAAGCATAGTCATGGCAAAGAATACATATAATTCCGGTACTGTAGTATCCACCCATTTATGAGAACTTGATTTTAATCCTGACTTGGTTGTGCTGTAAATATAATTAAAAAAAGAGTTAGTCTGATGTGATACAAATAGTTTTTGAACAAAGTTACATTAAGATAACGGTCATCACAAATAATATTTTTTTTTCATAAAAAAAAAAATTTTACACTCAATAGTTTTTGACTATAATTTTTTTCTTAAATAATTTTATTGCGACGTGAAAAATCGTAATATAAAGATCGCGAAAAGTTAAACGTTTACGCGGTTATTTATATAATATATGAATCCGCGCACGGTTTTTCCCAAGAGACGTTACACGAATGCGCAAGAGCGAATGCTGTCACGTGAATGGTGCGTTGTTATTGGCCAACCGCAAAGACTGGCGCGAAGTTTCAAAGTGATTTGGAAATTTCGCGGACATCGCAATAATTTGAAGAGTTCGAAAAATTGATGTTTCAACCATTTAAATCTAATACTTTTGACAACTTTATGGAGGTGGTAGTATCAAGACGAATTGGGCGATATTTTAAAACCAAAATCGGTCCTATATGCAAAAGATTGCCTGCGTTTGAATCTCAACGTATCAACGTCTGGGGGCGTAAGCGTGGAAAGGATTAAAACGCCATTAAAAATGAGTGTAATTGGTACCTTTGTCACCAAGATTAAAACCTACCTGATGGCTGTTGATCAACCTAAAATTAAATTTTACAATTCAAACTAATGTATTTTTTTTGACAAGGCGATACAAATATAGAATACTTACGACATTCGCTCGGTAATATGCATTTGCCATTGTTCCTCACATATCCTGAGAGGCAGAAGCAACCTATTCGACATTCCTGTGTGCACATTGGAGATGGCTCCTCGCAGGAAGGCTCACAAGGTCCACAATCTGAGTAATATTCATTAGGACCAGGACATTCCTCATCTTCAACTCCAGTTGAAACACTTCTGCCAACTCTGTCACCTAGATTAAAAGAAACATACTTCATTCTATATTGCAACGGTTACGTGCAAGCGAATTCATGTCATCATCACTCGAGTGGTGACCTCTCTCGGGGGTTAATTATACTCGACAACGGGACCTTCAATTCGAATAACAATACGATCCAGTAATATAAATTCTGTTGGGACTTTCATTTAGAATCAGCATTTCCTACGTTAAGTTTAGTAAAAATATAAATACATTTATGGGAAATAGAATCATTTCTCATTTTGCAAACGATATCTTTATATAACATCATGAGAGCCAAAGAAATATAATACACTATAATATGTGATGCAATGAGGGTCACAAGCAATAACGCATAAGTTAAAGATTAATGGTTTGATTTTTTTTAAATTTTATTATTGAAAAATATATTTGAGTATTTTTCCTAATTCCGATTAAATCCCATTAAATATGTGTCTGATCGTTAAATAATAATTGCGTAGGAAGAAATGTTATGGACGCTATTGATGCAAAAGTTCTTAAAAAATATTGTAAATAAAACTAGCATAACAAATATTTGCATACATTCAGAGTTCTTCTTAGCAATGAAAATTAATATTCAGTTGCAGAAACTTAAATATGTGTCTTCTTTTTAAGACTTTGAGGTACGATTTGATCGTTTTAACACGTAAAAGTGTACTATGTTATTATTATTATTATATGTATACGGATTTTAACAATATGAAATTAAATACATATATTTAAAATTATCTAACGATATTCATTTGGTGACACGTAAACACCATCTTTTCTGACAAATCCTTTTTTTATAAAAAATCTTATTTTTTTAAGTATTTATTTACAAAAGAAACTGTTGAAATTGAAATAGGAAGATGTAAAACATTGTATTGTTTCAGAATTTGGTTATGCTTGTGATACGTACCACAGTCTGCTCGAAGTACACATACGCCATTATCATTTCTGATGTACCCCTCTTCACATAAGCATCCAGGATAGCATCCAGGGTCATAGTCACAAACCATATGTCTGTCTGGCTCTGCACAAATATCCTGACATGGATGGTTTTCACAGTTGGAATACAATTCATTTATACCACAGCTATCTATAATGAAACATTTGAAAAACATTGCAGGGTCAAAAATTTGTGATCAAACAACTAAATTAAACAACGCTTTAAATGTATGTGACAGAAGTATCTCGATCTCGATTTTTAGAAGCTGCAAAGTTATCAAAGGTCATAATTATGTCATTCTCATTAGTGAAGGCTTTCTTTTTCAAAAATGAGTCTAAATGTATAAAAAAATGATTGTCTGTCGGAGAAAGGTCTGGTGAACAGTGAAGAAGAAAAGAATTGCGATTTTTATCTGACTTAATTTTGAAATCGTCAATTGCAAAGTGTGCGTTCTCGCGTTACCATGGAGTAACAAATACTATATGAAATCTGTTCACTATTGCCAATTGCCATCTCTCTTCTACAGCTTTTTAAACATTATGTATATTTCTTTACAGTATGATTCCGCTATTATTGACTCCCCTGGTTTTAGAAAATATCTGTGGATGGTCCCTTTTATAAACCGCCATAATTTTTTTGGTGTAGTGGTGGCTTTGGAGCATGTTTAGGAACTTTTTTTTAATCCAACCACTGTCCAAATCTTTTAAGATCGTTATAAAGAATTCATTTTTCGTCACTTATTATGACACGATTCAAAAGTGACTCCCGATTTTTTCTCACTAGTAATGAAGAGCAAATTTCAAAGTGTCGTCTATTTTGCATATCGATCAATTCATGCGATATCCAATTGTCTAGATGTTGTCTTTCTAATGGAATCTAAATGTTGAACAATAGTTACATGAGAAGTCCTAAGTTCTGTTTCGTATTTTTGAACACTTGCTTGCGGATTAGATTCGACAATTTTTTTTATTTCTATTTATTGACAACCAATGGTGGTCTTCCATGAAAATTCTTTTCAAGACTGGAATCGCCAAAACAGAATTTTGAAAACCAAAATCTAACGGTTCTTTCATTAGTGGTGTCTGCCCCAAAAATCGAATTGTTGTTTTTTGTGGCCTGTGCTGCGTGATGCTGATAGATGATATGATGAGATACTAAAAATATTAATGTCGTAAAAATAGCGCTGGCAAACAAAACAATCAGGACGCAACATACATAAGAATCAAAATAATAAAAAGTATCGCTTCACTTCTACACACGTCTGCCTTCAATCGCGGTCTGTCTCTGATTGAACGAAAATCGGCAATTTCATGTAAATCGACCAAATATATTTTTTTAAATTTAGTTGCAGTAAGTCACTCGTAAGATTTTTTTATATTCAATGTGATATATATATATACAATATTTAAATATGTAGCAATTTTTATGTGCAAAAATTTTACATTTTTTTATCGAAACAGCAGCAAACGCAACATATGAGAGTACTGTTACTGTTTAAATGATAAAAATAAATTTAAAAAAAAAACACTTTTTTGATTGTTTAAAAGAAGTTTCAAACGTTCACCAATCTAAAATAATGTCTAGAAAAACGATGAGCAACAACATCAGCTTTTGTCAAATCTAATGTAAGGGAAGCATAATTATCATGTTGACCCTGTACGTATGACATCGGAAATTGTGTTAGTATATTGCGTAACACATTAGCAAATAAATTTATAAAAAATAATTTTGCAAAAAGAATGATGAATACGATGAACATGACATTTTGAAAAACCAACCTATAGACTAAATCAAAGTTTTTTTTTACACATACTTTACATTTAAATATTTTACACATACCGCATTTTTGAATAGGGATGCATTCTTTCAATGCATTGAGAATATATCCACGCTTACAAAAGCATCCTGCGACACCTTTTTCTTCGAATGGTGGTCTTAAATATCTCGTTGCACACGTCCTTGGGTAGAGGGGTCCATTTGATCTGTATTCAGTATTCAATTCCTTGCATTTATTAACTGAAAAATCCACTATAAGAAATACAATATTTATTTATCAAAAAACTGTTTATTGAAATAGAAACATGTAAAAATATAGTATTGTTTCAGGATTCGGTTATGCTTGTGATACGTACCACAGTCTGCTCGAAGAACACATACACCATTATCATTTCTGATGTACCCCTCTTCACATAAGCATCCAGGATAGCATCCAGGTACATAGTCACAAACCTGAGACAAGTTTGGGTCTGCACACGTATCCTGACATGGATGGTTTTTACAGTTGGAATACAATTCATTCTTACCACAGCTATCTATAATGAAACATTAAATAAAATTGCAGGGTCAAAACTTTGTGACCAAACAACTAAATTAAAGAACTTTTTAATTGTATTTGGTAGATGTGCCAGTCAAGTACTAAGCTACTTTAAATATATATTTGAAACTTATTTTCCGTATGGTACTCCCGTATAACTTCTTCTCGAAACAACCTTAAACGTATCACATGATAGTATTATAAACGTTTCGTGAATAAAAATTTAAAAAAACTTTTCAAAGATTGGTCAAAATACACAAAAATATTAGGATTCTGCTGATATGCCACGTGGCGAATTGCGTCTACTGTTTACGTACGTGATGGAATGCAATTTTAACATTTTGGTCGTAACCAGTAACAAAGTAGAAAATGATATATGAGACATTGCAGAAGCAATGTATGATACTTCAATATTGCTATATGCGACGAACATGTAACCGAATGGTTAAATTGCGATGCAAACGATCCTGGATTCCAAATTTTTGATTATGAGGAAACGAAGAAATGTCGGAAAGAATAGAGAGATGAGACATTGGTCCTACACATTTTGAAGCCTTTAGTGTTAGGATATCGCCATGAAGTTGTTTGAGAGTCAAGAAAAGTCAAATTCAGGACAACTTATATTTCTTAAAAGTATTGCAATTTGGTAGCATCGTAAAGAAAAATTAACTTTCGGTAGACATCGATAATTGATTTTTTCGATAAGAAATAATTTATTATTAAAGATGTTTAGTAATTTATATAAATAAAAGTAATTCTTTGTTAATATACTTGTGTTTTCCTGTCAATTATGATTTTTTCGATTATCCAGATTTGTCCGGATTTATACCCAATTAGTCCGGATAATCGAGGTTCTACTGTATAATGTATTGATATGCGGTGACCAACAAAATCATTTTTTGTTAAACGTTTTTTAAATGGATAATCATTATAATGTTGACACTATACATATGATGGCGGAAATTATATTTGTATATTCCGTCACACATATACAAACAAATATAGAAACAAATATTTAGCGAAAAGAATAAAATTCGCGATGAACATGGCATTATGAATAACCAATCTATAGACAAAATTAATGTTCTCTACATATACTTTACTTTTAAATATTTTGTACATACCGCATTTTTCAATAGGAATGCATTCTTTCAATGCATTGAGAATATATCCAGGCTTACAAAAGCATCCTGCTACACCTCTTAAACCGAATGGTGGTCTTAAATATCTCGTTGCACACGTTCTCGGGTAGCGGGGTCCATTTGATTTGTACTCAGTATTCAATTCCTTGCATCTTACAGCTAAAAAAATCCATCAAAAAAAATTGTTGTTATTAATTTAGGCAAGTGGGAAACACTGATAAATAAAAGGAAATTGTCATCATTCTATTATTTAGCGATTGAAAAAATATTCTTTTATAAACGACAAATATGTACCCATATGACTTTTTTTGTTGTTGATAATATTCATACCTTTTCTCAATAGTACTGTAATTGTGCAAAGGTATGATATAGAAAGTAATATACCGATAGTCCTCGACTTACGACCAATTCGGCTTACGACCAAAGTCCAGGGACGTATCTCGGTCGTAAGTCGAGGATAACATGTAGTTCTAAAAAAATTAGAGCGTAGGAGAATAGAATAAAAATGCTTCTCTGCTGAATTCACCACCGAAATTCAGTTTGAATTGGCTTACTATGAAATCTTTATGAACAACTTATGATGAGAATTGAACACATTCATTTACCAAACACCCGCAATCAGTATTCATCAGGAGATTTTTTGAAATTCGCTTAGATCTCTTAATCTGTACACCATACTACATTTCTGTTATTATTGGTATACAAAAAATCTCTCACAAATCAAAGAAGGTACAGTAATTATTTCAAGAATAATAAATATACATAATAATTTTTTTAAACTAAATAAGTACCCATATATTTTAGATTTTAGAAAGACATCTATACATTTAGCAATATACTGATTTTATATACCAGTACGATTTTATTCGTAAGCATATGAAATTGAAAATGACATTTTAGTAAAAAGATATACCGGCAGATGGTATTAACAAAATAAAAAAATATATTTTTACATTTCTTCTTTACGATAGTTTAATTAAAAAATGAAAGAATAATTTCATGAAAAATGAAAGAAAACTAATGTTTAAAAAAACTATAATAAATTATGTTATCTTTACTTTAGTAATTTTCAGGTAGAATGCATTGTTTATTATCACCCAGAACGTATATATATATATATTTATACAGAAACATTCAGAACCACATTGCTTTGTACATTTTCTAAAATTAAAAAAAAAAAAATTTTGTTCCAGCAAGTTTTTGGGTAAGCACTGCCACAATCTTTGTATCTAGAAATTTTTTTAGTTACAAAAAGGTTGATGATTTACTGTTTACAAATTTTTCTTCGGTATCAACACGCATAGATGTAATTTAGAAAACTGTTACATGATGAAGTATCAATTATGCTTTTAAATAAAATATAACATTTGGTTGAATTTTTGTTGTCACTGAAGTATTGAAAATATTTTTTGAAGCTTGTTTTACTATTCAAATTTGTCAAATGTTGGGGATTTCATATCATTAGGTTATCCTATTGGACGATACTTTGCATTTCTCGGCTATAATAAAATAATAGAATAAAGCCAACGCCGCCCTTTCTACTGTGGGTATAAAATAAAATATATTTTTTAAATCGCTGTTTATTATTTGAATTATGATATTATGTATTTAACGTCATGCCACTCACTACCATTTACATATTATCATTTATTTGTAAATATAATTTAATAAACGGTGATTTTTCAGGCCTACGACACTGTAGCAGTTGTCTTAATAAAGTTTTCACCTTACAGACATCCTGTTGAATGACAAGTATCGCTTTATAAAAAATAATTCAGAGCATCATAGTTAACGAAATTTCGTATCACCTATTTAAATCATAATACTGTAAAAGTTATTGAGAACGCCCAAAATTTGGTATTCAAATCATTTTGTTTTTAGATATCAAATTTATGAAGAGCTAAGTAGATCCACGACGTATTAGCATCAGGTCTCCCTCAACCCATAGGTAATAATTAATTTGTTATATCATTTTTTATTTGACCCTCTGCAGAACTGAACAATCCACAGTGAATTTAGTTTATCTAGACACCACATGCAATAAAATTATAATAACATTTCTACATACAATACTCACACAAGCAAATATGTGCATACAAACGCACTCACAAATACACATAAAATACACGAAGAATAAGGAAGAAAGTGAATTAAGGAATACATTTTATTCACAGATTGGCAATCCGTATCTTACTATGATTCATGTAAACTGTTTACAAATATTTTTTTTTTCCTTGAACAGGATTAATAATCAATTTTCGTTTATTTCTTTATTGAACAATATTATGCAAAATTATTAAGCCGTCCTAAAGAATACATTTTAGTTTTCATTTTTCAATAAAAGCAAACTTACGCGTTACGACTGTGCTTACCACACAAACTGTACAATTTAATAACAGCAGATATAATGTTATCTTTGAATATTGATACACTTTTACAAACATTCTGGAATATTTAAACGATGAAATAATATTGAACAGTCAAATGAAAAACAGACACTATGTTATTAACGCACTGAACATAAAAAAGATGCAAGTAATTATAATGATCGTAATTTGTATATTTTTATAGTCAAATGAAGAATTTCAAAATAAATAATCAACAACTCCAGCAACATATTAGGTCAATAATAATCGTTTACCTATTATGTTATTAAAATAAAAATAGACTTAGTAAATATATTCACATTGCACAGTTGTTAAGAAAGATAAGTTATTGCCACAAATATTTTTTCAGTCTCATTTAAATCATGAAGGTCTTGATATTAAAAAAAAATAAAGCAGTGTAAAATATAACATAAATATTTTGCCGATAGATAAAATATTGAAACAAATTCTACAGTAAATTGGCAAATGCTTAAAAAATAATGGGAAAGTAGTAATGTTTAAATTGCAAAAAACTGTAAAAAATTAACGTGCAGCTGGAAGACAAAAAACAAGTCTTTCACGTAAAAAAGATGTTGTCTTCTAGACTTTATTACTAGAGTACAATATCACTCTTTGATTCAGCTATCATATATAAGATTACATTTCTTTGGTGTTTTATAAAAAAAATACACAAAATGCACAATAAATTGCACCGCTGCTCACCAATTTCCGTAAGAGAACCTAGGAATCACTGATGTAAAGGATTATATCCTAAGCTGTCCTCAATAACGCTTAATATGTAATACCTTATTTCGAAAGCATTTCCGATGGTGGTCGATAAATAATGGCAGAAATTTCATACAATCTTTTTTCTGTTGAATGTAGATATTTATAGGCATCCTTTGAACAATTTTGTTACACTTAATCAAATAATTTTATTGCTGTGCCAAATAAATATTGAGAAACGTCTAATGACGATGCTTGTACTTAGTGAATAAATTTCGATTAGACTTGCTATTTGTGATTAGTCGTATATTTATATTTATCACTGAAAGAATCAATAAGTATATATCTTCAAAATTCTGGAATTTTTCTTTCATAAATAAAATCGAATTGAACATACTTAAGTTTTACCTTGTGTTTTTCTCTTATCCTAGAACAATTAGTCCGTGAAAGTTCTTTCGTGTCCATTTTGTCGAAAATATACGTATTTGTCAGTGAACGCTCTATTGTTTAAACATTGATCAATAAACGGGACCAGAAAAGCGTTTCTCATATTTTAACCAAAAGAAGAAAAATTTAAATTGGTCCGATTAATATTAGCTTAAATATTTTTCTTTTCGTAATATTATAAATAAAAGAAATTTATATTTCATTGAGTTTTCAAGCAAAACAGTTTTTGCAAGTCTATTTCACTTATTTGTAAATGAAATTTACTCTTTTTAAAAGCAGTATTAAAAATGAAGAATCTGAATTAAATAATATATCTGTGCTTTTTATGTGTTCTAGTTTAAACATCTGTTTAACAATAAATTTCTGTTTGTACATAAATATTTATTTAGAAGACGCGAACATATTTTTACTTCCATTTTTTAAAATTTATATTCAGTAAAATAAGTAAAGCTAATAAAGTATATGTAACTGCAAATGAGACTGGCGTGGAAAGGGGAGGGTCAACTGTCATCGAAGAACTTTCACTTTCGGTGGTTAAAAAATTGGTTGAAATTATATTTTTTTTTTACTTGACTAAAAATAGCGCGCGTTTAATGTAGCGGGAAAGGTAAATTATATTTGTACAAAAGATCATATTCAATCAACTTAACATTTTTAACGTTGAATAAACAAGCGCGTGAAAATCTGTTGGCATATTTAAAACAAAATGTGATGAGAAATCATGCCGATGCAACAGATTTTTTTTTAATTTTCAAGAGTTTCAAAGGAACTCGAAATGGAAAAATACAACACCCATCATGGATTATCTCTCGTTTAAAATGGGAAAACATTAATTGTTAAGTAGATCTGAACTTTAACCTGGAATTTTTGAAACTTTTTCCATTCGGCTGCACAATTCGAGCTTTTCTTCTAATAAAAGGATGTACTATTTAAATTTCACAATTATTACTTTAGACATTTATATAAGCATATGAATTAATGGCGAAAGGAATTTTGAATGATTTGGAAGACGATATTTCAATAAGAGTATTTATTATTTTATAAAACCTTTTTTTTAACATTTAAAAATAGACAATATATGATAAAAATTAAATAAAAACAATTTATTCGTTATTTATATTATTATCAATAGATGGTGTGTTAATGATTTGAATAGCTTGCTTTTTAATGACTTGTCGATGGTTTGTCAGTGAAATAAAATTATTTAGATAGTATGAACTCAAAGGAAATTAAGAGCAACATAACATTCTGTAGGTTACACTCATACCGTAAGTGACATTGATAATGTAACTTACCCGTTTGAATATTTGTCTGATCGTTTTAATAATAAATACGTACGAAAAAAATGTAAATATATCAATAAGTTTTTAGAAGGTTTATTCCCAGGGACAACTGATTCTTCTTTAGACAGAAATGTACGAGATGGCGTTTTTTTCAAAAATAAACCTGTCTCATCTACACTAAATATCTGGCCTGACGAAAAAAAATCTTTTACAGCATCTTTATCGGCATCGACCGGTTTCTCCGGTAAATTCAATATTATGAAAAGAAAACATTATTTTAAAAATGTTGAACCACCCGTTGCTTGCTTAAAGACCGTGCTAGTAGATTTTTTTTCAATCAACCCTTTCAAGCTTCGTGTAAATTAAGAGCCTTCGCTTTGATTCTTAATGTACGCAGGAAGACATCTTTTGAACTTGGTCATCGATCAGCAATGACAAATATTTTTCCTTTTTTTTATTTCATCTATAACTCTGTAATGTCTTTTGGAAACAATCTTTGAAGATATACTTCCACAATTTTGAACGTGTTTGCTAATTTTTATTTTATTTTCAATATTGAACATATCATAGATCTGTTTATACGTCCGATTGAAGCAAAAGATTCACCGCTGTCTTATAATTCCCATCTTTATTTCAATTGTGTGAATTTTATGAGTGCTTGATTCCTTTTTCATAACAACACTGCAGTTTTAAAAAAAAAATTAAATGTGCGAAATAGCGAATTGTGCGAATGTCGAACGTGCGAAAGTCGAGGTCCGCTTGTATCCAAAATTCTTCTTAGCAATGAGAATTAATATTCAGTCATAATTTTTTTTATAAGTGTTACTTTTTAAGCCTCTAGGATACGATTAAATCGTTTAAGACGTGAAAGTGAACAAAAATGCTTTTTTTTATTATTATTTTAATTGAAATCATAGACATTCAGATGTTTACAACATGAAATCAAATATATAATATATATCTTAAAATATCCTACGACATTCACTTGGTGACACACATACACCATCTTTTCTGACAAATCCTTTTTTGCAAAAGCATCCGGTTCGGCAATGATCTGTACAAATTGGATTACGGTTCGTGCAGGTCGGTTCACATGGTCCACAACTTGAGTAATACTCATTTTTTCCAAGGCATTCGCCATCTTGAGGTTCCGATTCATTTTCAGGAACCCCACCAGATGTCGCTAGATAAAAAAATATTCAATTATCTTGTCATATTGCTCTCGAGGAAAATTTATTGTTACGATAAGTATAACTAAATGATTGTCCTTATCTTATTGCACAACCATGCTTCATCCCTCCACAAGAACTGTTCTTAGAATGCAAAAAAAACAACCTGTCGATGAAAAGACCTTTATCAACATCCAACGGTATTGATTCGGATGTCGACGTATTCCACAGTACTGCTTTGATTTATTTAAAGTCAACTCGTTTGACTTATTTTCGATCTTCTAATATTTACCGCTGTTCAAGCAATTTTTTAAATTGAAAAATAGTAATAAACATAAGGTTTGAATTATATGCATACAGAAAAACTTCAAACGTCCCTGGATGGTCAGTTAGGGACTGGGCAATACACAGTAACATTTATATGCTTAATATCACATTACTTGATAAGAATTTGATTACAGCTAGTATCAATTTTGAGCTTTTATAACTGTTTCCCCTATTCAAAGTCAAATGACTCTTGGATCATGCGATACTGAGCTACACGTAAGAAAATGATATGGTAACGGATTCTATGTACAGCTTAGATATAAATATTATCAAGAAACTGAGAGCCCGCTTCGGAAGTGTCCAATATTTTTATTAGGTTAATATTTTGGTTAGTATGATATTCCGATTATGCATTGTACTATAATTCTTTATATACTTACGACAATCGGCACGAAGAATGCATACTCCTTGGTCGTTTCTGATATGACCTTCTTCACATGCACATCCAGGGTAGCACCCTTGACTAAAGAAGCAAGTCTGAGACCAGTTTCCAGCACAGGTATCTCGACATGGATAGTTTTTACAATTGGAATAATATTCATTAATACCACAAGCATCTGAAATTAAAAAAATGTTAATTGAGTAAGCATTATTGAACATCAGCATACATAACATACAAGATACATGTTATATTTGTTTCGTTTAAAATCTTATATATACAATTATATGGGAATGAACAAGAAAATTCATTTTCTCATACATATTGTATGGAACGGCCATTATTGATGATATCACGAGCGGATAGCGGCAGCGTTCCCGAAAGGATGCCAAACGGCTCATTTATATTTGAAATTGTCGTTAAACCTTCAAACGACTGAAAAACTGACTTGCAAGATCGACCCAAATGCAACCCATCAAGCAAATAGTTTAACAGGAAGTAATGGAACAACGCTACGCGGATTATTTCGATTCTCTTCAATAAAGCAAATGCCTTACTGCCACATGAAATATAATACATTCATTTCAATATAATTAAAATAATTATTAATAATTTTGGTTTTTACGCATTCATTGAACTTACTTGTACAATTGACACAAATCAAATGCATACAGAAAAACACAATTAATAATTTTCTCCCATCGCGCCTACCTGCCTTATAAACAGGAACAATCGGTGGAACTACTATTTATTTCGTGTTTTATGTATTATATGATTGTACATGAAAAATCGGTACAGCCCTAAACGATATATAACATTGTTTGCAAATATACGTTGTTTGCTTTCTTGTTTTTTAATTCTTTTTTGTGTTATACATGGCAAATCTCTTCTGGGTGGTTTAGTGGTGGATCTATCAATCGAGCAATCTTTGCGATAATACGGTGTTAGCCCTAGTGACATCTGTTAACTCAAATTCAAATAAAACGAAAACGGTTCAACATATGGATATTCTAACAATTACATTGCCTGCAAAAGGTGTTTTTGAATGAGATTACATATAAAAATATAATATTTTTTTCATAAATTAATTAACTTGTAATCGCGTTTACGTGCCTGTACGCCGTGGCGTCTAACTGGTTAAATTTAAAAATTTTGTACATACGACATTTTTCAATAGGAATGCATTCTTTTAATACATTGAGTATATATCCAGGCTTGCAAAAGCATCCTGCGACACCCTTTTCTAGGAGCAATGGTTTTAAATATCTCGTTGCACACGTCCTTGGGTAGCGGGGTCCATTTGATTTGTACTCAGTATTCAATTCTGTGCATTTTATAGCTAAAAAAATCCAGCAAAAAAATGGTGTTCTTCATTTAGACAAGTAGAAAGCACTGATAAAGTAAAGGAAACAGTAATCATTATATTATTATATTAAGCGATTGAAAAAATATTCTTTTGTACCTATATGATTTTTTTTGATAGTATTCATACTTTTCCTTAGTATTACAGCAATTGTGAATGTACAATATAGAAAGTAATTTTGTTTCGTAATATTTTAGAAATATTTTATTTTATAAGGGAGTTAAATTTAATCTATTATCTCATTAAAATATGACGTAATTTTAGAAAAGTAATATTTCTTTATCTCTGCGGTTAAAAAACATGTTTTCATTTCTTACGGCATTTTTCAGGTAGTATACATTGTTTATTATCATCCAGAACATATCCATCAATACAAAAACATCCAGGAACACATTGATCAGTACATGAAAATATTTCATCTTTGTTCAAGCATGTTCTTGGGCAAGCAGTACCACAATCTTTGTATATAAAGTTGTTTCCATAACATTTTTTAGCTACAAAAAGATTGATGATTTATGGTTTATCGAATTTTCTCCGGCATTCACACGCACGGATGTATCTTAAAAACCCGTTTAATGATAACGTTTTAATTATGTTTTTAAATAAAATATAACATTTGATTGATTTCTCGTTCTCACTGTAGTATTGAAAATATTTTTCGAATCTTGTTTGTTTTAATAATCAAATTTTTCGAATGTTGGAGGTTTCATATTACTAGGTATTACTAGTATATTACTAGGTCCTATTGGACGATAATTATGAAATATCTTGTTTTACTTAAAATTTTAATTAAAATTATAGCTCTATAGCTCGCCAAACACATAGCTTTGTAAATTTGAAGATGTTTAGAAATACAAGGTCTCTTGACAAAAAAGAACATTGTAGTTTTGTATCTGAAATGAACACAGGATCGTGAGCAAAGAAAATTGCATATTTTTTTGTTTTTGTGTTCTTAGTCTTAACTGGAAAGTAAAGATATAATGGTTTATACTTACGACAGTCCTTAGGTAGAATACATTGGTTTTTTTCATTTAGCACATAGCCATCCTTACAAAAGCATCCCGATACTGATGGACTGTCACATTTTATTTTGAGATCCTTATTTTCACATGTCTTCGGACATCCCGTTCCAGCAATTTTGTATACAGTGTTGGCCCCTTTGCATATCTTGGCTATAATAGAATAATAGAATAAAATCAACGCTTCGCCCTTTCCGAAATCTCAATTTGCCGTACATGTTTGTGCATATCAGCAAATTCGTGATATTTTGTTTATTTTGACTATCCGAATATTCGAGGTCTGGATAATCGAAATTCTACTGTAAACAACAGTTCAACATCCCCTCAATCAAGCAAATATATGCATACAAATCTGCACATAAAATGCATAATGATTGGATACTTTTTATTCTCAAATTGGCAATTCGTATCTTACTATAATTCATAGAATACCGTTTACATACTAAAAACAATGTTTTTTTTTAAGCAGGATATTTAATCTTTAATATCTTTATAAAGTTATTAATAACCCAACACACTTATTTACAAGGTCACTTATTACCATGCCATAGTAAAATGCAATTTTCAATATTTAAAAATGCATTTGTATTCGCAAATAAATTTGACATGATTTCGTGAAACATCCATTCAAATAATTTTTCCATCATGGTTTTGGATAAGGATCTCTACAGATTGCTTGCATTTATTTTCGATCACCATTACGAGGTGTCGTTGCTTAACCATAAAGGGTTCTTGGATAATTTTATAATTTTTTGTTACATCAACATATAAGCGTTTAGAGCTGGCAATACCGGTAATTTCCCAAAAACCCTCCGTCAATAATTACCGGTAAATTCGAAAATTTACGGGAAATTACCAGAAATGATTTTATCAAGAATTGAAGACAGCTATAGGCATATTATAACCAAAATTTATTGTCGAGTTGCTTTGTCATGTCTAGGTCAATATGGATAAATTTATATTTATAAAAGCCGGGAAAATACTTTTTACAAAGTAGTGCATTTTTTTAACAATAAAAAATTTGAAAATAACAAAATACGTAAAATTAAACTTACACAAGACAAGAAAAACAAATATTAAAATTCAGAGAATACTACATATATCATATATAATATGTTTAACGCACAGACGAATTTTTTTGTTCCGTTTATCTCAAAAAAAAAAAAAATAGGATGGTACAGTTTTTTTTAACAAAACGTACGTACATTTTATGCATTATCATTTATACGAAATGCATTTTAAATTAATAACATTTCATCTTAGGATACCTTTTTAAGTAAACGTAGGCACATACAGTTATACTTAAATCATATAATCCACATTTATTTTTTTCTATTTACCGGCAGATAACCGGTAAACCAATGGGAGAAATTATTCACTGTTTACCGGTAATTGAAATTCGACGGTAAATTGCAAGCCCTATAATCGTAGTTTACAACTGTACATGGGAAATATTCCGTATAAAATTAACAATTCGCTAGACGTTTTTATTTTCACCATTTTTGTTTGACACAATATATTAGCTATGAAAAAATTACTACATATTTCAATAATCCATTTTTTTTAAATCGGTTACTATGCTCATCGCATCACAAGAAAAATAAATATTCCTAATAAAATGTCTTCTCATTATACTATTGTCATTGCCTACAATTAGGACCATAGTTTCGTTCATTTACTATCAATACAATACATGGTAAAAGATTAATTATTTTGATAATCACTTTGTACAAGGTGATTATAAAAATAATGATCTTCCTTTATATAGTTAACTTTTTGGCTCGTTATACAATACGTTAAAAGGTAATTTTAAGTTTGTGTTGTTTTGCACATGTTGTACTTCTTGAATATACAAAATTATCAAGCCGTCGTATAGAATACATTTTAGTTTTCATTTTTCAATAAAATCCAACTTACGCGTTACAACTGTGCTTATCACACAAACTGTATAATTTAATAAAAACAGATACAATGTTATCTTTGAATATTGATACACTTTTACAAACATTCTGAAATATTTAAACGATGAAATAATATTGAACACTCAATTGAAAAACAGCCTCTACGTACTGACGTACTGAACATTAAAATGAAGCAAGTAATTATAATTATCATAATTTGTGTATTTTTATATTAAAAGGGAGAATTTCAAAACAAATTATCAACAACTCTAACCATATTAAGTCAACAACACTCGTTTACCTATTTTGTTAATAAAATAAGAATTGACTTTGTAAATATATTCACATTACACAGTTGTTAAAAAAGATAAATAATTGCCATAATTTGTTTTTCAGTAGCATTTATATCTGAACTAAGTATTAAAAAATCTTAAAGCAGTGTAAAAAAAACATAATTGTTTGATTTTAAACATTTTTGTAAGTTGTCACTCTTGATGATTGTCTCTTTCTCCAATCTGACATAATCAATATAGTTTAATGGGAAAGGAGTAATAAAATATATTTTAATATAGACAAATACAATCTTTTATCGTTTACTAGATGGTCGCAGATGTTATTTTTCCGATATTCAATGAGTGGCCGAACTCTTTCGCGAATTTCATCAGTTGAGCATCTTGGAGTATAATTCGAAAGTAGACTAACCTTCATTAGTCACATTCAGATAATCTGCAACAAAGCATTGCAAATGTTGGGCTTTATCATAAGTACCACAAGAGCCTTTTCAGGTGTTAAAATTTTGATATTAATATACAAAACCTTCGTACGAAGTAAGGTGTGTCTATTGTTAAGGCCACAGGAGATTTGAAATATACCCTTATGTAGAAAAGCTTCAGAAGAATTTTTTGAGACTTCTTCACGTTAGGGCATATGGATACTATCAGTAGCTTTAACTGACTGACTTTCTTTTACGTATGCTCACTTTTGATAGTTTAAAAAATCGAAGACAAAAGTATCTAGCCACATGTTACTTTCGACTTATTCGAGGCCAAAATGAAAATTCTGCCATCTTTAATAATATCAAATTGTATGTTCGGGATATTTTTTTTAAGAAATCGTTGACATGAATTGTTTGTTCTTCCAAAGAGTAGACCCAGTCTGCCAATGGGAATGCCAATGGTAAGAGCACTATCAATGTTTAACAGTATTTCTTCGGATGTCAACATATTCCACGTGGATGAAAGTGAGTTCACGCGAATAGTATTTTAAAAGTAGATTTTTCATGAGCTTGCTCGGTTGACTTTCTTGCTATCTTTATTTGTTTTGTTGTTTGTTTCTAGAATTTCCAACATTAAATTTTTGTATATTTCGACGTTGCAAAATGCAATGAACTTGTAATTTGTAATTTTTGTAACGTGTATTTATAAATTAATAAATAAGGTCACCTGTCCTCAATAACGGTAAATAATACCTTGCTGCGAAAGCATTTCCTATAGTGGTCGAAAGATAATGGCGTAAATTTCTTTCGTAATTTTTTTCTGTTGAATATAAATATATTATGTATGGACTTCTCTTTAACAATTGGGCTAAACCCAATTAAATATTTAAATGCCAAATAAATATTGAGAATCGTCCAATGACAAAGCTTGAACTTACTGAATAAATTTCGATTAGACTTGCTTGTCTATATACTTTGATTTATCACCGAAAGAATCAATGAGTATAAATCTTCATTACCACACAAATTATCGAATTCTGAAATGTATCTTTCATAAATAAAATCGAATTGAACATAGTCAACGTTTTACCTTGTGTTCCTCTCTTGCCATAGAACAATTAATCCGTGAGAATTCTTTCATGTCTATTTTGTCGGTGATATATGTATTTATCAGTTAACACTTAATCGTGTAAAAAATTATCAATAAAAGGGACTAATAAAGGGTTTCTCATATTTAAAGCAAAAGAAGAAAGATTAAAATCGGTCCGGTTAATAATAACTTAAATATTTTTCTTTTTGTTGTATTACGAAGAAAAGAAATTTCTATTCAATTACGTTTTCAAGCAATACAGTTTTCTGCAAAAGGATGAATTTCATTTGCAAAATGGTGAAATAGACATGCAAAAACTGTATAACACAAAAGTTTACAGTTTGCTTGATTAATCCAAATGTCTACAAATTTTTTCACTTTTTCCTTCTCAAAAGCCGTCGCATACTGTATTGTCAGAAAATGGAAATAACTACGTAACATTAATTCCATTTAAAATCGACTAGAAAGAGTATTCTTACGGTAGATACTTACATAGATATCAAACAAATAAAATCTTTTAAAAAATGCCACAAATAAATAATAAAATACTATAGCAAAATTACTTACATTTATAACAATAATCGAAATGCCAATAAGCCAATATTAAGTAATGTTTCCACAATCGAGAACGGTTTCATTGTGCTTTTATTATTTAAATATAATATAATGCCTTCTCACTGAAAAGTTATATGGCATATTAAAAGTACCAAACTCTTGCGACAAAAAAGGTTAGCTTATTCACTTGACACAAATTTCCCTGTAATTAGTATCACAATACGGTTATCATATCTTCATTTATTTCCAAGAGTTGATTGATTATAGTATATAATGATTTATTGATTTTGATATTTTTTCAGATGTTTTCATTAATACACATTTATTAAACATTATAAGTTTACAAAATAAAAATATTATATATCTTTGATGGGCAGCTCAAAATGGTGTAGTGGGTAATTCAATTACCCACGGGTAATAGATTACCGACCACCTGATTGCGTTATTGCTTGTTTATGTCAGTGTAATCAATAATTTTTTTACAATACATAAATTATTTCGGTATCATTAAAATCTATTTTGGAATAAAACAGAACATTTTTTAATCGTTTTATATTCAGATTTCAGTGACAATAAATATTCCGTTCATTTTATTTTCTACTCGGACAACTTTTTACTGAAACGCATCTATTATCAGTCGAACTCCACTTGACATATCCCGCTTTGCATTGGCAGCCTTTGTATGGGCACTTAATTTTGCAAGGAGTGAACTCTCTTTGGCTGCATGTTCCTCCCGGGCACATGTTTGGACAACGAACAATTTCAGAGTTTGTTGGACAACCTACCACAAAATAAATCAATTAATACATTTTAACTATACACACAATTAAAAATAAAATGTTAATATATAAGGTATTAATTTTATAATACTTAAAAGAATTATATTTTTAAGTGGACCAACCGTACAACAACACATGTCGTTCTCCTATATAAATGCTTAGAAGTAAACTTTTTAAGATAGATAAACCATTGTTATGGAATTTCATCAGTAATTAATTTGCGCAGTATATTAGTTATTATAAAAGTGACGATAATTTTTTTTGTCTTATTAACATTTGTAATTTTTGAACTTAAATACTATTCTTTATTGAAAAATGTTACGTGAGAAAATTAAGATACGACTAATTGACTGTTACTTAACGCTCTCTGACTTTTTCGTATATTAACAATAAAACGTTTTATCTTACATTTCTCTGGCAGAATACAAGCACCTGCATCATTTCTTACATATCCAGGCTTGCATCTACAACTTGGCTTGCAGACATCGTCAGGACTTCGTGCTGCACATTTCACCTTCAAGCCGGAGAAAATTATCTTACAACTTTCCTCTGGCGGGCAAAGTGGAGGGCAAGTATTATATTCCTCGTTTGCTTTACAGAGACCTGGAACTATTTTCATTTTATTTAAATATTACGTCCAATTTCGATGATAAATTTCAATGAAAATAAACGATTTTTTTCACCAAATTTTGAGATACTTGAAATATTTTGCCCGAAATGCAAACTTGCTTCGACTATAAAATAGAAATATAATAATTTGTTAGAATTTATTAAATTCTATACATTGAAAAACTGTGGCACTTACAGCAGTGTTCGCGTAAAATACATTTCCTTTTTTTATTTTGTACGTATCCTGGCTTGCACGTGCATCCATCTATTATACAAACAGCTGCACAAGGTCGTGCAAAAGGATAATCTTTATTTTCACATGTCACAGGGCAAGGATCTCCACAAGGCACGGATATTGCATTGGGGTCCTCACACCGTTTAGTCTTTGCTAAAAAAATCATTATTGAAAATAAATCTGTTGATATACGTATTGGTCGATTGAGCATAATACAACCGCACAAATTATTAACTGATTCCATTTTTAGATGAATTAGAAAATAGTTTGAATGAACGGATAACGTAGATATATAAAAAATTAATAAACTCTTTCAATTAGATCTTACGGCAGTCTGAAGCTAGTATACATTTGTCATTATTGTTTTTCACATATCCTGGTTTGCATACACATCCATTTACTATGCATATCTCTGGACAATTCCGGGGTGTGAGGCTATCTTTGTTTTCACAAGTCAAAGGACAGGGGTCTCCGCAAGCGGTCGATATTGCATTAGGGTCTCCTTCGCATGATGTTGGGGCTAAAAATCAAAAGTAAAATTTACCATTCTCATCTTATATATAACGCATAACAAAACGTTTATTTCTATGTTGCTATATGAATTAAAGAGAAAAATTTCTTCGATTACTTTTTTCAATATTTTTAAAATTTGTTTAATAAAACGAATAATTTAATATCAAGTGAGACACAAAGACAACAAATTAACAAATTTATAGATATACATTTACATACAAGACTTGTAAATTAACTATTAGAAAAAATTTAATATTGCACCATGTATCATGAAGTCACAGATAGTTGGTGCAAAAACGAATCCAACTGATATTATAATGTTGTTAATTGTTTCGTATTTATCTTTGATAAACGTTACTTTTGATAAAGATACTTTATACTTACGACAGTTTTCCGGCAAGATACATTTTCCACTCTCACTCTTGACAAACCCTGCCTTACATCGGCATCCATTTTTTATACAAATCTGCGGACATGGACGGATTGTGAGGGAGTCCTTATTTTCACAGGTTTCGGGGCACGGGTCACCACAGGGTACAGATATTGCGTTCGGGTCACCACCGCACGGTTCTGTCGCTGTCCAGTTTTCAGAAAAAAATATTTTTACGGAATCACTAACTAATCACTAATTATCATATAAATAAGGTATTAGGCCATTACATTCGTTACACAAAATTTAATTTGTTTCACTACTTATCATATTTCAATTGCTTAAACATTAAGCCTGAGTTTTGCCTTTGCCGGGAGAATCAGACTGGCTCGTTAGCAACAAAACATGTGAAGTCGTACAAAATGTCAACAATTCATATTTGATATTGAAATTTCATCAAACACCGTCAGTCGATATTTTAAATTATATAATACTTATAACACGGTGAAAAAATAGCGAAGTATTTAAGTTCTACAGTTTTTTTTTATAAGTTATAGTCGATAGCTATTTCGGCTCATATCATCGTCAGAACTCTGATAGTTCTGAATATAGCGTGAGCCGAAATAGCCATCAACTATATCTTATAAAAAAATTCTAGAACTAAAATACATTGTAATTTTTTCACCATTTTATAATGGAGTTCTACCAAGTAAATGACAATTCAATCAATATATAATAATTATCTTTATGACGTTTAATCAAAAACTGGTATAGCAAAGCTTTGCTGTAAATATATTTTTATAGGTGCTGCATTTGAGAAAACACCAGAACTATTTGGTAAATTAAAAATAAAAGATTTTTTTCTTTAAATTGAAGAATGCTTATCGGAATACAATACAGTTGTTTGCTTTGTGCGCAGTACATTTACAGAAAAAAATATGTTACGTAACAATCTATGATAGTTAATTTTTTCATGAGTGCTTTCTTTTGAATTATATTTATGGGCTAACTCTTTGTCTTAGTGTGCAATTCAATGTCAAAAACACTTAAAATACTTACGAGGACAATCTTTAATTGGTATACAGTTGTCGTTAATATCTCGAGCATAGCCTGGTACACAATAGCATCTTTCTACACAAGCATATGTTAGAACCGGGCATATTTCTCCTAATGTGGCGCATGTAGTATCACAAAACGACCCACAATCAAAATATTCATATGGCTTGTTGCATTGTACTGAAATAAATATCAAATTCATCTTATTTTATGTTGAAGTTATATTGATTGTTTTATTTTCATCAAATATTATCAATTCTGTTCAAATAGAGGCCTTCGAAAAATACGCTTCCAAATAAAATCGAATGTTAACTTAAGTATCGTCAAAAGTTTCATCAAAACGTAGAGCTTAAATAATTCCATAATCGTTATTATTATCCGAATTTATCACAACATTGTGTGTTGACTCAATAAACTTCTAGTAAAAAATTGTATTTTATAAATTAAAAAAAACTTCTTTGTAGTTGTTCGACGCAATAAGTATTGATGTAAACAAATATAGTACTTACTTTTTTTTTTATTGAGAGCATTTGCAGTGCAAACAAAAATTATTAAGCAAAACAATTCACGCATATTTACGTCACACGTATTTCACATATATTTAAAGATGTCTTTTTTAGCACACCAGACAAATGACTTCGCTTGAGAATATTCAATCAATTTATAGTATTTTTTTTCTTTTTACATGACTATAAAAAGCGCGCGTTTGTTGTAGCGGGAGTGGTAAATTATATTTGTACAAAAGACCATATTTAATCTCAACATTCTTAACGTTGAATAAACAAGCGCGTGAAAATCTGTTGGCAGATTTAAAACAAAATATTATGAGTTGGTGATCCGATACAACAGATTTTTTTTAATTTTCAAGAGTTTCAAATCAGCTTGAAATGAAAAAATTACAACACCCATGGAACAATACTAATTGTTGAGTAGATTTGAACTTAATCCTGGAACTATTGAAACTTTTTCCATTCGGTTGTACAGTTAGAGCTTTTTTTTTTAAAAGAAGGATGTAATATTTGAATTTCACAATTACTACTTTGCCAAGCATATGAATCATTGGTAAAAGAATTTTGAATGATTTAGTAGACGATATTTCAATAAGTATACACGTTTTTACACACAAATAGTTTTTATTATTTTATAAAACTTTTTTTCAAACAATTATAAATCAACAATATAAAATTTAATATATTTATCACATACGTTAGATATATATGAAATAAAAACAATTTATTTAATAGTAAAAATTATGACATATTTATTATATTTTGAATTCTCAATGAATTTGGTGGATGATATTGTGTGTTGGTTGTGAAGTTTTACTTGAATATCTCAGGTTAACGGCTGTTTCCACTCTTACAGATTATTCCGTACATGACCTCAATTTGCTTGAAATTAAAAAAGAAAATAGTATTATTACAATGTTTTCGTATCTATGTATTTATTTTCAATGAAAATTAGTTGATAATTTATCTTACCAATAGATGGTGTGTTATTAATTTGAATAGCTTGCTTTTTAATGACTTGCAGATAGATTATCAAGGAAATAAAAATATTTAAATCGTATGTACTCAAAGGAAATTATAAGCAACATAACATTCTGTAGGTTACACTTATACCGTAAGTGACATTTAATGTTACTTAGGCGATTAAGATCCATTCGTTATTTGACAATATACTTATGTTAATAATATACCTTTAATATTGGTGAATATATCTTATGGTTTTTTTTCAATACTGTTAATTTACTAATATTATTCTCTGATAAAACATTTGGAAAGTATCGTTTAAAAAACAACTTAGCTTAAGCCCCTTACAAATAGAGAAATATTAATCTGAAAATCATTCATGAAATCATATTATCAAATAAGCATATATATCAGTTAAATTGCAAAACCTTTTAAAAAACAAACGTTGTGACACCAATAAAAAAATAAAACTGTACAGAAAACTTTGAAGCTCATCTCAGGTAGTTGAATGAGTAAAATTTTAGATATAAAATACATATATTCTGTTCGAAATGTTTTCCCGCATTTTCTTAAAAATATATGAATTTCGAAATTCAAAAAAATTTTGGGCAAATATATTTTTTTAATTTCGAACTATTTTCCACTATTTTTTTGTTTTTTTTAATTTCGATATGTTTTCCCGCATATTTCTAAAAGTATATGAAATTCATAATTCAAAAAGATTTCCCACAAACTAATTTTTTTTGAATTTCGAACAATTTTCCCGTCATTTTGTAAAAATTATTTATGAATTTCGAATTTTTATTCTACTATTTTTTCAAAATTATTTTTCATGTCTCAAACTTTTTTCTCGCAATTTTTTCAAAATTGTTTTTGAATTATATGAAATTCGAAATTTAAGAAAAATTCCCATATCTTTTATCGTCGTTGAATGTCATTAGTGACAAAACATGTGGAATGGTACAAAGTTGTAACAATTCAAATTTGGTATTGAAATTCCATCAAGTGGCAATTGCTCGGACGATATCATAAATGTTAGGTAAAAACTTTTGAAAATTGCTTAAAATTTTTTTTATAATTTTATAGTAAACATCTCAGTGCTTGTTTTATATGTTTATATAACAGATATATTTTATATAACTGAATATACCTTTTGCATAATTTAGATTTCACACACGAGTACTTTTGACCCGTCATACCAAATTACTTTAAGCAAATCAAGAATGCAAAAAACGAAAACAATTCGATTCTGAAGCAGTTTAAAGTTGAGCATGTTTTTGGTGAATTAAAAGCAAATTTTGCCGGAGATAATTATTTGAAGCTAAACGGAAGAATGGTCGTTGTATTGTGTTCGACTGCCAAAAAAATAATATTCTAATTATAATAAATACACGTCTAAGGACGCGTTAAATCTATAGACAAATTTGTCCAAAAAACTGGTAATACGAGTTCTTTATGGTTACGGCCTCATATTTTTTTTTCATCCAAATAACACGTGTCTTCATTTGGGAAATAAGTTTTCCCCCAACATTATTTAAACTCAATGTTTCTTCGTGTAATCATTTTTTCCGGATAAAATAAAATCCACTACGTATACAAATTGAAGTCAAATCATTTCAGGTTGTATTAATCCAGTTGAAGAACAAGGCATGTAAAAAAAAAAATTCCAAACTCATATTGTAAGAATAACCGAATTATTGTCCACTGTATCTTTTTCCACGGGTACGTTATATGGGCGATTACATATCTACCTATTTTTGTTCACTCAAATACTTTTAACATGCTTTATTACTTACGGCAGTCTTCAGGGAGAATACATTTCTTGTTTTCATCTAAAACATACCCATCGGAGCAGAAACACCCAAGAATACATTGTTCAGTGCATCGAATATTTTCGTCTTTATTCAAACACGTTTTTGGACAAGCTGTGCCACATCTGTATGCAGCATTGTTTTTAGTACAAGCGTCGGCTACAAAAAACAGTTGATGATGAGAACATAATGTAAACACTTAAGTTTATTATAACCCGGTATCATATTTCCGAGCAATTACTACATCGCCAATATAAATTTTTCTCTCGCATATATAATATATGGCGCACTAAGCGATGATTCCAGTATTTCAAGGATAAATTTAGATAACACTAATTAAAAATAGCTATCGATTAAAATATTCAAAAATAAACATCGGCTTGAAAACATAGCAACATAGAGAACAATAAAAAAATATGATTATGTTTTATAATATTATAATTTAATTCTTCATAATCAATGGTCGACAACTTAAAAAAATAATCAACGCAACTTAAAATCTCCATTCTTCAAACCAAAACGCATTTTCATCTTAAAATAACAATGCTTAAATTTTCTCTAATAAATTATAAAATTATAATAATATATATAAATTTTATTTAATTTATATATATATTTATAAATAACACATCATTTTTCAAACAGAACGGAACCTATTTTAAATATTAAAAATATAATTTTTTAATACTTTCCACATTATATCTTTTGATCAGGTCCGGTTTCGCTCATCACGAGCATTATCAACTTAAGTCCGAGCACTATCTGGTCCTGATAAAAAACATATTGTAGAAATAAGTACTAAAATGTATTTTTTTTACTTAAAATATCATGCCTTTCCATCTAGAAGTGATAGTAAACACCTTAAAAGAAAATGGAACCCGTTTAGAATTATCACAATCGTCTAGTTTGATCGAATCGTATTTTTTTCAATAATTATAATAACTTTGAAGCAATAAATGACAATCAAAACAAAAAAGAATGATCGACTAATAAACATATTAACTTACTTGAAAATCCGTCAATTCCGCATACAGCCACTACCAATACGACAAGAAAACAAATAGCGAGTTTCATTTTTTTTATCATAAAGCGTATTCCGTGTTTGTAAAATATTTAGTAGAATACCAGTCTAAGCCAAGAGAAAATTCAATGTGCCTTCCGAATCAGTTGTACGAATATTTATACAAAATGTTTATGCTAATTTTATCCTTGTTAAATCGTAGAGGATTCTATCATTTTAGAAATCGAGAAGCGCGAATATTTTTATTTCATTTTACCAATAGTTATTTTCCTTGTATATAAATATTGAACAGAATATTGATTCGATGTTCTCGGAAGAGAGTTACGACTCAATTATTTTTACAGATACAATTGATATCATTTTAAAAACAAAAAGTTCTGCAATGATCATTTTATATGATTTATTGAATTTCTATAGAATACTAGTAAGTACCTGAAATAAAGTGTTTGCTTTAATTCTGTTAAGTGCTTTTGGTTATACATATTGTTTGTTTTTTCGTCTGTTGCGTACACAAATAAATCAGAAGGTTTTACGACGCGTGAGCAGGCCGCATAAAGCTGCCCATGCTAGAAGCATATGATCATAATCCAGTGTATCCAGTCAGTGTTTGTAAATAGTGAAACTGGTCCTGATCTAAAGATAGTAGAAATATAGTATAAAAATAGAAATGATATAATAACGCATACGGAATAAACAAATAAACATTCTCACTTAAATTTATACAATACATTGTATATACATAGTACTCACCACATTACAGTTGAATACAATAATTAATGGCGTAGTGATCAATCGTTTACCGTTCTGAATCAAATTAAGAATATATGGAAATAAATTTGCTTCTTTTCCTCAATTGTCATTGCCTAATAGACAGCGGTTGGATACAGACAATGCGTGGTGGAGACATTTTTTTGGGATATCAAATTGGTAGAGCATTAAGATCTATGACCCGTCAGCATCAAAATTCTTCAGGTCTCCTTCATGTTGTGCCATTGCTGACAAACTTAAGTCGCTGGAGAGCTGAGAAATCCACAGTGAACTCGGTTCACGTGAACACCACATGCATTAAAATTATATTTACGTCCCCACATACAATACTCACACACGCATACGTATGCCTGCAAGCACACATATAGATGCACATAAGCATATACAATACGCAAGGATGTGTAATTTTGAGATTAAGCTTTGTAACAACAAATCTTTGGGGGTCGTCAAACAGCACTGCTCACGGCCTTAAAAGATTACTGGGTATTGTCTCATAATAATTATGTAGATAAGAAACCATAAGGTTATAATGTTTGCCTTCATTGCTGTGAATTTTTGAGAAATTTTACGAACAAACTCTCAAATTGTTGGTACTTTCAAGTCTCTATGTAGCAGCGATTTGCGCACGTTCCACGGCGCATTATAAATTTTTAGCAATGATTTATTTCAAACAATCAGAGTATATTCAGATGTTTCTAGTGAGCATAAGCCCACACCGGAGTAGCGTACACAATCATTGGGCGAGTTATAGGTGTATAGAGTAAGATTACTCTTCAAATTTAGTATATAGTTTAGTCTAGCTTTTACACCATAAGCTTGACGTTTTTTAATCGCGATGTGCTCATTGAATTTGAGTCTACTGTCTAGAGTAAGTTCAAGATACTTGACAGTATTGGACCACTTGATGCAATCAAATAGCATTTGAGCTATAACTCCATCACTTTCCCCCCCGGAAGAAATGTCATGCGTGTATATATCATACAAAATGGATCCCAGGACGGAGCCTTGCGGAACATCCGCCTGGATTGACCTTAAAATGGATCGAGTTACATCCATTTTGACTTTGAAATGTCACGAACGAGTTGAGAATCTTTATCAATAGTAATCATACGTCAGCCATCGGTCGATACACGCAGGTTTAAACAATATCCAAAAACAGGCCCACTGTAAGCTCTTTAAGGATGGATTCACTTGTGATCAACACTACTACCCGAAAATTTTGTTTTTGATTTTTCTAATTCTTCTTAACCACTTTTTGCAACCTAGCCTTCATTACACGCTCTAGAATATTGCGAGTTTACTGTATCAATGCTGAATTATTGATCGATAATTTACCGGAAGAGTGTGATCTTTTTCAGGCTTTGGAATACGAATAATATAAGCGCCCATCTACGGTGATGGAGAATATAGCAATCTTAAGCACCTGTTGATAATATTGACTAACGAGCTAATATCTTTATGTCACCAAGCATCTTTCCTACCGACTTATGTTCACGGCTCATTTCGCAAAATAGGATTATAATCTGCTTAGCCTAGAAATAAGTTAATCAAGCAATTAAATTGGTTTATTTATGTCAGTTAAAAAGACACGTTTCGTGGAGCACGAATCTACAATACCACCGCTCAAACACATCACTCGGTCGCCGTCGCTCATCTGCTCGTGGCTTTAAACACATAGAAACAAAATGGGTATGGTCTCAATCACAAAAAATTCCAATCATATCGCATCTTACTCAAGCTCTTTTTGTAATCCATCAAAAATAAGGTAAAGTTATGTGTAAGAAAGCTTTACGAATGAAGTTGAAAGCACGCATGTATTGAAAATATGAAAATGGATTTAGTTTTGAGGATATACTTGATAAAAATCGCAAATCATTTGTAAAGCCAATTTTCGCACATGTATATACTTTTTTTCTAAATATTTGTTTGTATGTGTATTTCCGTGAAACGTAAAAATATTGATTTAGTTCTTAATTAAATGTTATTCATATAATTTATGATATCGACTGAAGGTGCTCGATGGAATTTCAATATAAAATTTTATTTGTTACAACTTTGTTCGAGTCCACATGTTTTGTCACTAACGACCCGGGTTGTAACAATTCAAATTTAAATGTTATTCACTTAATAGTTAATATTTTATTCAATCACAAAACGGTGTTTTGCAGATTTTTAATTGTGTGCATCCCAAAAATTTAGATTCATTAAATAAAATAACAAGAAAAATTTTAAACCAGTAAAAGTATATGAAGGAAAAGATTCATTTGACTGCGTTAATGCCGTAAGATTTACGGTGCCTAAGATGTTTGCTGTCTATGAAGATGTGTACGTAATCTAGGACAGACATATTTTGTATCTTAGACTTAGAAAATTGTTAGTAAGAGAGGCAATAAACTGTTAAATTATTAGTTTTGAGACAGTCCAATAGACAACGAAATAAATATGTAAAATACTTACATATATATTTATTGAAACAAGAACATATGAAAGCATAGTTTAGTTTCATAATGCGGTAGTGTTTGTAATACGTACCACAGTCAGCTCGAAGTACACAAACACCTTTATCATTTCTGATGTATCCCTCTACGCATAAGCACCCGGGATAGCATCCAGGTTTGAAGTCACAAAGCGTAGATAATACTGGATTTGCACACGTATCTTGACATGGATAGTTTTCACAGTTGGAATACAATTCATTCTCTCCACATCTCCCTATAATGAAATATCGGGAAATAAAGTTTAACCGAATTAAATTTCAATTTCCAACCCAGGTTTACAAAAATATCTCGTAAATATCTATTCTATCAATCTACAGTTTTATTATTCCAAGTTATTGGATTTATTGATTCAGTACTAAATTCTGTACAATTTTCATCATAATAGATTACATAAAATTTTGAATGATGGATAATATTATCGGTCAGAAAGAAAATACAATACTCCACATATTTCAATTAAATACATTTCAGCTCTTGTTATCAATTATGATGCAGAGTGTTCCATGTTTCGAAAAATATCAATGGAAACTGTTTCCAAAAACATGACAGTTCTTATGAAAATACATTATACATATAAAGTACAACATTTTAACAATAAACACGTATGACAGTTTTGCTAACTTTGGTGTACAAGGTATGTCATTTTGGTGCACGGGTCAGTTTTATTTTTTGCGTTATTTTAATTTTGAAATTGTGCTTCAACAATCATTTTTTCATAGCGATCTCAAAATAATAAGCTTCATAAAAAAATGTAAACAAAAATACATTTGTGAATAAAATTTCATAATTGTAAGATGTTTATTTTTAAGCCCGGTTTATTTGAATAAAAAAGTAGAGACAATATAAAATACCGGTTTGAGTTATACAAAGATACTAATGAGTAAACTTCTGTTGATAATTTGTATAGAAATGTTCATATTGGAACTGTACCTATCATACAAACTGGATTAGTAATAGCGGAATTGTAACGTTAGGTGAGTTATTTATACACCCTTCTAAATATTTTAAAGTATTTAAAAATTTAACTTTTCCATGGACTTCATAAAAAATATTTATAAGCTAGTAAAACACATATAGAAACAATAAAACAGTGTGACCATTTGTTTAAATAGTATTTATTTTTTAATTTATTATTTGCTAATACAATAATAAAGATCAATACAGTCAAATTAAGAAGTAATTATAACCAGTGCCATACAGTAGAGGCAGGCAATATTTGATTTGATACAAATATGAAGATGTGGTTAATTGTTGCCAGATAATAAAATATTTATCTATTATTAAATTAAATATTTCTCGTAAAGTAATTGATGTCTAAATAGTTAGGCATATGGTGTTACTTCCTAGACTTCATAATCCAACGCATCAAGAATTTCTTCAGCAAGTACTAATGAAATGTATCATTTTCATTTTCATTAAAATTCAATATAAAATTGATTAATAAGCTATTTAGTGATAATGTAATAAATATGGTCACATGGTGTGATTTTTTTAGTTATAGTCGAGTAACTTCGATGTCATGCAGAATCTCATGGCATTTCCGGTTTATTCCGTGTTTAGACCTAAAATTTATTAAAAACATTATATTGGTATACCTTTAATGTGGATAGTATTTCCGTTTTAATATTCTTTTGTCCAATCTTTTGATTTAAGTTGGTAGAAATTAACTTTTCATTAGCAGTAGTCAGAAAATAACTACTCTAATAAAATAATATTTAGAAAAATCGTTTAAAAAATATTTAATCACACAATCCTTATTAATATGTGAATTAAAAAAAACACACAAAACGCACTTTTAAAATAGATAATTGTTTTAATTTTCGTTTTATGCTTATTTATACGAAGAATATGAAATAGATTTCTTAATTATAATATAATTTTATCGCTGTTCAGTCGTTTTGATAGCGAAATCGTTTTTTGTTTTACCCAAACTTGTTTTGCCTAAAAAAGCTGAAGTACTCAACATGTCTATGACTATTGAAACAACGTATGCATTGAATCTTATCCAAACATTACTTGCAAATATTTGTCTCTAACTAAAAATAAATAAAAGGTCAATAAGCGAGATACAAAGCAAACACGAACGCAAATGTAAAAAAGTCTGTTAAAGTTTATAAGATGCTTTTATGTATTTCCATAATTTATTATGTGTATTTGAGTAAAAAAAGAAACTTACGACAGTCTTCAATCTTCGTGCAAATGTTGTCATCGTTTCGCACATATCCATCGCGACAAGCGCATCCAGGGGGGCATGGTTTTTGGGGAAGACAAAGTGGCTGAGGAACCTTAGTCAAGATTGATCTACAAGTAGGCCGACAGGGAATCTTACAATCTACGTATACCTCATTAGGGCCATTACACTCGTCGCTTTCTATAATAGAAATACATTTATATAATTATTATTTTTTAAATAATTATCAATGATTGGAGGGTTAATGAGAGTGAAATAGCATAACTCGGATAAATTAAATTGCCTTAATGTAAATGTTTATATTGGACATTTATGCACAAACGAATGTTATTTAAAAAGGTGTTACTGTTCAATTCAATATTTTCAATAAATTTGTATAAATATCAAGAACAGTTTCAATTATTACGTAAAAAAGAATTATTTTACGTGCATTAAAAATGTATATTATAGCATGCATATGTTAGAGTAGATTGTTGATATTCTGCAATAATTATGAGTAAAGGTATATATACTATCATACATATAAACACAATACAATATTTTCAGAGATGATAGGAGAGTTGTATGAAAAATAAATTTTACGAAGTAGATATGTTGTTAGTATAATAAAATTTTCTAAGTATGAATCAACAAATGATTAACGTTTATCACATACTAGTAAACGAACGATTTTTTTAATTATACACATTTATACATAAAAAATATTATATAAAACACCTATACAGTGCTTATTTTTTTAAATTAAATCACACTTGATTAAGTGTGAACTGCGGATGGTTCTTGACGGTAATAATAACTCAAGTTAATCAAGTGTTTTGTTCGTTACCAACATTCTCGAGCTAAACCAATTCAAAAAAAGAATCAACTGTCAAATTTTTAAAAGTATATTCTCTTCCACTAACAGTTTAGCACTAAGAGTCATTAAGAAAAACAAGATTCTTGTGTATATGTATATTGAATATTTTCTTACTTGGATATCCATCGATTCCACATATCGCCACTAATACAACAAAGAAACAAATAGCTAGTTTCATTTTTATATCAACAATCGTACTTTATGATTGTAACACAAGCCTAAGCAAGGAAAGAATCTGTTATGCCTCCTTCTCAGCTGTGCGATTATTTATATTAAATATTTATTGTAAGTTTTTCCTTGTTAAATATAGTTGTAAATCGTAGGGGATTTATTGTTTTCAAAGTCGAGACTGATGACCATGTGACATAAAAAGTTTTTATCTCAATTTCCCTACATTACAATTTGCCTTGCATAAATAAATACATTTAATAAAGTATACTATCGCAATTCTCGGAATAACGGGGAATTACTTAGTCGCAAGGTGTCAAAGCAGCTGTTGAAATCACATTAACACAACGACAAAAAATAGATTCAGTAATGATCCATTATGATTATATTTTGAGCAGATGACAAATTACGTTCATAATACACGCATGTATACAAGTTGCTTGTCACACTTCCGCCTGTAATATATAATATAATATTAAATATGCAGATGCTGTTATACGGCCGGCCGCCCTCCATAACGCATTACTGATAAAAAAGAATATATTTTATTTCTTCTTTTTATGGTCAGGTACAGAGCTGCACGGACTTATCATTAAAATTCAATAAAAAAAGAATTTAAAAAAAAAGAAAAAGCGACTTGTGAAAGTGATATTATGTATCTCTGCATTGAAAATCTGCGGAGG
Source organism: Himalopsyche japonica (assembly GCA_028555115.1). Taxonomy (NCBI): domain Eukaryota; kingdom Metazoa; phylum Arthropoda; class Insecta; order Trichoptera; family Rhyacophilidae; genus Himalopsyche; species Himalopsyche japonica. The sequence goes on along the minus strand of JAHFWJ010000559.1, from coordinate 901,895 downwards.
CGAAAAAGTTAAGGCGTAGAAAATCAAGAGGAATCGAAAATATCTCTTTCTCCGTATGATGTTGAAAATTTATTGAATGTCTCAAAGTTGGCCTTGGTTGATATTCATTCAGCGTGCCCTATTGGTCCCGTATGATGACGTACCACAGCAAACAGCTTTGCTCGTTCAGCATTCATATCGGGGCAGTCCCGCAGTACACGCATGTATAAGATGATACAAATAATGCATGCGTATCAAAAACATCACGTAGTAAATTTGACCTCTGTTTTAAACGTTATTTCATTATTGAAATTGGCTGTGATAATTTTGTTTCTACAAATAATTGTAAAACGTATAAATTACTCTGTCATAAATATCATCATATTTCTGAAAAACTATTGTTTACTACTTAGACAAGAAAATCAACGCTCATATTTGATAGGAGTTGTTATATTTTTAATAATATCGAAATACATTCGTTGAACTGATAAACTACAATATATCATACAACGAATTGACCATATAGTCCCGTGGGTCACTAAATTTGGTATATCCATATGAATCTTTACTATTCATTTTCAAATTGTGATACCGAATAGTCTACATGTCTACATAGACAATACAAACTATTCGTAATACGATAAGGTGAATACTTAGTTGAATTGCTTTATTTATTGCTAGATCGAAAACGGATCTTTACTTTCATTTCCTGCGTGTAAGCTCATAAACTAATGTATCTTAAACGGTTTATGTCCTTTAAATGCAATTTGTGAGGAGAACTCATAATAAGAACCTCTAACAATCAGCAACTAAACCATTATGCAGCCAAAAGAATACAAAAGATCTATGTTTGTTTTTAAAAGCTAATTTAATATACCGGTGACATTATGACTACTATGATTACTATGACAAGTGAATATATCGTTAAACTTAAATGTACAACTAACAGATGGCAGTATAGTTTTTCTTACTAACGATATTACACTAAAAAAAACAAAATTGTTCGTTTTCACGCTTTAATTATTCATTACGTTTGAGCATTTTTATTTCATATCGAATATACAGAGAGTTGGATATTTACTTAAAATTCATATTTATTTTAATTTCGAAACCGTTTCATGAAAGTATTTCGAATTATAATTCAATATTTTATTATAATAACAATAGTCTTTGTTAGTGAAATAATTTATTCTTAAATAATATAGCTTCTTGAATTTTTACGTTGAATATTACAATATTTATCAACAAACATGAAATCTTGTTGTCATCTAATATAAAATCTGCATTTAGGAAAATAATTGTCAAGAAGCAATAAATTCCAATAAAAACGCTTTATTAAAAAGGAATCAAATTTGAACATGTATGATATTTTCGTTATGATAACAATGCTCTATTGTTTCAAATGGTGCATTGTTATATTTTCAATATTTTTGTTGTTTCAAATGCTATATGAATATCTGCAATTTATCCATATAAAATGTTTTTAATATAAATATTATACATGATTATGAAGCAAACAATTTAATGTGTTGGTTAAAATGTGTAAGCTGTGTCATTAAAACCATTTCATATCCACAGCAATGAAATTGAATCATCTTTTTTTCGTTGAATTTAAAATTCCTAAATTATATTAACACAATCATAAGATTGCAGTGAAGTTGTACCATTTGAAAATATAATAATATTATAACAATTATTTCATATAATATAATATCATATTTTTTGATGAAAACCCAAAAATTTTACGTATTTTTTCTATTATAAAATTATTATATATAAAATTAATACTTTAATTAATTTAAAGAATTAATTGTAAAAACCATTCATTATTGCCATTATGACAAAAATAAGATTATACACACGGAGAATCCGGAAAATTTGAAAAGTCAGGTTATAAAAAAGGCTAAAAAGTAGGCTTAAGATGTGTGCCTATTGTTTAAGCCCCAAGAAATTTAAAATATGCTCTCATGGTGGAAAAGTTTCGTACGAAATTTTTTGAGATTTCTTTACTTGTGTGAATAAAGACACTGTCAGTGGTTTTACCCAACGGACTTTTATTTAGGAATACTCACTTTTGATAGTTTGAAAAATCGAGGAGAAATGTGACGACTCACCACATATTTATTTCGACTTATACGAGGCCAAAATGAAAATTCTGACATCCTTGATAATATCAAATTGTATGTTCCGGCATATTTTTTGAGAAGTCGTGAACATGAATTTGTTTCTTCCAAAGTGCAAAACCAGTATGCCAAAGAGGATGCTAATGGTATGAACATTAATAATTCTCAACAGTATTGCTTCGAATGCCGACATATTCCATGTGGACGACAGTGATTTCAGGTGAATATTATTCCTTAATGTATTAAAGTAGATTTTTCTTTAATTTGCTTGATTGAATTCCTAGTTTTAATCTCTGTGTATTTATTATTTAATTTTCAAATATTTTTGACGTTTTAAAAGCATTTCATTTCATTTTTTTTAACGTGTATTTACCAAAAAAGAAAAACGAATAAATGAATTGTTTAATATTTCTGTGTTGAATTAAATGTTTTCAAATAATTTAAAAAATCAATGGAAATTTAAGCTACAACTGAGCATTTTTAATTTGAATATGGATAAGTGGACAGACATTTTTGTTATTTATCATTTTAATAAGGAAACTTTCATTAGTTACTTTTAAAACATAAAATATTTTAAATTTATAAAAGTTTGCTTTGGCGTAATACGAATGAAATATTTAATAAGCGGCATTTTGTGTTTCGGTACTCATATAATTATAAATATACAAAGGATACTTTCAGTAGTTTTCTCTTTTATATTTTTTCCACCAATATTTTGACTAAAATACATTAAAAAAAAATGTTTTCATGGTGCTTTTATTCTTATCCTTCTATTCCATAACACATTGGCTATTAATTTAAATGCAGTTGTGCTACAGTAGGCCTAGTGAAATCAATAGAATGGTCTAATAAATGCTTGGAGAAAAAAGTTCAAGTAATCACAAAATCTTTTTATAGTTTAGAATCTTCAATAATTTATCTTGGACACCAAGATATTGGAATGCACCTTCTATCTCTTGCACTGCGCATAACATACCCTTCTTTACACTGACAGCCTTTGTAGGGGCAACCGATTTCACAATTAGAAAACTCCCAGTGAGCACACGTCCCTCCGGGACACCTATTGGGGCAGCGTACTATTTCAGAATTAGCTGGACAACCTGCAATAAAATGTAATAATTGTGCTTAAATAAATTATTATTAAATATGTACACTATATATACACATATGTATGTCACTTTTAAGATGTTAACTGTCTTTTATTGGTGGAAACCCACATATCTCAAAAATTAAGTAAGAAACTCTTCTGTCGTGTAAATAAAACCTAATAATTTAATACCACTTACGATGTATTGTAAAATAAGTACTAAAGACAGATGCATGAATATGTAATATCTTTATGTATTATATAGAAACTTTACTTGAAATATGTGTATTATAAATAATAAAAACACATTTTCAGTAATATTATATACCACAACATATTTTATGAGCGTTTGATAATACTCGCGTTAAGAAAAACAGTTTTTGATGGTAAAATTTAGTGCAGGAATAGTAATATTTTATTTAAATTAATTACAATATAATGCTTTTCCACTAAGAAGAAACAGTTCACAGACACATCAATAGTGATTTAAAATGATGAATAAACTTACATTGCTCTGGTAGAATACAAACGCCGCTATTACTTCTGACATATCCACGCTTGCATCTGCAACTTGGCTTACAATCGTCACCAGATGGAATAACACAGTCTATTAGGGAACCCGAGAAAATACTTCGACAACTTTGCTCTGGACACAATGGTGGGCAAGCTTTGTATTCTTCATTTATTCCACAAACTTGATTTTCTATTAGGAATTAAAATAATGTAATAACTTCTCATTACGATTGATATCAACATATACTATCTCGAAAGACAACTTGTAGATGGTTTGGATTGTAATTGAATAAAATAAAAAATTATTTCTTTTTTAAAACCATATTTTCTTACGGCTCTTGGGAATGTTTCATGTATGTATGTGACCACAATGTCAATTTGAACTAAAGTAGAATCGCATCGATAAGTCACCCGGCTATGAGAAAAGTTTAGCCATTTAACTTAATCGATACAATTTTTCAGGTTGATTAACTAGCATTCTATTCTGAAGTGACATAGAAAAAACAATCTTTGTTTTAGAATTTTTATATACAAGTAAACAAAATGGACATTACATGAAAAATAAATAATTCGTAGTTTTAACGGGAATGGCGATATGTTAGTAATATTATTGAAAAATTCTTTACTGTTCAGGTCGGAGTTTGTATTTTATTGAACGACCATAAATCATTGTTTAAAAAAATCATAAAAAAATATTTTCTATGCTTGAGTATTTTATCTAATGTCCCGCTATCGAAAATCCTTGAAATTAAGAAAATATTATGGAAATCCGAGCTTAGACGAATCATATATAAACCATTAATACACGTTGTTTTAGACATATATATCAATTAAATGAACATGTTTTACTTACGCGGGCATTCTTCGATTGGTATACAATCGTCATTACTGTCACGAGCATAGCCGGGTATACAATAGCATCTTTCCACACATACAAGTGTTTTTACGGGACAATCCTCTCCCAATGTAGCGCATGTTGTGTCACAATAAGAACCGCAATCGAAGTATTCATTTGGCTTATCGCATATTACTGAAATTTTATTTCTATTTATATTCAAAAAATACAAAAATACTTCACGACTAATGTAGTGTAATAGTAATGAATAAGCAATATATCAGAATTGAAAATGTGAATTCACAAGGAAGCCATAACCGCTTATCATAATACAATATAAGATTGATTTTATTACAAAGCATCTATCTGATTTAGTTTATTGCTAATAAATTCATTCTAATTCATGCAATAATTAATTCACAAAAATTAACTTTTAATTATTAATCTTAAGGCATGAAGTTGTTGTAAGACCCCGAGATTTTAAATGTTCTCTGGGAATGGAACACCCTAATTAACATAACCAAAAATACGGTATCTTTTCAAAGTAATATTTAAGTTAAACTGGTCAGTAAAAGCAATCATTTTATTCAATATCCTTACTAATAATTAATTGTTAGTCATAATTCGAATTGAACACACAGTTATACTCTATTTGATTTTTAAATTAAAGTCATAAAAACAGAAGAATTATATACTTAAGAATATAAACTTAACACTTACATCGAGGTCTGCTAGTTGCTTCTGCAAAGTATATAAAAGCAAATAAATACAATAATCTACGCATTTTTAATTGTACAATATTGTAAAACGTACTTTAAGTGTATGTTTAAGAGCGTGACAGACAAATGGTATTGATTAAATTTTTTTTCAATCAATTTATACATGCGGTTTTTGTTTATTAATCTATTTATATCAAGATATTGGCTTAAGAATGATGAATAGTTGAAAGTATATATAAATAGTAGCACAGATAAATAATATAATTAATTTTAATAAATAAAAATTCTTATTGAAATTTCAGTGTCGGTTAAAATAAAAATATTCATGTATAAAAATCTTTAAAACAAGTTAAAAAAAAGAAAATAAAATATTTTGTTTCGGGCATTAAAAAAAATTGGGGAATCCTTAGCATTGATTCAGTTTCCTGTAATACGTGACGCTTTCCCTGTCTCAGCGTTAACATTTTATTACAGATCGAAAAAATCGGTAGATTATTTAAGTAGAAAATTATGTAATACTATTTCTTTACAGATTTAACTGATGCCATTATTAATTTTTTTCCCACAAACATATTAATTGAATCACAAAAAATACGTAAAATATATTATTTCTGTTAAAAATATCGATGTATTTTTAATAAGGTTACGTTTTTTCCATAATTTCACCCTGCAACACTGAAATTGATTCAGTAACTACGCAAAGTAAATACAATACATCAAACAATATTAAACTGTGTTCTGCAAAAATACAGTTCTAAAACTTTTTTTTTCCAATATATCGGTTAGAGTTCCAAAATTAAAATTTAATTTTCAAGAGCATAACATGTTTTAGACGATTCTTTTTATTGCTTGTCTATGTTGCTACTCTTTTACAATCAATTATCCACATTGATATGTACAATAGAAACTAAATATTTATGATTAGTGTAAGTATATCAAATGCAATTGAGTATTTATCATCGTTTCACCAAAAAGGTATGGCACAGGGTGCGATTGACATATAAAATTATAAGCGTTTTAAAGATTTAATCTATTCGACAAACGTTCTAAATGAGTGTGATAGTAATTACATCATGAAACATTTATTCAACATTCATATTAATTTATGTGAATTTCATATGAAACATTAAACGGTAAGTCAATGATATTTTAAAATAAAATAAAAACTCTCATTGAAGATGACTGCGTGAATTTGCTGAGCAAATAAACATAAATAAATAAAATATTTTACACACATTCATTGTATAGAGCAACATTACATGTGCAATTAAATCTATTTTTTCTCAGCACGACAAACAACTGATTACTTATTGTTATCTATCTGTATTTATACACATGTTTCATTGAATGTTGATCTAATATTATATATTTATTTCATTTCTTTTATATGTTAACTGCCCAATCTTTGTGGAAAGGCTTTACAAATATAAAAATAATAAAAAACGATAATTATACATCCAAATTTATAATTTATTAAGAACAGGACCTTTTAGACGTATTGTGAGTTCAATCAGAAAATATGATACCAAGATAATGATAGCAATTAATAATACGGTTAAAAAAAATAGCAATGTATTTTAGTTCTACAAAATGCAATTAATAATATTCTTACAGCAATTTAAATGCCCATAATATGATTACTAATATTATTTATGTGTTAAACTTTGATTTTTTCCCATAGTCAAATGGTTGACAATTTCAGAAATAGATTTTTATGTTTTTAAGTTTAAGTTAATGGATATCTGTTATGTTAAAATTTTCTCCAACATATACTGGAAACGTTGTATCAACAGCGAAGTCGACTGAATTTAAGTATTACTCTATTCCTTAACTTAATAATTGACTTCTGTATGAAAAATCTATTTCAATGATACTGAATAGCATTATTAAACTGTTATTATTGTACGTTTTTTTAAAACACTCTTTACTAATTTGGACTCAATATTAACATTTCTATGTGTAATATATACTATGATATTTGGGCTCATTGTTTAAAGCAAATTATTGATTATCAAATTCTAATTATCAATGTCCAATACCAAAAATTTATAACTTCCTGTAACGTATACGATAATGAAACTGAAGATGTTTTGAGTTTATCACTTTTGTCATTCATCGTCTCAGTAAATAGCATTCTATACCAATGGCAAAGACTTTTTAATGATGAAATTGTTTAAAAAGATATTTATTTTTATACACCATAATAGGGAAAAGTTTTGTAGATGGAATGTTAATCAAAAAATTATGTTAAGTGTAACCGATATACATTAATTAATTTGTGCATTAATATGCTCTGAGATAATTCTCTACGACGAAGAAAAATGAACAAATTGATTACTAAGTATTTTTTGTAGGAACACTTGTATCGAAGCTTTATTTCAAACACAAATGCTTCACATAACAAATAAACAGAAAGAAAATGAAAAATATTTAAACAACTCAATGTTTTTGATGAAGTGACAAGCAATAAAAAAAAATCATGTAGTTCTGTGTGAAGCAAATAAATCATTTTATATAAGCTTTTCCACTGTTCACGCTTTTAAAATTAAATCAAAAATTGGAAGCTCGCTTAACGCTGTTTAATATACATTAATTGGGGTACTTTTCAATTTTAATACAAATATTGTCGTCAAAACAATAGGAATATATGTAAACGCCCATATAACTTACCAGTCAAAATAGACAATAATTCGGTTATTATAATTCAATATTTTTTGGGTGAGAGTTGGGTTAATAAAACCAGAAATAATTCAACTTCATTTTGTATACGTCAAGCATTTTGTTTGGACTGGGAAAAATAATCACATGAAAATCATGGAGAATCAATGTGTTTAAAATATACTGAATGAAAAATCATTTCCCAATTCAAGACACTAAGATTTTTTTACTCAAAAAAATATGCGGCCATTACAATAAAGAACTCGTAATACCAGTTTTTTTGACAAACTTGTCTATAGTGATAGTTTACGCTTCGTGAGACGTGTATTATTTTACTTAGAATATTATTTGCCCTCGAACACAATACACCGACAACTCTTCCGTTTGACTTCAAATAATGATCTCCGGCAAAATTGGTTTTTAATTCACAAAAATATGTTCAACTTTAAACTGCTTCAGCACCACATAATTTTGATTTTTTTGCATTCTTGATTTTTTAAAGTAATTTATGACTACAAGAAAATTAAATAAAAATAGAAATTCTTAGATCTTAAATATGAAAAATTATTTACATGAAAGTATGTTTTTGTGTATTATTAAAAGAGTTTTTACCTAACATTTATGAAGTTTTGGAATAACCCAGGATGAAACTAATAAACAGTTAATTCAATATACAAGTGAACATATCGCTTAAATTAAATGTACAAATAACAGATGGCAGTACAGTTTTTCTTATTAACTATATTTCATTACTCCCAGCAATAAAAAAATATTCATTTTCATGCTTTAATTATTCATTGCTTTTGAAAAAAAATATGTCATATCGTATACACAGATAATTGGTTTTTTACACGAAATAAATATTTCAAAGTATATTTTTTAAATTTGGAAATATTTTTTTAAAAGTATTTTTTCAGTGAAAAAAAATTCTAAAATAACACAGCTACTAAAATTGTTAATTTGAATATTACATTATTTATTAACACAGCTTAAATCTTGTTGCCATGAAATCTGCATATAGGAGAGTAATTGTGAATTAATAATGCTTCCAATAAAAAACGTTCAATTTAAAAAAAAACAGTTTTAAAAATAATCCATATTTTTTTTAACAACGATGATCTGTTGTTTCAAATGGTACATAAATATCCGCATTGTTTGTATCATTCGTTGTCTTCATATTACACATGATTATGCAGTAAACAATTTAATGTGTTAGCTTAGCTGTGTAAGTCGTTTCATTTTAACAATTTAATATTCACCGCAATGAAAATAATATTTTTTCATTGAATTTGAAATTTATAAATTAATCAAGGGAATCATAAACATCATAATATTTGGAATGTTTCTTCATGTTATATAATATCACAATTTTAGATGAAAACACGAGCCTTTGCGTATTTATTCTGTTATATAAAATTCCTCATGGCTCAGTTAGCGTTATCGACTGAAAAACCATATTTGTCGATACACGGAAAAACTGGCAAATTGAATAGTAAAGGGAATATATATTACATATTTCTTTAATGAAATAAATGCTTCCAAAACTCTTTCATAATTTCAATAAAATATATGTCACGACTAAACACGTAAAATATATTTTTTTTTATTGGGCATAAATCTACGTCAATTATAATTTAAATAAGGAAACTTTCATTTTTTTTTTTTAATATGACATGTTTCATTTTTATGTAAGAATATTTCGTAATAAGTAATAAAATAAATAAATAATGCATTGTGTATTCTTTTTAGATACCAATTTTATTATACATATATGATACAAAGAATAAGCTCATTAGTTTCTACTTTAAGATTTTTTCCATCAATATTTTGGCATACATACTTAAAAAAATCAACGTTTTAGGGGAGCTATTATTTGTATACTTATATTCCATAAAACCATGGCTATTCATATAAGTGACGTTGTATTACAATTGGACAATTCATTTCAATACAATGATGCAGTGTGTTTGGGAAAAAATTTCAAGATCCTTTTATAGTTTAGTATTTTCAACATCTCTTATTGGACACCAAGATATTGGAATACACGTTTTATCCCTTGCACTGCGCTTAATATACCCTGCTTTGCATTGGCAGCCTTTGTAGGGGCAGCTAATTTTACAAGGAAAAAATTTCCTTTGGGCACATGTTCCACCGGGGCACTTATTTGGACAGCGAACTATTTCAGAATTAGCTGGACAACCTGCATTAAAATACAACAATGGATTAAGAGGAATATTAGTATCGTGGCATAATTGGTGTAGTAAAAAGTCCTGATGTTTTTTTCAAACGCGTGTCATAAAATCGGTCGGCTTCGGGCCTTTGGTTAAATAAGATGTCATAATATTTTTTTTCGTGTTGTGTGACATCTCAAGTTACGTTCCGTTTAGAAAAAAAAGGTTCATTCGCCCCAAACAGAATGACCGACCTTTGCCCTTCATAAGAATATCTGAGCGGTTGCATGCTTTTTCAATATTACGCCCAGAACAGCGCAGTCGTCGTCACTAAAGACATTTGCGATGTTTATAGAGACGTGTTCAAGGTTCGAAAATGTCATAGATGGTTTACAAAATTTAAATTTGGCAATTTAATCATTAAAAATTACCATCGAAGTGGACGACGTCATACAGTGGATGAAGTCGCCCTGAAAGCTGAAATCGAAAAATATCCTATGATAACAAAAAAGGAATTGTCCAATATAGTCGGTACTAAATGGTCCATAAAAAAAAGTACCTGAAAAGGCTGGGAAAAATTCTAAAAGTAGGAATTTGGGCGCCACACGCGTTGAGCGATCGAAACAAGGCGCAGCGACTAAGCGCGTGCCAATTTCTGCAAAAAAACACACTTTTCGAACATTTTTTCCAAACCTGATTATCGGAGATTAAAAGTGGGTGTTATATACGAATATATTTAAGAAAAAACAATATCTAAACGTCGAAAACAACCAATTCCGACCCCTCGAACTGGTTCACACCCAAAAAAACTCTTTGTGTTTGGAGGGATTTCAAAGGAATAATTCATTATGAAGTGTTAAAATATGGTGAAACTATGACGGCACAAGTATACTGTGACCAATTAAACAAATTAAGTGCAGCTTTGGCAAGAAAGTGGCCGGGCAGGATGAATGGACGCAACGATAAACTGCAAAACGAAAACGCGCGACCGCATGTGGCGAATATGACCTGGGAAAAAATTCAGGAGTTGTGTGGGAAAACTTTATTGCATCCAACTTATTTACCAGATCTAGCACAATCGGATTACCATTTATTCCGCTTAATATAAAAAACTTTTAGGGATAAAAAATATCTTACAAAAAATGTCGTGAAAAATGCTATTTCCGACTATTTTAATTCAATAGTAGAGTTTTTTACTAAACGGATTTTTAACTTGTCTAATAGGTAGCAGAAGGTTATAGATAGACAGGGAGATTACTTTTTATAAATAAAAAAAAAATACTAAAAAAAACACTTTGAGTTTCATTTAAAAAAAAAACGTCAGGACTTTTTACTACACCTAATATATACCCAAGATACTTAATATTTAGTGATATATGTATATATCAACTGTAAGATATTGTCTATTTATATACCCACATATCTCAAAATTTAAGTAAAACACTCCTCTGTCCTATTGACAAAACCTACAATAATGATTTAATAAAACTTACTATAACTAATGGGGACAATAATATATTAGTTTGTTCGTTAAGAATCCTTTGTGATAATTGATGTCTATTGATTTCCAGCTGTTCTAAGGTCGTCATTCTGCGACCCTTACTACAAAGATGCAAACACTTAGGTAGGCATGATTAGCGAATTGTGAATCTGTTTTTTTACTGATTCACAATTCGCTAATCACGTTATTAAGGAATCACATAATATAAATTCAAACTCAGCGCCTGAGTGTTTGCATCTTTGTAGTAAGGGTTGCAGAATGACGGCTTTGGAACGGCTGGAAATCAATAGACATCAATTATCACAAAGGATTCTTAACGAACAAACTAATATATTATCGTCCCTATTAGTTCAACCTATTCCCGGGGGGTGGTCTGATTTGCTTCCGTAATGATCACTTCCGTGCCACATGTAAACTTATTGTCATAGCAGCTTACCGCCTTTTGTTTCATTTACAATTTTTGAAAATTTAGCTTAATTGTGAGAAAGTAACAAGCTAGGCCGTTAAAACAGGAGAGAAGATGTATCTACACAGCTATATATTGATAAGCAAATGTTAGTTTAAGCATAGTCCTGACGATGGCGTGAGCCGAAATAGCTATCAACTATATTTTTTAAAAATAATTTTGTAGAACTAAAATACATTGCTATTTTTTTCACCGTGTTATAATGGAATTCTACTAAGTGAATGCCATTTCAATCAATATACTAAAAATATGTTTAATTAGTTAAAATATTATGATTTTCCACCGAGAAGAGACAGTTCACAGGCACATCAAATGTGATGAAATATTTGTTTTAAAATGATGAATAAACTTACATTGCTCTGGTAGAATACAATCACCGTTATCACTTCTTACATATCCAGGCTTGCATCTACAACTTGGTGTGCAAACATCATCAGGTGATAGGGCCGCACATTTTACTTGGCGACCAGAGAAAATAATTTGACAACTTTGCTCTGGCGGGCACAACGGTGGGCAATAGTCATATTCTTCATTTAGTCCACAAATTTGATTTTCTATTAGGAATTAAAACAAATTCTTAATGCGATTGATTTTATAACATTTTGCATAACAAAATGTTATTTGTTTGGATGATCACTGGAAAAAAGTTAATTGTTATTCATACCATGTTTTCTCACCACTCTTGGGTATTTTTCAAGTCTGCGATCGCGAAATCAATTTGAGCTTAATTATTATAAAAGCTCATCAATTTGTCACTTAGCTATGAGAAAATCAAAGTGAACTATCTATTCCATTTGAAATGTTTCGACAGATTGATCTACTAGCCTGTTATTCTGAAGGGAAATAGAATATATAATATAATTATAGTTTTTTGAAACATTTTAAATTATTAAGAGGGTTTAATACAAAATAGATTAAACAATGTATACAAAAATCAGAAATGAAATGTTTATAGTTCTTATAGGAATTATACCTTCATTACATGTCAGTAAAACTATAAAGAAAAAAAATCACCGGAAAGTTTTTAAATACGTCAATACGTCTGTAATTTGTTCAACGAGTATAAATCTCTGATTTATAAAAAAAAAATCTGTTTTATATACTTGATTATTTACTCTGAAGATTAGTCAAGTATATTTATTAATACAAATTGTTTCAGAATATCACTTAAATGAATATGTTCTATAATACTTACGTGGGCATTCTGCGATTGGTATACAATTGTCATTACTGTCACGAGCATAGCCGGGTATACAATAGCACCTTTCCACACAAACAAATGTTTTTATGGGACAATCCTGTCCTAATGTAGCGCATGTTGTGTCACAATAAGAACCGCAATCGAAGTATTCATTTGGCTTATCGCATAATACTGAAATTTTATGTCAATTTAATTTCAATAAATACAAAAATACTCACGACTTGGTTAACATTTAAACAATATGGTGAAAAATTGACATTCTACACGCCTAATTAATAAGCAATATATCAGGATTGACGATGTTAATTCACAAGGAAACCATAACCGCTTCTCATAATATATAGATTAATTTTATTAGAAAAAAAATCTGTCTGATTTAATTTATTTATAATATGTTCATTCTAATTCATACAATATTTCACAAAAATCAACTATTAATTATTAATCTTAAGGCATGAAGTTGTAGTAAGCTCCGAGATTTTAAAAACAGCCTGGAATTGAATCCTTTAATTAATATAATCAAAAATACGGTATAATCTCAAAGACATATGTAAGTTAAACTGGTCCATTAAAAAAAACTACTAATAATTATAAATTACTAATAATTAAACATGTCATAATTTTAATTGCACAAACTGTTATACACTATTTTATTTTAAAACTTAAGTCATAAAATAAGAAAAATTATATATATCTGAAAATATAAATTTTACACTTACATTCAGGTCGGCTACTTGCTTGTGCCATGTATATAAAAGTAAATAAATACAATAATCTTCGCATATTAAATTTTTTTATTACAGCTGTAATTAAAGTGTATTTTTAAAAGCACGACAAGCAAATGATATCGTTTTACATTTTCCCAATCTATTTATACAAGCGGTTTTTGTTTATTAATCTATTATTATCTAGATATTAGCTTAAAAATGATGAATAAATATTTGAGAGCGACAAGACAGATAATTAATATGAGTTTTGATTTATAGAAATTCTTATTGAAATATATATGTGTCGATTAAAATAAGAATATTAATAAGCTTTAGAAAATAGTACGAATTGGTGAATCAGTTATCAGTCGTTCGTGAAAATATTTGATCGGTAGTTAGAAAACGGAATATATCAAAGATTTTGAAAATTTATAAACAAAAACTATCGGGCGTAAAAACATATTTATTAAGGAAGACTTAATATTGTTTCAATTTCGTGTGAAAATTTTGTTCATTTTAGTATAATTGTGTGGTCTTTCCGCTACAGCTCACCTTGTGAGATTACAAAGCTGATTGCATCTGCCCTCTTATTTAAGAAAGAGAAAGTAGTAGTAAAGACTTATAAGTAAGACAATTTATATTTAACCTTTAACGGTTGCCAGTTACGCGAATCATCCCAAACATAAATTATTTATTTACTCACAATATATTTTTTGTAATTTCTTAAAACAAACTTATATTGGTTTAATTGTTGTTCGTTGTAATTCGTTAATTTGTTTTCATCTACAATAGATTTAGGAGAGCTTAGATTAGATTCAACAACGGTTGAATGTCATTTCTAGCTTTCACTGTTGCGTTGCAAATTGTTGTAGGCTTTTACATCTTATTACATAACCTAAAGATTGCAACTTTAAAATAATATTTTTTAGATATTTGATTTATATCTATCGACTGCGGAAAAATTCATCATTTATAATTTGACGTGTGTTCGTGGATGGGGGAGCAAAAGAAGGAATTTGTAGTTAATTTATTTTTTGTAACGAAAACGTTAGTCAAATTGGTCCATTTGGTCACAATGACACTACTTCACATACAGTATTATAACATATTACAAATAATAAATTGAAAATATCACAAGAAATTGTTAAAGAAGAAATTAATTTTAGTTTTTTTTTTCACTGTCATGAAATCATATAGCAATACATAAATAAAAAAGTATTGATTGGACAAAGCAAACAATATATTTAAATTACATTTTTAATCAGTCAATGCGTGTATTTCGTGGGCAACTAGATATCGGAACACATGTCTTATTTGTTGAACTCCACATGACATATCCGGCTTTGCATTGACAACCTTTATATGGACATCTGATTCTACAAGGGGAATATGCCCTTTGGCGACACGTTCCTCCTGGGCACAGATTTGGACACCGAACAATTTCAGAATTAATAGGACAACCTGTAAAATAATACGACAATGTTAAAAAAAGTTAAGCATTAATTGAATTAAAACATCGTCAAGTTCACAAAATATTAAATTTATTTTGTCTAAGCGACGTAATTTATTTTGATAATTTGACTTACACTGTTCGGGTGGAATACAAACACCATCATTATTTCTCACATATCCAAGCTTGCATCTGCAGCTTGGTTTGCAGACATCGTTAGGATTTGGTGCAGCACACTTAACCTGCAAGCCGGTAAAAATACCCTGACAACTTTGTTCTGGTGGGCATGATGGAGGGCATGGATTATATTCTTCATTTAGTCCGCAAACATCTGTAATTTGTTTTTATTTTGATTATCTTATTATGAAACTACGTATAATGAATACATCGAGCAAAATATTAAAGTGTGTTGTGTAATACTATAATTGTAATGAATAATTAATAAAATTTGATTAATATTTTCAATCAAAGTAACATATGAATCGGTAGTAAATGTATTTTTTTAGTGTGTTTCAAAAATGAAATTTTATTTTATCGATTGAATTGGCATTCACTTGGTAGAACTCTATTATAACACGGTGAAAAAAAAAAGCAATGTATTTTAGTTCTGACGATGGCGTTAGCCGAAATAGCTATCAACTATATCAAAAAAAAAAGTTTTGTAGAACTAAAATATATTGCTATTTTTTTCAATGTTATGAAATTTTATTTTTAACATAATACATTCAACATTAAAATTTATTTATTATTTGGGTGTTACTACTTATATTGTATAATCAAGTATCCATATTAATGAGTACCAAATATATTAAATATTTATAATTACTGTTATTGTATTTAACACAGTTGAGTACACAGTATTTTTTAAACAAAAGGATTAGGTAGTATTTCGATTAATTAGATTAATATTAGGGTCTGTTTGACAAATGGAAAAATAATTTGTTCTGAATGCATATAAATTTACATGAATTTTCAACGGTACGATATGCATGAAATAGAATCATTTTTTTTTTATTTCTATACACTTTAAAATTTTTCCAATGAAAATAATTTTTCAAGAAGTCTTCATCACATTGGAGAAATGTTTGTGTCAACATCACAATTATATTTATATATAACTGAGAACATATGATATTAAATTTATTTTTGCACTATAGTCCAACACCAATATTTTTTGTTATGAAATCGTTGGTAATGATAATGTTATCAATTGAAAACTTTATATATGATTTATTTATAAAAAAGGTACTTACGGGGACAGTCTGCAATTGGTATAGAGTTGTTATTACTGTCTCGGGCGTAACCAGGTACACAATAACACCTTTCCACACATACCAAAGTTTGCACTGGGCATGTTTCTCCTAATGTTGCACACGTTGTATCGCAATATGATCCGCAATCAAAGAACTCGTTTGGCTTATCACACAACACTGAAAAGAATGAAGTTATAAATATTGATGTAACTTTTCAACAAATCTATATGTATAAATGTGTTAAAATGGTTTAGTTTAGTCTCAATAATCTTCTAACCATAGCAATAAAAAAATATATATAAAAAATTAATATACCACTCTTTTTTTTCAAATTGTAAATCCGGTTATTTAAAATCGGTAAATCAAAGATACTTTACAAAAATAAAAAAAAACTTACATTGAGGTTGGCTCCGTGAATTTGCTGAGCAAATAAACATAAATAAATAAAATAATACACACACATTTAACGTATGAAACAACATTCTAAGTGTATTTAAAGCTATTTTTTCTCAGCACGAAAAACAACTGATTACTTATTGCAGTTTGTCATCAATTTATACACATGCTTTGTTTAATGTTGATCCAATGGAATATATTTATTTATCACTTTTAATGTGTTAACTGCCACTTCTTGATAGATCGGTATTACATATATATAAAAAATAAATAAAACACAATGATTTACTTATTGTGGGCACAATCAACATATTGTAAATATAAAAAAAATAGGAACGTCTATGCGTTAAATAAGTAATATTATTATAGTTTATTGATTAAATTGTCATTTACTTGGTATAACTTCATTATAAAACGGTGAAAAAATAGCAGTGTGTTGTATACGATAGTAATACGATCTTCTGAGTAGTAAGCTTCTAATTCATCTTCTTAGTGAAAAGTATTCCATATCAAGAGCGTAGTCCTTTTTTAGTCCTGAAGTAATTAAAAAGCAAGATAGTTATTTTATAACACAATAAAAGTGAAAAGATTATCAGATGGAATATTAATAAAATAAATATATTCATTGTATCCGATATACATTAATTCATTCGTACATTAATATGCTTCGAATTTATTCTCTACGACAAAGAAAAATATACAAATTAATCAACAAGTATTTTTTATAGAAACACTTCTACTGAAGTTTTATTTCATGTCTTAATGCTTCACATTGCTAACAGACGAAACGAAAATGGAACATATTTAAACCAAGTAATATCTTTAATAAAGTGACTAATATGTATAAAAAACTGAAGTTCTGTGTGAAGCGAATAAATCTTTTTATGTGAGGTCTTCCACTTTTCATGCTTTTAAAATTTAAATAAATTGGAAGGTCGTTTAACGCGTTTGAAGAGAAATCTAACGGAGTACTTACTGCAGTCTTCAATTTTTGTGCAAATATTGTCGTCATTTCTGACATGACCGTCACGACATGCGCATCCTGGAGGACAGGGTTCTGCGATCAAGCATGCCGGTTGGGGAAGTTTTAAAAGGATCGATCTGCAAGTTGGCTTACAAGGAACTATACAATCGACCGATATTTCATTAACTCCATTACATTCTTCACGGTCTAAAATAATAAGAATTTCATTGAGTAATTCATTTGTAAAATTTCAATAAAAGAAGTCAACGCAGCGCTTGTAAATGTATCAAATATACTGTCATTCGAGTAAAAAGCGGTGATTTTGTTTTTGAATTTATTATTTTATAAAAAAAGTTTAAGTCACTTTACTCAAATGGCCCAGACAGGCCTTATTTTTCTCACTAGACCTTTAATACCAGGCGAAATGCTATTTATAAAATACATTTTTGATATATTATAGCAATTGTCGTTGTCTTTTACTAAAAAAAAATCTTAGCTATGTTTGTACCCTACAATCATAAAATTAAAAAGAAAACTTTTTTAAGCAGCGAGGGAGTCAAAGATGATTTATGATTTCTAAGTTATGTTGGAAGTACTCCATTGATCGTTCTAATACATTTGATAAATGTGGTAAGATGAATCAATTCCTACATTCAATAAATTATTAAAAGCATAACGGGGAATTAAAGAACAGATAAACTATATTACCTTTATCTTCATTAGCTCTGCATGTAATCACCAACACTGCCAATAAACAAATTGCCACATTCATTATTATGAATTTCATGCAACGAGGAGGAAGAAATATATCGACTTTCGCGTGGATTAAATAATTTGAAATGTGTTTATTTTTCATCTGTACAGAATATTTATATGCAAACTATGAACTAGTTATTGTTATTATCCATTTTTCTCTTTTAATACACAAAGGGATATAATCATGGTTATCTGACGTCAAATAATTGTGTTTCATTATCACGTTTTCAATAAACTTGCAAAGTATATTATTATCAACAATATAATAAATTAAATTTTTGAATATCTTAACAATATATTTTCTCAGCTAGTTCCCAGAAGAGCGGGGATTTTTACAGTTGAAGGTCAGACGGCTTTTGAAATTATTATAATAGTACAACGTGACTAAGCAATAATTATTTCCACATAATAAAACAAATATTTTATTGTTTCACATTATTACGAGATCGTAAAGAATAGAAGTGTGATTTGTGTAATCTACATATGTATTAGCTTACATGTTTTGGATTTGGAGCTGAGAAAGGTTTTTGAAAAGAAATTCGTTTTAATAAAAATATACTTACCTAATGCTTTTTTGGAATACCACCAAGAATTGTATAACGATTAATTGCACGAAATAAATTTCATGGACAGTCATTCACCATCTCAAATTTGTTTGCTCGTGCAAATGTAATGTTTACATTAAGCAGTTCAATCCTATTATCACAAATATTAAAGAATGTAAAGATTCTAGGAAGAAGATATAGATATAAAACGGTGTATTTAAGACATCATCTATATTTTTTTTATTCTATGGCAATATTAATAAATTCACGCTTAGTTACAGCTAACATGCATCCGTTTCTTTTGACTAGCGTAAAAGTAAGTTAAAGGTAGTAAGAAATGGGAAATATTAGCACAAGCGATAATTCACAAGGAAAAGAGTTGTGATAATGGTCATACATAAAGATCTGTTTTGTGTGATTTATGATGAACATCAAATTCATAATAATACAATGATCAATAAAGTCTGTGTTTCAATATAATATTACATATTTATAGGCACAAGTATATTCTGGACATTGTAATTTAGATTACCAACTTACGTTGAAGTTATTAATAACTTTCATCCAAACTTGCATATGTGAGTTATTAGAAGTGATGATAGCTGGTACCCAGCGTAAAAGTAAATTGTATCGTGTAATAAAAATAAATACTCCTACCAACAAACAAATAAGGTACTTAAATATTCGTCGTCTTAGTCTGTTGCAATCATTTTCTTCTGATATTTTTATTTGGATTATTTTGGCTTTGATCTAATATCAGGAAAAACGTTTTATTTACCAATTTATCATTAGCATAATTTTCATTTAACAATGGTCTCATAACAAAAAAATAGGATGTTTTATATTTGACTTTATTTATTGTTGATTTTGAAAAGATATTGTAATAGCAAATGACATAAAAATTTCCTAAAAATTTGTTTTATTTATTGATATAAAGTTATGTTTTCTTTATTTGACATGCATGTCATTTAAATATGACAAAGCCACATAGCACGAATTTTTTCTAATGTTTATGTTTCTTCAGTTAATGGAATCGAAACGGCAGCTGAAAAAATGAAAAAAATTAGTTTAACGTTTATTTTCACATTCCTGAAAAATACTGTCTATTTCAATAACGAGTTCTTTATTGAGCTGGATTTGAACGGAACAGAGACTCGAAAGAAAAGTAAACTTGCGTATCCCTTTACTTTATTCAACATCTGTATATTTTGATACTTCGCCTTAAATACATTTGACGATTTAACATTGGAGAGTGAAAATCATTTTTTTTAAAGGGAATTCTTACGGCGCCACACTGTGGCCACGTACTACACGTGCTACACACAGGGAGCTTGATGTAAACACATACGAAGACAAAATCAAATAAATATGGATTTAACTATAGCATATTGATAATATAAGAGCCACATACAAGATTTGAAGAAGAAATGTATTGAATTACTTATAAAAATATATTTATTAAAATAACCATATTTGAATGGAAATCAAGTTACTTGATTTAATGATTAACTCTTGTGAAATAATTTATAATTATGTATAGTAAAAATATCAATATCTAATGATAAAACTTACGGCATTTGGTTAATGGAATACATATTCCAGATTTGTCATCTCTGACGTAGTCTTTTTGACAAAAACATCCTTCACGACACACTGCAGCGCAAATAGGGTACGGATTACTACATGTACCATCGCAGGATCCGCAAAATTTATAAATTTCATTAGCCTTGCACTTTTTAACTAAAGAAAATAAAATTGTTTATTATTCCGTTTTTCTTTAATTAACATAAAATCACACATAGGATAAAAGTAGTCCTAGTCGAAAATTGTCATCAAATTTCAGTATACATTCAATCCTTAAATAATCATATTATCATTAAAAAAATTACCAACGCAATAAGTTAAGCTTGTAAGTTTACAAAAAAACACTTTTTTCGGTTCGGTAGAAACAATATCAGTAAAAAAAAGAACTTCATGAAAACACATTAAATATATAGAGGCAACAATAAGCCATTAGCATTTTCTATTAAAATTTCACGATCAATTATGTATCATGAAAAATAATTTTGCAATGAAACTTAGATGAATCTAAAATAAGGTTTGATGTTTTCTCGTTTCATATTTTATTATATATTTCAATATATCTTTCAAAAATGATTTATTTAACGGTTGCATATTAAAGTAAAAATTGAGACATTTTACAAAACTTTTTCCACAAATTATTCAATAATAAATAAACGGCACTATATATAATAATACAAAGCATTTTATAATATCTATGGTAGTAGCATGGGTAAAAATAACGGTTATTGACAATATAATAAGGTCGTTAGTAAATATTTGATAAATTTATTATTTTTCCTTTCAAATTATATGACTTCTATTTCTTTTATTAGATTAACATAATTAATCATTAGCTTAAGTAATTTTTTTTCTTAATACACTAGCAATAAAATTATTTGATAAAACTAAAGTCCGCAATTGCGCCAATTAGCTCAATAGTAAATCTCTCTTTCATTAAATAATCAAGTGTTTATCACTCATCAGAACTTACATTTACTATTATTTAATCGACCGTTACATAATTTATCAAAAAATCGTTTAGGATCAACGTGCAATCCGCCATCAAGAGAATGCAGGATTATAAGCGAACTACATAATACAAACGTATAATACACATTCATGAGAAAAAGATATGAAGGTAGTCCTAATTTAACTGTCATTTTTATTTTATTACTAGCGTGTTCCCGGCATGCGTTGCAATGCCGCTAAAAAAAAGAAACCACGACTTTATGGAAGCGCCACGTCGGGAGCCTCTCGCCTTCCGATTGGATAAGTCGGACTTGAGGCGAGGTCGGAGCCAATTAGAAGCGATAAGCTTAGGTTATGTTTTTCTTACCGAAATTTGACAGTGGCGGCCGTATGTGTTTTTATTTATTGAAGTGATTTTGGGTACACAATGTTTTTTTGTTTTTCTATCTGGTGCGTACACAAATAAATCAGAAGGTTTTCCAACACGTGAGCACGCCACATACAGTTGTCCACGTGAGCAGCATGGATTTTCTAAATTTAGTCCACACACTTGTAACGACTGTCTTTGTGCCTTATTGATGGTCATTGCAAAGGCGACTCGCACTGGAAACTATAGACGTTTAAATTCAAATGGCATATCTGTCGGAATCATTGGGATGCGTGGCAACAGTACATCTTCTCCTTTGAATTTTCCATTTAAAATTGTAGCTTCAATAACATTTTTCATCATTTTTCTCTCTGAAAGCCTGGTATCGTTATAAAGTCGTGGTGGATTTATGTTTCGAAAAATGATAGGCACGACAATTTTCAATGTTAAAACATGCGGTAGCATGCCTGGCAAATCAAGTGAATTCAATAATTCTGTTAGATAATTGACGAGTTCGTCTTGATTCGTTATAGTATCGATTGACTTATACGTTGTCGCTTATCCAGGTATTTCATTTAGTAAGATGAAATTGATTAAATTGACATCCTTGTTTTTGGCTGCTAAAATAGCACGTGCAATGAGCCATTGATGATTTTTATGATTGTGTGCAATATTTGAAAAAACTTTGTGAATCAATTCGTCTATGGTTGCGGTTATTTTACAGAAATTCGCTGGCAATGTGATACATTGTGTGGATTCCTCTATTGCCATTTTCCCATTTCCTATATCCAACAATTGTTTTGCGAAACGATCAGCGGATGCATCATGTTGTAGTTGTACAATTAGTCTTCAAAGTGAATCTATGTACGTATCGCCATAAAACGGATGATTTGAGACATGCATTAAGTTCATCAGCCACTGTTGAACGTGATATAACAGGTAGAGTTTGTCGAAAATCACCAGACAATAAAATGAGTGTGCCACCGAAAAGTTGTTCATTTTCTCTTAAATCTTTTAGTGTGCGATGAAGTGCTTAATTATTTGCATATTCAATGGCAATTTCAGTGCTGAATGCGCTGTTCGGTCACCATCACCTGCAATTCCAGATGATGCGATTGCTAGTGCAATGTTTTTTCGTGATCGTGTTGGTAATCCTCTTTTTTGCCATTCAATTGAATACATCCAACAGCGTGCCTCTCCAAAAACATGACGCTTGGAAAGTAAATCCATTAAAGATTTGAGTTTTTGTTTGAACACCCGTGCGCAAATATAATGACGATCTGATGATGATTGTCCGGGTAAAAAAAGTTCTGTTATATCTTCCCACATCGGATTTCAGGTAAATGTAATAAAAAAATCTGGGCGGCCATGTGCCCGAACATACGTCATTGCATCTTGTGCGTATTCATGCATGTGACGT
Organism: Himalopsyche japonica; assembly: GCA_028555115.1. NCBI lineage: Eukaryota > Metazoa > Arthropoda > Insecta > Trichoptera > Rhyacophilidae > Himalopsyche > Himalopsyche japonica. The sequence continues at coordinate 878,252 of JAHFWJ010000559.1, read as the reverse complement.
GGACTTCCTGTAAATGTGGCCGGGAGTATGACCATTTTCCCCAAATCATTGGGATTCACATTGCCGTCATTAACAACTGCACCGCATAAATGAATATACTCTTCAGAACGCAACTTGGTTTGATTTAAATTTTAAAGGAGTCGTTCAGTTTCTATTTTCGCGTACATATCGACACAACAACATTGGAACAAATGTCGACATTTTAAGATGTGATTTTCAGCGTTTTCACGAATCATCAATCGATATGAATAGTAATTCATGGCACTGACTTTTTTATTCGCTTCCTCACCTGTTTGTGGATTTCTCAACGGGATGTTGAAATAGTGTCCGTCTTCTCCTTGCCAAAATAAAATCGGATATTGCAATCCATCGTACGATCGATGCGTTTATGAATTTCGCGGAACATTTCTACGATGAAGAATGATATCACGCGAGCTAAATTCTTCACCAACTATAACGACAACTTTGTAATCATCAGATGGCATTTTTTCGAGAGCAGTTCTGAATAATTTAATTAATTTGTTGTTCTGATCGAATATATTTGTAATTGAGCAATTATTTCTCGTTTATTACCAGTATTGAATTGACAACGTTGATCAATTTGTTTGTCAGTGTTTCCCAAGAAATAAATTTGAATAAATTTATGATTTGCGTTCGGCAGTGGTAGTAATGATCCTGCACGATGATAAATTTGTCCTTGCACTTTAAATGTTGGTATGTAATCTTCGCGCACGATATTGGTTGCACCAAAAGATGTCATTTGGTAACTTGAATTGTACTTTCGTATGTTTGTCAAGAAATGTTTTGATTCACTTGTACCACCCGATACCAACGTTAATAAAGGTTCGGGTAGTGAATGTAATTCTGGCAATTTCACTTTTCCACTCGCGCAACACAGTGTTTCATTTTTTAATTTAAAGGCACTACAATACACGCATAATTTGTCAAGTTTTCCAATAACAACACTTGTTGTGGGTGCAGACTGTAATCATAATTAGAATCGTAATGGAAAGCACTATGATTTAAATCAGCATGCAGAGTACGTCTGGTACGATCTATGCGTACTCGATCTGTTTCCAGAATGAATGTGACAGATTTGCGTTATTTTTGTTTTCGGCGTTGCTATGGATACAATGTTTCATAAATGGCCATTCTGTATTACAATAGTCTTGTATGAAAACATGTTTTTCGTAAATATTCAATTAATTTTTGTAATCAAATCAAATTCTCAGTATCCTATCTTTTGGCCGGTAGTCTAAGCTATAATTTGACAAAGTTGTATCGCAATCGGATTAATGGTGTAGGAATGCACAAAGGACAGACAGACATACATTCATATATATATATAGATAGATGTAAAACTGAAATTCACAACGGTGAAACGAAAACGTTTAACGAAATATATTTTTTTAAATAAGCGATAAATCTATTTTTCAATCTTTTTCAATCAATAATGATAAATGAATGGAGAATGCTCGATGCCAAATTTCACGATTATTTGTGTTTAATTCATTTTGCGTTAGAGAACATTTTAACTTCCAATAGTGCTTAAGAAATTGAATCCATTTTGGTCATATTATTGTTTTAACCAAGTACTAATATGCCTTTAATGTTTTTATGTACATTTACGAATAAATTATATTAATTTATTATGTAATTTACAATGGGTTGAATTAATGTATTATTTCTCCCGATAATTTTCGCCTTGACACGTATGTTTATAATTGTACGTACGTAATAACAAACTAGTTTCATACTTTCCCTTATTTAGGTTATGGGTATATTTTTTCCATGTGAATTTCGTCTGATTTAGCTAGTTAATATGTGTTAATATATACATCAAAATTGCTGTGAAACTTGATTTATGTAATATATATAATATATAATTTAATGTTATTACTTTATATAACTAGGTAATTATTTAGTGTAGGGTGACTTAATTCTGTTTATAAACATAAAACAAACTAAATGAAGCTAATTTTAATTACGTGAACTTAGCATAACAGTAAAAAAATCATAATTAATCATTTTTTAAAATAAAACTTGTATTTTATAATAGAACAACTACACTATTTGTTGTCAGCGTTAGATATTGATATTATTAAGCAAATAACACCACAATACATTTTTATTACTCATCTTATCAACAGTGAATATATATGTGTGTTATATTTTGGATTTTTTACCGCAATTTTCTATAAGAACACAGTTCTTTTTATGGTTAAAAACATAACCGCTCTTGCAAAAACATCCAGGTACACATTGGTCTGTACAAGCTACAGAAGTATTCCAATTAGCACATGTCAAAGGACAAGCTGAACCACAATTTGTGAATTTAGTGTTGTTATCCAAGCAAACTTCGATGACTAGAAAAGCAATTGTCGTTATTAAGCAGAGTCATAAATTTATCATCAAAACAGTGAATCAATATGAAACCATATGTCAATTGATAAATCAAAAAGATAAACTTATTATTTAACCCTCGTTCCCCGAGTTTAAGTTTTAAAAGGTTATTCCAAAGTAACTTATGATTAATTATGATATAAACTGAAGGTGCTTGATGGAATTTCAAAATCAAATTTTAATAGTAGAAAATTTCATATGTTTTGTCACTAACAAGCCCGGTTTCGCCTTTCGGCATCTTCAGGCATTCTATCACACGGATGCAACAGAAAGAGTCAGCAATTCAAGCTTATGATTCATTAGAGGATTTAAGTAAATATCTATGAACTTTTTTTAACATTACAAAAGAAACATCCTGTATAGAAAAAAGAGAAAATTTCTGATAGCCTAAGATGTATATCATTTGAATGTTGCCTTAAAATGTAATATAAGGCCATAGTTTGTGTCTACGGTATCTTCGCATTTCATGTTTGATCAGATTTAGTTTTTTTAAGTATTTTTTTGTAGTGTTTTTTGTTTAATTGTTCGTTGAGGTAGCAAAAGTGGCTGTGGACAAAAGTGTCAACTTAAAATTTAACGTTAAGTTAAGTTACCGGTAAACTGTTTTCATTTTATTTGCTTTTTATATTCAGGCCAGTTTTAAGCTAATCAAAAGTGGAACAAAAGTAATGTTATTCTTCAAATTTGCAAATTCGAAAGTTGTACATTATTTTAAGCTAGATTTTATTTTAAGAGCCGAGACATCGAAACAATGATATGTTCACTATCTGAAAAAATTTCTATAAGAAATGTTCTTCAAATCTTTAAATCCAAATATATCAGTAATGTGCTGTAAAAAATCTATAGTCTATTCCATTAACAATCAATTCATTTTATTGTCGTTTTTGAATAAGAAAATCAGGTGAAATAAATAGTCGATAGATAGCAAAATTACCTTTGTCGTCTATGATGCAAATGTTATCACTATTTCTTATGAGCCCTGGTTTACAAACACAGCTTCTAGTCTCTGCAGAATATTCTTCAGTCGGGTCACTGCACTCAAATGGTGCTGAGAAAAAAAACAAGCCGATTTTTTTTAGTATGATAACCGTTATTTCATGGATGATTTATTGCATATTTGTTGAGAAAACTTTTTTGGAAAAAAAATCTTTTTATAGATGCAACAATTAAAGGATATTTTTAAACATAAATATTGCACTCCAACAACATTATTCTTAGAGAAACTCCACATTATTAATTTACCAATTAAGTTTCCGTTGAATGGTGTATTGAGTATTTTATAAGCCAAATAAAATTCTTACGGCATTTTTCCGGTGGTATGCAAATGAAATCAGCATTTCTTACGAAGCCTGGTTGACATTGACAACCAGCAACACAAAACGGCCTCGGTTCACATGGAAACGGTGGCTTTCCGTCTTTTCCTGGACAGCGTGATGGACAACTTGTTGTACACGAAGTGTAGACTTCATTCGGTCCCTTGCATTTTTCTGCTGAAAAATATAGTATTTAGAATATTTTTGGAAATTCAAGCAGTAATCATTAAAAAATTAATTTATAAGACACAAAATTAAAAACAATCTTTGAACAGATTATTTGAAAATAAAGGTAAACTGTGCATGGGCTTTTTGGTGGTTTACTAACTCCATCCAGCGATATTCTATATAATGATACATTATAAGCAACATAATCACGGAAAAAAATAGTTTTTCATATAAGCATTGGTGGTCAAAATAATAAGACGTGACAAACCAAGGTTATAAAACTAGTGATTGTTTTAACTTGTTATATGACGAAAATATGAAATGTGGGTTCATGTATTAAAAATTTGGCGTATTTACCATTATCTTTGATTTAATATATATTTACATATTGTTTTTATTTTAATAATAAATTTAGTAAATAAAATAATACAAATAATAACGATAAATTAATAATAAGCGTTATAATTCAAACGACAAATTTTATCAATAAATGTATAAACGTTTCACTACAGTTGTTTTTATTTTAACGCGTACCCTGCTGAGCTTGTGTAAAAGATTTTCACAAGCCAAGCCGTTACAAATTTTATTCAATAGAATTGATGTTAAACAAGCTTATGGAGATTGTCAAGATAAATCTATTGCCTAATCAAGATCAAAATTAGCTTGTGGCCACAATTTTCACACATTTATTTTTTTAATATCATTTTTCATCACCCTGCAATAAGCCGTCTCAATTGTCGAGACGTAAGCAGTCAATGGATTAAATGTATAAAAAGAAATCATAAATTGAATCAGAGTTGTATCGAAAATAAACGATATGATAGAAATGTCTCTTCCTTTAATATTTTGTTAAGATTATAAATAATTCTGATTATGTTGATATTTTGATCAAACTTACGTTCGGGTAATATATCTTGCCCACTCACGCAAATAAACATTAAAAATAAGTAAATATAATTTTTCATTTTTGAGAACAATAAAAAACTGTTTTGAATGCTGTGGCGTTGAAATTATTACAATAAGAACATAAAGCATCACTTCTCTTTTATATAATGTTACTACTCTGATGGTAAACATTTTCAAGTAAGCTTATTTTCACAAAAATATTTACACTCATTCGCTCGCTGCTGTAACGTTGACATTACGCTGGGATTAGATTTAATCCAACAGAACATTTGCTATTTATTGATAAAGATAAAATGTAACCATTTGTAAACTTTCATATCATATATTTGCAAGCGAAGTCTCACGACAAACAAACAACAAGACTCATTAATATTAGCATAATTGATATAATTATATCCTAGCTCTGTTTGAATGATAAAAAAATGTTTATTAGCGTCTTGATTAAAAGATTTTTTTTATTGTTTTTTAGTTTAATAACATATGGGGTTCATATAGAGTGCAAGTATCTTGTTTTCAAAATAATCGTTTACGGTACATTTTTAGTTCATCTCCATATTTTAACGGTATTCTGTACACAATAAGTTTATGTTTGCGTTTTTTTTAATGCGAAGTGTACGAAATTTGAACTATTTAAAATTGTGTTTTTGTAATTTTGTTGAATAAATTTATCATACAATCTCAAAGAGATGACACATTGTTATAAAAAATAAATGAAATGTAAAAAAGCAACTATAGAAATTAACCTGCGAACAATTTTATGTTTAAATTATTTATAACTTGACGAGGGTACATAATTTATAAGAATACTGTAAACATTAAGAGAAACACAGATATTTCAGATAAAAAAATAAATAAATAATAAAAAAAAACACGGTTTATGACTTGTAAGAATGTTTATTCTTGAAGTAACATGATAATATATTTCTTTTATAAAGTATTTTGTACAGCTCAACAGATTAGAAAAAAATCATTTTTTTTTACATTTAAGTTAAAGTACTAAATTGACTTCTTGTTTTACTTGTTTACTAATCTTCCACTATATAAGCTGACAAGTCAAGAGTAGCGCGCTTAAAAAACATCCACTATTTTTCTCCAATAAATCAATTCATCTCACTTTTCGCGAATGTACTTAATATTGCTAAATAGAAAATGAATTATACCAGCGTCTGACTGCCGGTCCTTATAAAGTTGTATACTAGCGGAATATTATAAGAAAATTATTGTAACCTCCTCAATATAAAAGTAAAGTCAACGTTAAGCAAATGAACTAAACGATTTTTGTCATGTGCCAATAAACATTATCCTTAATTGAAAAATGTCGTTGTATGCACCACACTTACATGAAAAAAAAATTGTCTGCTCTTGCCAAATTTTGCAAATTAAAATTTTTGTTTCAATTCTTAGTTTACTACATGGTTTATAATAGGGATAGACTTTGAATTATTGTCACATTTTTCTTTATTTAAACCTGTTATTAATATCATAAAATAGTTATAGTAATATGGTGTATTATGAAATTGTCTAACCGCATTCGCTTGGGAGAACACATGTACCATCTCTGTTTCTTATGTAAGGACTTTTGCAAATACATCCAGGAGTACATATTGGCCTGCATAAGTAATTTTTATCGTACGTGTCACAATTTAATTGACAAGAGTTATTGCCGCACTCTGAATATTCTTCGTGAATTCCGGTGCAAATATTTTTTTTAGCTGCAATCAATAAAAAAACATATTAATGATTCTTTTCGAAAAGAAATATTTTGAAACCATGAATCCATAAAAAAAAAAAGAAAATTCACTTACGGCAATCTTCCGGAAGAATACACTCCATATTTGCATTTAAAACATATCCTCGTTTACAAAAGCATCCTTCTACACAATAAGTGGGACAGCGCAGATTTTTATCGTAATTATCGCATGTTTTGGGACAAGGTGATCCGCAATCAGTATATTCATAGTTTTTGCCAGTGCAAATTATTGCTAAAGTGAAAACATAAGACTTTTTATTTGTGGAAATGATTCACGGTAGAAAAAAATAAATAAACAAACAAGCCTTATTTCGTAAAGACCGATGGAATATATTTTTGTTGTAATAAGTTTTATTTATTCCTCTATATTATCGAATAATCTGGCGTACATCAACTTTATTCAATAAACGGCTGTATGTGAAATTGTTCTAGATTATACTGTAATTATAAAGTGTGTTTATTCTTACGGCATTTCGTTTTCGGGATACATTTTCCGTTCTCTCTCACATAGTCCGGTTTGCAATAACAACCTCTGCGACAAATCCTCGAGAATAAACACATGGGTTGTAGATTTTTACACGATGGATCACAAGTCCCACAGTCTTTCCATATTTCATTATCACCACATTTTTCTATAATAATATCCAAAAATAACCCTTATTAAAACGTTAAAGTGTAGTACTCATTTTCAGAGTGTATACGAACATATTTAATGAGTGTTTAATGAGCGTATGCGAACATATTAAGTGTTTATATACTAATTTTAATCACGATCAGTTTGAAACTAAGATATTATTTTTTTCACAGCAGAAATATTATCATGTATTATTTGATAAAAAAGCCAATATATTTTAATTTTGATTGGTGATAATACATTAAAAATACAAAAATGTTGTCAGTTTTTTTAATACTTGTTGAACGAAAAATAACAGTGTTTTGTTAAATATTTTGCATCGTTATAAAATTAAACAATAACTTATTTTTAGCATGTCTCAAAGCCAATATTTTTGTCATATTTTTGTTTATTTTTTGATCATTATTTCCTATTCATTTCACCTATTTTGGAAACCATTTTAAATTAAAACTTAAAGTGATATAGAAGCAGAATTTTGAAAGTAATATTTAAAGAAATACCGACACCCGTATTTTTAAATACTTTGTTTAAATACGACAATACTTAGTCTATAAGCTTACTACAATTTTCTGGCAGTACACATTGTCCTTTGTAATTCCTGAAATATCCAGGACGGCAGTCACAACCAGGATTACAGACAAGGAAATTACACGTAATATTTTGACCAAGATTATCACACGTTTCTCCACATGGCGACAAGCAATCAGTATACACTTCATTGTCATTGGGACAGACATTATTCTCTGCAAAAATGACAACGGCAATTGTTTTAAAATTTATCACTCACTCAATTTCTATGAATACGATAAATTTTAACGAATTTTCTTACTAAATCGAGTAAAAAAACTCGAGTTAGTATGAAAACTCTAGTTCCGAGTTTTTGTAATATTCAAGGAATAAAAGAATTCTTTTAAATACCGAAAAGTTCAATCTTGAAATACCAATAACATAGTTTCTCACTGTGCAGAATAAATATATTTTTATTATTACCACATTGAGTCGGCCTGATACAACGGTTTCTGATGCTTCTTATGTAACCTCTCTTGCAAGCGCATCCAGGCTTGCACTGTCCTGTACAATCTAAACTTTTGCCAAAATTACTGCAAGTTACTGTACAACTCTTATCAACGCATTGTGAAAACACCTCATTTATTCCACATTTTTTGACATCTAAAAAAGAGCAAAGGTTCTTAGGATAGATTTAAACAAAAAAAAGAATGATTAAGCTTCTATTACAATGACATCTATAATTGTGCCCCAATATTACCAACTGCTCATTCGAACCTATTACATACATATGAGTGGTATGATAATTGCATTCTCGCTTATGATAATGCAAAGGAAATAAATATAACATAACGTCAGGTCTTATGACTATTATGTTATTATAATAAAAATATGACAATAATACTCACCTCATTCGACAAAAGCATAAAAGAAATATGATGAAAATGATTATTACATATTGATTCATTCAATGGTACGACTTTGTTAACTATATTATGACTTTATGTTATTGTAGAGTGACGATATAACATTTCCTTAAGAAATATCAATACTTTCAACGAAAATTCAAGAGTTAATGATACGTATAATCACGTATTGTCTAGAAATAGTCAACACGTTGTCCGTAATACGTCGAATAGTCGATTTTCTCTGATTGTTTTGCGTGGGGTATGCTTAAAATAAGCCGTATGAAATAAAACGCTTTCGTTTTGTCAGGTGTCAGAAATATGTTCTTACGTTTGTTATGAAAACAATTTATTGTACGGCAATTCACGTTTCGGCAAAAATGCTATGTAGAATTATGGTAAACATGAATATATGAAGATAAGAGGAATAACATTGTTTTATAAAGATAATAAAACACACTCAAATTTCAAAAAGTTTACCGCAGTTTTTAGGCAGCACACAAAGTCCTGCCGAATTCACAAGATATCCAGGTTTGCAAATACAACCAGGAGTGCAAATGCCTCTGCATACTGATGAAAGTGTAGGATTTTTGCACGTATCTCGGCACACATTTCCACATTTTGACCAAACTTCATTTTCTCTACATTTATAGGGATCTGGTAAAAAGAATAAATTATATTTACATAAGAAGGATTTGCTAATGATACGTATAATCACGTATTGTCTAGAAATAGTCAACACGTTGTCCGTAATACGTCGAATAGTCGATTTTCTCTGATTGTTTTGCGTGGGGTATGCTTAAAATAAGCCGTATGAAATAAAACGCTTTCGTTTTGTCAGGTGTCAGAAATATGTTCTTACGTTTGTTATGAAAACAATTTATTGTACGGCAATTCACGTTTCGGCAAAAATGCTATGTAGAATTATGGTAAACATGAATATATGAAGATAAGAGGAATAACATTGTTTTATAAAGATAATAAAACACACTCAAATTTCAAAAAGTTTACCGCAGTTTTTAGGCAGCACACAAAGTCCTGCCGAATTCACAAGATATCCAGGTTTGCAAATACAACCAGGAGTGCAAATGCCTCTGCATACTGATGAAAGTGTAGGATTTTTGCACGTATCTCGGCACACATTTCCACATTTTGACCAAACTTCATTTTCTCTACATTTATAGGGATCTGGTAAAAAGAATAAATTATATTTACATAAGAAGGATTTGCATAAAATATATTTCAGCCAAATATGCGTATGTTTGAAAAACGTTTGAATTATCAAATTGGAATAGTAAACAAAATGATTTTACCATTTATGTTTTAGTCACAATTAATTTGTTTGATTATCTTACCAGGTGGGGTTATTGCAGATCCGATGGTTATTACATAAACTAGTATCGTTATTTGAAAAATGTTGGCCATACTTAATTTATAAATATTTACCGAATTATTAAAATACCAAAATTACACAAAAATTATGTTCTTTATAACTGCTGTAATATTTCTTAAATATATGCTTTATGCGACATTTTTTTATATTCATATATTTTTTAATTTAAATATTTGCTCACGCACACTACCCTCGTGGTGAATTATAACACATACACATACACACACACTAGTCTGAGATGCACAAATTTAGATTACAATCAATTCTTGTTTTAATGATCACTAAATAATTTGTTAGAGTGTGTAATCAGCTGTTATCGAGGTCGATTAATCATTCAGTCTTTAAACTAAGCCGCGTCAACAATATAATCTATTCATATGATCTCAAAATATCAACTCATTAAACATAAATTGACTCGATTATAAAATATATATTATTTCATTGAATAAATTTAGATATTAAAAAGTAGCTTAAATTTGTAATATGTAATGATCATATATAAAATACTATAAAAAGAGGTGCAATTAATTTTAAATAAAAATAATTCAAAAGGGTCACACGTCAACAACACTGGACCAGTACTAAAATAAGTAGTTTTTACTTATATTTGAATATATATAAATTTGAACGCGGACCTGATAATGTGCATATTTTAATAAATATGTATTTCTTATGATGTGCATATTTTTTTCTATCAATTCTCATATATCCTTCAACACTAATATATTGTATCAAAAAAAAAAAAAACCATTTCAAAATTATCGATTAGAAAACTTTGGAACGAATTAAACACGTAAGTCAAAGAATTTATTTCTAGAATTTAAAAAATAATATTTCGTTTATATTAAATTATTTTAACTAAATAAACTTTATTATTAATATAATCCCATAACAAAATTAATTACTTCACTAATAGCTTCACATAGTAAAAAAAAACATCTGAGTTTGCTTGAAAAAATTAATCCACTAAAAATGCTTGAAGAGATTTCAATATTACCTTGAATCATCCAAACTCTGTTCTACATAATTTGATGTTATTATTTTCGAATCATTGGTTAGTAAAAATACTTAAAATGCCAATTTAAATCTAAGATTTGATACAGATTCAATTTTTGAATGATTCGAATTGCCTTAGATTAATTGAAAAAAAAACAATGTACGAAGCTTATTTCAAAAAAATATCTTACATTCATTCACAAACGAAGCGTTTATATGTGCTCTTATAAAGTTGTTTTAGTGTATATTACGTATCATTAAATAATTCCAAATGAAATCATAATTCAAACAAAAGCTAAAAATGTTCAAACAAAAAAAAAATCATTAGACGTTGAAAGTACTGAAAAAAATAGTATATATCAATATATGATAATTTGATTTGAATATTGTACGTATTTAGAAAAGTATTGTAAGCATAAAACATGTCCATTTTCTTAGTACATACCACATTCCGTTAGTGGGACACATATATTTTTTGAGTTTCTGTAGAATCCCTGCTTACAATCGCATCGAGGATTGCAAGCAAAGAAATTACATGTAATATTTTTTCCGAGAGTGGCACAGGTTTCACCACACGGAGAAACGCAATCCGAATAGACTTCATTTTTTGCTGGACAAACATTGTTTTCTGAAAAAAAGTAATTACTGCTTATAGCCAATCAAACTTTACCAAATTTTTATGGCATTTTAAAGATTTGCTTGTTTTCATTGAATGGATATCTAATAATATCCAACCTTAAATTTGCTACTTTGCACATAACCTAAAGATTAATTTATACATAGTATAATCAACACATTTTTGCAATAAGAGAAGATCATAATAAAATCGGTAATTTTGTTAAGAGTTTTGTATGAAGATAGACCAACCTTCCAAAAGGTTAAAATTCGATGGAACTGGTATGCACACCACAAGGCAGCTATAATGTTGCATGTCTGTCTAACTATTTTAATAAATGCAAAATCTTAGAGTATTTATAATTATATATAGAATGATTTACAAATTACCTTTTACAGTAAAAATCATTTAATAAATTTGAATTCTAGTTGAAAAGTATAATAAATAAAAGTTGCATTAATACGCGTTGCGCTTAATCGTGAAAAAGTCAAATCGCAACTCAAAAAAGATATTTGGTAGATTAGAAGTCCCCAAAAATTATACCAATTTCTATTGACTACAATACAAAAGATTAATGCTTATAGACAGGGAAGGAGGTAAGTAGGATTAAAAATAGGACAGACAGATTATTATATATATCTAGATTATCGTGTGCTAATTCCTGCTTTATTTATAATTTATATTATGGATTCAATGTATTAAGAACATATTTTTAAATATAGTTTATTCTTTACAAACTTACTACATTCAGTGGGCTTGACACAAATGCTATCTTTATTTCTGATGTAATGCTTGTTGCAGACACATCCCGATATGCAATCCGGAACACATGAGGTAGATTTTCCATAATTTTCACATGTCTTTTGACAATCATTTTTATCGCAAATAGAGAATTGCTCATTTTTGCCACACTTTTGTTCAGCAGCTAAAAAATAAAACTTGGCATGAGAAGGGTTTATATCCGGGCGATTACTTTGTTTGTGATTCGTAATAAATATATGATTTACTTTTGAAATGACTGGTTATTATTCTAACAATAGATGTCTGTAGAATTATAAAAACAATTTATTTATAGATTGTTTGTTCAAAGTGAAAACACAAAATAGCAGGAAAGTGTTAAAAACTAATATAGAATTGTTAATGTATTTTAATCACTCGAGATGAACTCAACCGGAAAAGATAACTCTAGCACCCATATCAAAACAATCAAATCATAGAAACCTTACCGAGACTTCAGACGTACCTGAACCTCGAGTGCAGCTCTTTCCACTTTACGGCAGTAACACACAAATAAATTTCTATATCAAACGGACTCAGCCCAACAATTATTATCAACCAAGTCCATTTGTTCAATAGAGTCATAACATACGACGTAAGGTTTTTTTTATTGAAAAGTAACACTTTTTTTTAAATTTCAGACTTGTTAATGTTACGGAATATCATTTAAAATGAAATCGCTAAGCAAAAAAAAAACATTGGATTTATATTAAGTTTTTGTGAGTAATACTTTTATTTTACTTACGGCAATCACCAGCAAGAACACATTGCCCATTTAGATCTAAAACGTATCCATTCTTGCAAAAGCATCCAGGTACACATTTTTTACCACAATCTATCGATAAATGTTTGTTAGCACACGTCTTAGGGCATGCAGTACCGCATTCCTTGTACTCAAAATTATCGCCAAAGCATTTTTTCGCTAGAAATATTGAAAAATAATTTCACAAAAGATTTTAAACGGTAAATATAATTTAAGTAGATAATTCAACATAATTTTTGACTTACGGCAGAGCCTTGGTTCAACGCATTTATTCATTTCATTTCGAACTAATCCCTTTTTACACACACAGCTTGGGGTGCATAGTCCCATACAATATAAGAATTCTCCACCAACAGTATTGCGACATGTTTTAAGACAAGCATCGCCACATTTTGAATAGTCTTCGTTTGGGTCAGTGCACTTAAACGGAGCTAAAATCGAAAATGGTATTGATAAACATTATTAAAATTCTAATCTTTATAATTATTCGATTATTATGACTGTAGCAATGTGCTCTGTTTGCGCTACAAAATAATTTTATTTCATGCGCACTTAAAATGCTTTTTTGTTTTTTAATAAAAACAAAAGAACATTAGAAATGCTTTTTTCAAATTTTCGTTAATTCTACAATATATAAAAATACTTCGTAAATATAATATTTATTCTTTAAAAAAAAATATAACTTTATTATTCTTGAATTCTCGAGTGTCTTACTTCAAAATTTGTTTGAATTTTTTTTCTATTTTTAAATGGAAAAATTTAATAGTTACACCAGGAAATGCTATAATAAAATACGAGCTTAATGTGTGATGATAAAATATAAAATAAGTAACAGCATTGACAATGGAAAAGATTTTACAGTTATCGTAGTCAAATATTTTATTCTTATCGTTGGTAGTTTTAAATTGTCACGAAAAGGTAAATGTTGAAGCGCTATTTAACAAGATATGTACTATGCAAATAAAATGCATATCTTAATAATAGTTTTTAGCATTTAAAAGCATTTTGTGTTTTAAAATATATACTTATTAAAACTTACGACATTGATCTTCTTTTATACAAGTTCTATTGAAATCCAAGACATATCCGGGCAGACACAGGCATGCCGGATAGCAGGCAATGGGAATTAAACAAGGGAAAGGTATTTTAGCATCGGTTGTCAGGCATTGTTGACGACACCCAGAAAAGCATTCAGAGTAATACTCATGTGGACCTTTGCAGTACACAGCTGTAAAAACATATTTTGATATATTTTTTGACTACGTCTTTCAGTATAATTTGTTTTTCTTGTTTTCGAAAAATGGGTCTCCATGTTCGAAGTTGATATCAATATATCACTGAAATAATTTAGGAAATGAACAAAAATATCTTATAATTTATGATGTCAACTGAATGTGCTTGATGGAATTTCAATATCAAATTTGAATTGTCACAACTTTGACATGTCAGTTCTGTCGCGTCCATGTGATAAAATGCCTGAAAATGCTAAAAGGCGAAACCCGGGTCGTTAGTGACAAAACATGTGAAATCGTACAAAATTGTAACAATTCAAAAACATATCTTATTTAAAACTGATAAAAATCTTCATTGAAACTTTTCCCAAAAAGAGTAATATCAACTGAATGCATTATTAACTGAAAATCCTCGCGAAAATCAAACTGGTCGTGATCACTGAATATATTATGAAATAAAAATGTGTTGTTATTACTAACAACATCTTGCTTTTCCAACAAGAGTGACGGTAACACCTTAAAACTAATAAATTTGTGAGAAAATTCTTAAACTTTGCAGTATTAAATTTTTATTTACTTGCCTGACTCTCTCATACATACACGTTTTCTTCACAATCTGCACATTTAAAGAAATGGTGAGTAGTTGAGAAATGTTATATTACATCATAGAAGTGTATTTATTTAAAAATTGTAAATTCAACTAAAAATCAATCCAATTATGCTAGCAATGAAATATTCAACCACACAAAGAATGCCACGTGTCTCTCTGCTATTGAACTGATATTAATATCGATTAGTTCAAATAAACGGATTAATTGAAACGTGATAATTACTGAAGAATAAAACTAGCCATAAATTACACGTATAAAAACTTACGGCAATCTTTAATGGGTAAACATTTATTTTCTTTGGTTAGTATGTAACCATCTTTACATTTGCATCCGTTTTTAATGCATTCATTATCACACGGCCGATAAAATGGATAATCCTTGTTTTCACAAGTTTTCGGGCATGGATCTCCACATGGCAATGAAACTGCATTTGGATCACCGTTGCAGCCTTTGAAAACTATAAACAAAAATATTCTATTAATTTGAGATCGTACATATTTTTTCAACAAACGACCACTTTCTTTGTTGACAATTAAAAGATGTTTTATGAACCATTTATGCAACCAATGCGGAGAGTATAGATTTCTTCTAGAACAGTGTTTTCACGTAAAATTTTACTGTGGTCGCATTGTAAACATCAGCTTAAATTTTTGTAGCCGCAGTAATAAAAATTGATTTGAAAAAAATTATCAATATTTATTATGAAGCATTCGGTAGCCACAGAAGAGTCCTCTATTGGCCACCGTAGCTTTACATAAATACCACAGTTCTAGAATATCCCAACATACTTTATTTCAAATTACATATGCAGCAGAAGTCTAATTTGAACGGGCTAGGCTCATTCCATCACTATTCACACAAATTATACTATATAATTTTAGTTGTGGTGGAGAAATCACAGTCATTCCAACACAATCAGTAAAACTTATGACAGTGTACAGTTCTTACTTACGTTAACCATACATTTACGAGCTTATTATGATTACTAATAAAACGTTACACCAATTTTATTTATTGAATAATACGTGGACACTTTGGAAATTTTCTGTTACTTTACTAACTTGCTGAATTCAAATGTTGTAAAACAGTATTTAAAACACTGGAGTTAGAAATTATTTGATGACTTTAAAATGTTTTTGCGTTTCAGCTATGCAATTTTATAAGTCAAGGCTACTTACCAGGCGGATAAGGAAGGATCGTTGCATCTATTACACCTGCTGTTATCAGTAAAAATATTATGTGCATGTTTTTTAAAAAAATATACTAAAATTTTAAGTAAGATTAAAGTGAGCAAAATTTACTTCAAACGTTGAGCGATGAATGTCATTACATTATTCTGTTTCGTGTTTTTATATTGTAGCATTGTTTGGTTACGTTTTTACCGTGAAATCATAGTGTATTAAAAAGTAAAGAAAATTCTTTTGTTTTTAATATTAGACAGAAATTCGGCAAGGTTCACTCAAAACATTTATATGTTTCATAACTCGTATCTGTCTATACTCTTGGATCTTTGAAATTTTTGCTAAATGCTGATTTAAATGTTCATCATTTTTTTTCATGCAAGAATACTATTGATGAAAATAAATAATACATTATTGAATCTAAATCTATATTGAATGTTATGTCTCGTGTAAATTGAAATCGAATAAAGGATGCGTGCTTTATACACAATGAAAATCAGCCATTTAATTGTTATATCATACATTAATTATTTTTAATTATTAATAATTTTTACGAACCTAACTTCTATTTTTTAATTGTCTTAAATATAATCCTTATAATGCAAAGAATTTCTACAGATTTAATGAAAAAAGCAGTCTCATTTACGTCGTTCACAGACTATTTTCTAGGTTCTGAAATTTTTACCATCTTTGAAAATTAAAATTATATAATTAAAACGCAATTTGGAAAGTCACAAAAAATCACATCAAAACAGACAAATATTATTGGAAAAATATATATACAATTCATACTTCTTTTTTAATATTAATTCAATTACAAAATAATTTTTATAATATTATCATTGCCATTTTTACTTCTTCGTTGTTAATTTAAAATGATCGTTGCTGAAATAATATATTATGTTTTGAATTGAAAATGTTGATTCTGGATTATTCAAGGGCATCTCCAAATCGGCACACATATTGGGTTACTGCTACTCCATTTAACGTAACCCTTTTTGCACTGACAACCAAAAGGTTTACAAGCTTTTCTGCACAGCACAAAGTTTTTCATTCGACATGTTCCACCAGGGCATGGATTTGGACAATTAACTAATTCAGCATTTGGATCGGAGCAACCTGAGAATTCAAAATTATTTCGAATTTTAATATATGATTTTTTGAAATAGTGCTTATTTCAGTTGTAAATATTTAATTTATTCAATGTTATGAACAATTACTATCACACATAAGTTTCTAGCAAAATAGTTGTGAATGAATTATATCTTAGTCGAGTACAGTTCTGCTCGACGGTACACATCGATTTGTTGTTACAAATTATAATAATGAAAAATACACAGCCTCGGCATCCGAAAAAGACTTTCCTGGTTCACTTGCTTTCGTATTGTATATGTATTCGCGTGAGTATAGTGTGTGAGGACTTTAATTTAACTATCATAATGTTTTTAATAATTAATGTAAATAGTAAATAACATTATTTATAATTAATATATATATATATATATATATATATATATATATATCAATTTAATTATATTTATCTATGCAAAGATCAATGGGTAAAAAACAACGTGGGTATTTTATGAGAAGTATCAATTACCTCTAGGGCAATTTTCAGGAAGGATACAATTGTCGTATTCGTCAAGCACATAGCCGGGTCTGCAAAAGCATCCTGGTACACATTCTCTGGTACATGTTTCTGGTGGATCGTCTTTATTTGCGCAAGTTTTTGGACAGGCAGAGCCACATACTTTGAAAATATAATTCCTCCTTGTACATTCTTCATAAATTTCTGAAAATTGACGATCGCAAGATTGTTTCCAACATTAATCAATGACTTTAAAATTCAATAATCCTTGGAAATGTTTTGAATCTTGAACTGTTTTATTCTTACCGCATTCATAAGGCGGAACGCATACTCCTTTAGAATTTCGATGAAAACCACGCTTACAGTCGCAGCCTTCAACACATGCCATATAGTTGCAGTTAGGGCTTCCAAGATTTGAGCATTTTTCTTCACAGTTTCCAGCACAATTTGAATATTCTTCATTTAATCCAATACAGACTCTATTTTCTAAGAAATACAACAAACATAACCGTAAAATAGACATACGATAATCTTTTTACAATTGCTTAATACTCGTTTCGATTTACTTATAATTAAAAAAAATTGTTGCATGAATATTAAACAACAAAAATTATAGCTGAAAATTGATAATTAAACATTATAATTGTAAATTTAAACCGCCTTGATTTTTAGCTTGCTTGACCCAATTATGTTAAAAAATACAATGAATCTTGAGCTGTTGAAACAATTATTGTCTGCAATTTTAGTTAATTAAAAGATTTTTTGGGTACCTAGTGGATAAAAATTTCATATTAAGAAACAATAAATGTATTGATTAGACAAGTTGCATGTAACGATATTTAAATATCTTTGCTGAAAATGTATGATGACTGAATAAAAGTGCAAACAAAAAATGCTTAAATATGTATTTATGTTTAGGTAACACTTACAATTTAATTTTTAAATTATTTTTATTTACGAATTGCCTTCGTATATTATAATACCATAACAAATACACAGTTGTGTCATATCGCAAGCAAACGGATGACACCATATGCTATTTTGTTTGTAGGGAAAAGTTTTTGAAAAATATAACCTCTAAATTGACTAGCAAAATTTTTTGCCATTGTGTTGTATTTCAATTAAGATGGCTTATTTGTGTATTCTGAATACTCGAATTCACAACCTTTCAACCCACAAAAAAAACTCTCATCGCTTAGCAGTTGAGTCCCAAAAAATCACATGCTCGTTTAAACGAGTTACATATTTAATATCGAGATACTTTATAATATTACCACAGTCAGTTGGTTTGACACAGACATCTTGATTATTTCTTATATAACCCTTGCTGCAAACGCATCCAGGTTCGCAAACACCCGTACAGTTAAGACGTGTGCCAAAATTATTGCATGTCACCGTACAACTTTTGTCATCGCAATCCCTATACGTTTCATTTTCCCCACATATAATATTATCTGAAAAAAAATGTTCATTTAATAAACATTCACTTAAAATTTTTGAAGTTGAAACTTCGTAATTCATGTTTTTTTATTTGCGAAACGGGTTTTGGATGCAAGAAAACTGATACACAATAAAAAGTTTATACCGGTGTTAAGCAAGAAAAATTTTCAAGCAAAATTGTATTAAGCGGCGAAACCTGGGATCGTGATAAAAAAATACACAGTTTCAATAACTCAAAATTTATATTTAAATTATTTTATACACCCATAGTCGATAACTGTAATTATAAAAACGTCGACAGTTTCCTCTGCCATATAAATTACTAAGATTTAAACTTAGTAAAAAAAACTTATAAACATATTTAAAATTTATCAAAAAAATATTAGTAATGAATCATTACATAGGATTTGCCAATGACAGTATACGACAATATCTTGCATTATGTTTTCACGTTTCACTGATCAAAATCTCACCTGGTTCAGCCGATCCGAAGGATATAATGTGTACTAATATCACCATTAGAAATGTTCTTTCCATAATTTTATAACTGCTCATGGTTTTTTTTTTAAATTAATAAATAATTATTGTAAATCAATTTCTCTTCTATCAATGTTTCGCAAAAAAATTATACGTGCTACAATATTAATCTACCTTTTAAAAAGGTAATGCGAATTTAATATTTGCTCGCCTTGATGATTACAAGTATAATCAGATATTGCTATGTAACTTTGCCTTAATAAGCAATTTGAAAATCATATTTTATTATGATTGAATTCAACTATATTTACACTTGTTGCTTATGCTAATTAATCACTTATTCCACTGTAATAGCAAAAAAAAAATATTTTTAAAATGTTTATACAGGTGTTTGCCGAGAAAAATTACTCCTCTCATAAATTATATTGTAATATTGAGTGTCTGTCAAGTTGTGCGTCGCCCTATGATAACCACGTATCAATTGACCCCAAATCTCCGATGTCAAAATTTTATATATTAAGTTACGATTAATTTCTCCGTTAACCGATGCCGTAACGCCACATTCATTTCATTAAAAGTCAAAAGCTTATGATCCCGTTAGGCAAATATACTTCCACTTTTAATAGATGCAAAATTAGAAAATGAATAATTTGAAGATTTTCTATCTTCCAAAACCTAAAAAAGATAATTTTGTTCAATAACGTATTCATTGAAATAGAAATATACCTCAATCACTTATTATGATGTCTTCGTGATTATAAGCGCAATTATGAACAAGATTTAGCGACTAATTGGCATTTGTTCATTTATAAGAAGCTTTTGTATCAACTAAATTCTAAATGCAAACAAATTTAAATGTATATAATACTATATTAGACAATAGCATAGTTTTAAATTATCGTACCGTACGTTGTAGCAAAGGCATTTTTTTCTGCTACAAATCATTTTTCTTTAATGTCATTCATTAAACAATTAATAGTGGGTTTTAATGGCGTATCATTTGAACCACAAATTTTACGTATGTTGCAAGTCATCAAAATAATTGATTTTGACAAAATATTAAAGTCTCTCGAATATATTTCCATAATGTATTTGCCACGTCTATAGTTCATGGCTGCTAAATGTAAACTGTCAATCTAACAGTAGTTTACCTTTCCGACGAACATATTGTACGTTAAAAGTTTTTTAGGTATGATAATAAATTTTTCCTGCGAAAAAGTTAAAAACTATAACCAAAAAATTAGATTAAACACGATTTTCAATCTTTTCTTAAAAGTAATCATAATTATAGTTGATAATTATTCTGAAAAAATGTATGAACTTTTCATAAAGTAATCACAGACAACTAAGTAAAAGAATTCAAAAATCTTATTATTCAGGCAGCATTTTTTCACCACTGCGTATGACACATTTAAACAAATGATGCAGTTTTGTTTGATTTATGAATTTATACAGTTTGAACATAAGTATCGTTAGGCTTGTGTACATATTCATTACATTTTTTACACTATAGAACTTATTGAAAATAGATCAGATAATTTTATAAAATAATTAAAAAAAAAAACAGACAGTAAATGTTTAATATTGAAATGTTAAAAAAAGCATGCCTAGGTTTAAGCATCAACATTATTTTTTTTTTGTCTACGAAACGAATAATTAAGCATTTATTGAAAATTCTATGTATTTTTTTGGATCACTTTTTAATATGCAAATAACGACATTTCGATTTTAAAGTTTAATTTAAATTAAATGATATAAAATACCATAACATGATAAAAACTAATATATCGTGTATAAAAAAGTACTTTAGTGAACAGAATTTAAACACAGGTCATTTCTTTCTTTCCTCGCTCATGAATGTTGTTTTTTGTAAATAAATATCACTTCATCAGGCAAAATCAATTTCTCCGACATTCTTGCTTTCTTTCTTCTTACTTCTTTCCCGTTTTGTATCAACGAATCCTAATTGCTTAAAACGTTTTTAAATGTAATTAATACGTTACATTTGCACATCTTTGCTATATTTCCCATGTCCTCATCTCAAACGTCATCTGAAAATTAACTTTTTGATGTTTTTACGGAGCCTTTCAAAAATCCATAAATTTTTTTTTTTTTACCACTAACGCTTAAAATGCTTTAAGAAAAACTCGTTATGATAATATGCGCAGTAAAAAAAACATTTTTTTTTCATTATTAAAAAGCTTACTGTTTATTATTTTACCACCCAACCATTCACAATCATTTCATAGTTTGATTATAAATACAATAAAAATTAATATTGGTTCGTTGCACATAAATAAAAACATTTAAAAGAGAATTATTTGTATTAAATCCATATATTAATATATATATATGTATATAATTTTTAAATTCATTTAACATATTCAATGTTTATCCGATTACAAAACAGAAAATAATAATAATCAAAATGCTTCTGCTCGGCTTCATGAGCTAGAAATTTTTTTATTTTCTGAACTTAGAACATTTGAAAAGTATGAAGATGGAGATTTTACTCATAGTTATTCAGGGACATCTCCAAATAGGCACGCATTTTGGGTTACTGCTACTCCATTTAACGTAACCCTTTTTGCACTGACAACCAAAAGGTTTACAAGCTTTTCTACAGAGCACAAAGTTTTTCATTCGACACGTTCCTCCAGGGCATGGATTTGGACAATTTACTAATTCAGCATTCGGATCTGAACATCCTAAAGACATAAAATAATTGTTGTTAGAAGTACAATCTTTTAAAATGCAAAAGATTTACTGATTGAATTGGCATTTACTTGGTAGAAATTCATTATAACACGGTGAAAAAATAATGTATTTTAGTTCTACAAAATTAATAACGTAATTGTTTGACAGCTATTTCGGCTTACACCCTCATCAGAACTATGACGTAGCCGAAATAGTTATCAATTATATATCTTATAAAGATTTATGAATAATTAAAATTTAGCACATTTACATATTTTTTATTCATTAATTATCTAAGCTTTTTTCCTTTCGTCACCATCAGGAATGAACCGAAATGAGTCTTTAAAACTTTTGAGCGACACAAACTATCTAATATTCATTTGAGATATATTTAATTATACTATAAATACAACATACATGTCACCTATGTTCAATATGCAGATTTTGATATTAAATTTTGATATATTTTTACGTTTAACTTAGCCTTATTTGTTTCAAATTCTCTCATTTTAAATACATAGCTGGCAACAATTTTATAATATATAGACATCACTTTAAAGGTGTTAACTGTCACTTCTTGATGGAAAGGCATTATATTTTAAATAATAAAAACACATTTTTTTAGTACTTATTTCCACAATATATTTTTTGATCAGGACCGGTTTCGCTCATCGCGAGCATTCAGCATCAGTTGATAATGCTCGCGATGAGCGAAACCGGTCCTGATCAAAAAATATATTGTGGAAATAAGTACTAAAAAAATGTGTTTTTATTATTTTAAATATATAGACATAATTATTTTTTTTTGATCGCTTAGAATATTTTTCTTTCTATTTTTTGTATAAGTATCTTATTTCTGTTCACGAAAAACCAATGAACTTAATAAGCAGAAACGACTTTTTTGGTACTATAAATAATACCTCTTGGACAATTTTTAGGACGAATACAATTTTCGTTTTCATCAAGCACATAGCCGGGTTTGCAAAAGCATCCTGGTACACATTCTCTGGTACATGCTTGTGGTGGAAAGTTTTTAGTTGCGCAAGTTCTTGGACAAGCAGAGCCACATACTTTGAAAATATAATTCCTCCTTGTACATTCTTCATAAATTTCTAAAAAATAAATACTTTTTTTTAATAATGGCCATTTTTACATCAATATTTTAAATATTCTCTTTTCAATCAAAGTATCGAATTTAAAGTGCACTTTTTTCTTTCGTTTCTATTGATCGAAATATTTTCTAATATTACTTAAGTATAAAAATATTTTAAAGATTTCAGTTCTACATGAATACTCCTTCAATATTTAATCATTTTATACTAAAATATTAACTAAACTACTGATTCAGAATAATTTTCTTTGATTACAATAATGAAATTTTTTAAATTAAATTTTACTTAACACTCAAACGATCGTATTTGCTAGATCATCAAGAAAAAAAAAGATCGGAAATCAATGCAAAATTAAAATGTACCATTTGGCACAGTTTTGTATATAATTACCACATTCATAAGGTGGGACGCACACTCCTTGAGAATTTCTGTGAAAACCACGCTCACAGTCACAGCCTGCAAAACATGCTTTATTGTTACACTTTGGACTTCCAAGATTTGAACATCTCTCTTCACAGTTTCCAGCACAAGTGGAATATTCTTCATTTGCTCCATTGCAGATTCCATTTTCTAAAAAAATACATTACACATAACTATTTCATATCCAAACGTTCCTTTAACATTTCTTGAATATTCATTTTAATGATAATTCTGGTCGCGTACATCCCATTAAAAACAATGATGACTGAATACTATATTGACTTCTTTTTTGACATTGACTTCATAACTGTTTTTTAGAAAATATTGCTGTAGGTTTACGTTAATGAAATGAATTTGATTTGAATAATTTGTTGCCAGTTTATCGTATTAATTTTTGATTTGAAGGACTGGCATAAAATTGTTTAATCATTTGTATTTTTATTAACTGACTTTCAATTTTACTGTTCTGGAAACAGTTTATTTTTGTATCATATTTATGGCTACAGACATTGGTCAAACTAATATAACTTCGAATGATTGGATAAAAAGCGCACATAAATTGTCAACACAGAAATGTTAGGCAATTTAATCATAATCTTTTTTTGATGCAATAGCATACGATTTTAACATTTCCAATATTTGAAAATTCCTTACCGCACTCGAGTGGATGGATACATATACCGTTTTTGTCTCTTATAAATGGTCTTTTACAGATACACCCAGGAGTACAAACTGGCTTACACATATAATCTTTTCCAAAATTGTCACAATTCACTTGACAAGAGTGATTTCCACACTCTGAATACTCTTCATTAACTCCAGTACACTTAGGTTTTATAGCTGCAATTAATAAATATTTTTATTTGGTTAACTTTTTATTAAGACATCATTTATTTTTACGGCAATCTTCGGGAAAAAACAATCTATAGGAAAGTTCTCTCGTTTTGGAAAAGGTCGCGATCAACGGTGGATTTATAAAAAATCATTTCAATTTACGAAAAAACACATTAAATAACAAAACCAGCAGCTTGCAAAAAATCTCTTGTTCCTTGCCTGGCTTTTATACGTTTAAGACACAAAAAATTTGAAATCCTTTCCTAAAATTTTAAATTTATTATCACATTCAATCGTTTCATTTTATCTATTGGTTTTCTCAACCAATTTTTTACGTTGTCTTTTTGACATTTTAAAAATAGCAAGTGGTTAAAAAATTTTGTTAAATTACTTTTTCTTACTTTATATTACTGCATCTTAGATTACACTGCCTACAAGATAGATGAATGCATTTCTTGTGGTGACTTGGAAGCAGCTAAGTAGGGCAAATCATAATATGGCTTCCGCTGATATTTCGGAATATTTTTATATGATTTAAAAACAAATTAATGCATGAAGGAATATTTTTTAGAACAAAAAAAAAGAATGCATCGCAGATTGAACATATACTAACACTATCGTCCAGATGCATGTATAATTTTTGATGATTGATACACAGTCGCAACAAAAATGCCGAAAATAATCTTTGCTAAGCAAAACCAATACTTTATCAATATTTGATCCCAAGGACCGACACCTGTATTTAAATTGAACACTAGCTCACAAAAATATCCTTCAATACAATAAGTTGAAAATCACTAATCTTTATTGACAATATCGCAAGTTATGGTGCAATAAAACAGATTAAATAAACGACACAACAATAAATAAATGTTATCCGACATTAAAAAATAAATAAATTACATCAAAACTCTTTTAGTAACACGAGCAATCAAAATCTAGAAAGAATAGAGATGGTTAAAGGAAAGTGTCAATATTTCAAACGTTTTTTGTCGATCGATTTGTGGTGACAAAATATATAAACGAGCTATCTTATTAAAATTTTATCGTAACAGTTAACGGTCCTCGGACGCCACATTGGCCTCATTTTTGAGACAAACGTTACGATCCGGGAATGCATAATGTGGCGCCTTCGAATATCAAAATATGAAAAATTAATATGAATTTCAATACTTACTTTCAAAATTTATCGATAGATGTATGAAAAATATACACGAGGTCTAAAATCAAAATAGGAAGAAACTATTTTGGTGTGGCTATTTAATGAAAATTTGCGGACCGTAAAGAGTTAATAAATTTAATTTTATGAAGCTAGTTACTATTTAATTACAATTACAAAACTTTTTTTAAGATAGCATAATATAAAATAAACAAACTTAAATACCGAGAATGACTTTTCTAGCGATATAATTAAAAATAATTGAAATTTGAATTGTAAATACTTACAACATTCAGTTGTTGGGATGCATTTTCCGTCCTGTCTAACAAACCCTGGCTTACAGAAACATCCCTTTGTGCAAATTTCAACGTGCAAACACGAAGGTTTTAGATCACCACAGCTTGGATCACAGGTTCCACAACTATTCCATTCTTCATTTTCGCCACAGGGCTTATCTATAAGTATAAAATATCAATGCGATACGGAGATTTATTTTTATTGTCAGCTGATTATTTCATCTAGTAAGTGAGTTACTTAACTAAATATTTTGACATTCAAATAAAAAAGCACGTGAGCTGCTCACTTACTATGTATGATTTTAATAATCATTTCGATTGTCTATTTCACGTTACTATTATTAATATCGTACATTTGCATATTGTTAATTGTTCTTTTGACAAGCTTTCTAAAGTTGTTAGAAGCTTGTGATAAATATTATTTAGAAATGGACACAATCTTTTCGAGACAGGTAATGAAACATTATTTGCAAATCAATAAGTAAATGCAAAATCACTGATTGAAGTGAAATAACTCATTGAAAATACTCACAAATATTATAACTACTATATTTACCAAAGTGTGCGTCGGCTAAGACACTAGTATACGAAAGCTTAAAAAAGCCAGAAATCACTTTTTCCTTAATAATATTATACCAGCCATAGTTGGCTGGTTGATAACTTAAAATCGTATCAATATATTATTACACCACAAAGCTTTGAAAATTTAAATGTCTGTATTTTTTTTATCAACGTTGTGATTGTCTCTCTAAAACAAATATATAACTGAATTGAATTCCGTACGACTTAATATGCCTTCTTATTTAAAACATTATTCATTATTGCTGGAGGATATATAATAGCTTACCACAGTTTTCCGGTAATACGCATTGGCCTGTAGAGTTACTGTAGTATCCAGGTATACAGTCACACCCAAGACTACAATCGATGAACATACAATTCATTGGTACGCCGAGATTGGCACAAGTTTCTCTACATACTGATAGACAATCGGTATACACTTCATTTTCATTGGGGCAGACATCGTTCTCTTAAATGATATAAAAAAATTCACTGAATTATTTTGAGCTTAATAAAATCACGCACTTACTCCAATAACAACTGAAAATCGTTCTCTCAACACTGTAATAAATGTGTGTTTTATAATGTTAATATCATTATTAAAAATTGTAAGCCAATAAAATATTGCAATAATTTGTAACAAATCTTCTTGAGAACTAATCAAACTATTTTTTTTTTTAATAAATTTCACATGCATTTTAATATCAACGAACGAATTTAGCAAACTGTTTCTAAATTGCACAATGTGGACAAAATTTCTCCATTGAAAACAATTTTTTAAGATATTGTCAAAGCTGTATTAACAAGTTAACATTAATTAAATTTGAAATCTCGGAATAGGTGTTTCATGTCTATATAATGTTCTCGGCGATAGGCAAGCGACACCATCTAGAATAGTCCAGATTCATATGCATATTTTAGCAAAAATACATGTTGAATAACTTATTATAGTTACCACAATCAGTTGGCTTGATACAAATATTTCGAATGTTTCTTATATATCCTATTTTACAAACGCATCCAGGTATGCACACAGTGCCTGTACAATTAACAAAAGTGCCGAAATTACTGCACGATACCGCACAACTTTTGTCAACGCATCCCGCGTACGTTTCATTTTTGTTGCATATGAAATCGTCTGAAAAAAAAGTGTATTAATTATGCATTGTATGCAAACAAAATTGCTTTTTTTTAATAATGTATGAATTTTTTTTCCCTTAAGGTTTTCATAACTTTGATTTTTTTGTGAAGATGTGCTAATGTATTGAACATAAATATTTTGCTCTGTAAATAAAGTAACTGTTTAATAATAGCAATCAGTAAACTCAACAAAATATTAAGAAATACCTAAATCAAATAAGACACACTCAAAATAAACTACCATTTTCAGATATTTTTGTAAAAACCATTTATAATATTATAATTCCTTTTTCTTTAATTTAAATTAAATTCCGCCAGATTTTCAAATGTTCCAGCATTTTTGTCATGGAAAATTACAAATTTGCTTTTTTCAAACAAATAAAAATACAATATGAAAAGATGGTGAATAATAGATGTTTTTTATATCGTAAATAAATTAAAACAATAAATTTCTTATTAAAAAAACGCCAAGACTAAAAATAGGATTTAAACAATTTTTAATTTAATATCACTGAATAAAAAATTGTACTGTTCATATTATACTTTTAGCTATTGGGTTAAAATAATACACTTTATCGAGATATGTTATGTTCCGAATTAAGCCGTACTTGTAATTATTATATTATAATTTGAATGTTAATGCTGAGTAAGCTTATTGAACATTGATTTTTATGATGCAAAAAAGAAAAAAAAACGATTTATATAATTCAGTTCAATAAAAGCAACTTCCATACACAACAAACATATCACAAACGAATTTCTTGAAAACCATCAGAATCCAATTTTTTTTATCATGGCTGCTAGAATTTAAAGTTGGCAATTTTTCTCCCGTGCATCTCATTTGGGAAAGAGACTTTTTTAATATTCATACGAAATATTATATTAATTTATCAGAGTATATTCAAATATTGTAAAATGGAACAGAATTCAACGAATTTGCCAATAACGCTACTTATTAAAATATAATATTTTGAAAGTCATTGAACTTACCTGGATCAGCGTATCCGGTAGAAATTATAAATACCAATATTGCTAATTGGAAAATATTTGTCATAGTTTATAGTTATTCAGACGTTTTAAAATTAATGAACAATCCCAAAAAACTTGAAGATGACAATTTAGTCTTATTCTGTATTTCAACTAAGAGAAAATCAATTTCACTGATTCACAAACATTTTGTACGTGTTATATAGTTATATCAGTTTTCATAAACAGTAAAGCCAAGTAAATATTTGTTTACGTTTTAAATTCAAATGATATACACATATTGCTTTGAAACAATCGATTGAAGCAAAAGTCGTGTTTTTTTAAAAACAGAATTCACG
This sequence comes from Himalopsyche japonica, assembly GCA_028555115.1. NCBI lineage: Eukaryota > Metazoa > Arthropoda > Insecta > Trichoptera > Rhyacophilidae > Himalopsyche > Himalopsyche japonica. The sequence continues at coordinate 849,048 of JAHFWJ010000559.1, read as the reverse complement.
TCTTTTTTGGTAGTTATAAATAATATCATCCAAAAAAGCTATTTGAATTTTTACAAATGTATTGTATTTAACAATTTTGATTTTGAAATTCCATTAAGCACCTTCAGTCGATATCATAAATTATATCAAAAAAGCTATGTTGATTTTTTCTTTTATTTTGAAGTATGACAGTAAAATTTCTAATGGAAAATCTAGGGATTTTTATATACACTGGAAATATGTATTGTATTACGTAATAAATTTGTATATGTATATTACACTATAAATCATGTTCTAGAGCAAATGAATCAAAAAAGAAGGTTTTATACGTAATAAAAAACAATATTATAATGTAAGTTAATACTATTGATTGAATTGGCATTCACTTGGTAGAACTCCATTATAACACGGTGAAAAAACAGCAATGTATTTTAGTTCTACAAAATTATTTTTACTAATATAGTTGATAGCTATTTCGGCTCACGCCATCGTCAGAACTATTAACACTACTAAATATGCAAAAAAAAAACATTCACGAAGAACTTCCAGATTGATGATATAATAAAAATAATCATTTTGTAATCATCGTGTATGAAATATTTTGAAAGTGATACAATAAGATTCGATTAATGAATTTGTACAGCTTGAATATTAGTATAACCATGCTAATACATTTATTTTCAACGTTTTATGACAATATTGATTTAAGCAAAAATAGATGTTTTATACCAATATAAATGATAATATAGATGAAAGTAATTATCTGTCTTTTCTGTTGAATTTATTACTGATAGTCTGTGTAAACTAAATTAAAAAGCATGAACGAGTTATAAATATGAAACCGACTGCGTGCTCTGTTTAATGCTGTTTATGTTTTCATATATCTGCGTTTTAAAACTATTTCACAATGCAGATGTTTACGTTAAATTTATTTTTATATAAACATATTTACTATTCACTGGTTATCTGCTGGTACACAATGTTGTAGTCCGGTTATATCAAAATTAAACTTGTAAGCGTAATTTCGGATCAGTCTTCAAACAACAGCCCGCAAGCGCCAGCAACGGGACCTGCCGTAGCTAATTTTTTTTATTCATGTAACTCAAAAATGCAGTATATTAATATAATGAACGAGTTAAGTCTTCGTCGTTCTGACCTAGTGCAAAAGTTGATTTGGCCAACAGACTTAAATAATTTTGAGACTATTTAACATTTTTTAAATTTAGACACCATTGTTAATTTCAACCCAGATTTATGGCAATTACACCCATATATCTGACACCTTACCAAAATATGATTTATATAAGGTCTTTTAGATTTAAAAATACGAAAATAATATTAATTTCATATGTGTGACAAAACTTGGTCATTTCGGAACCTACCGTTCTACCTAAAAGATCGCTTGTGGAAATCACAATTATCCTCAGAAAAATATCTTTTTATTAAAATTTTCCCAGTTGTAGATTTTTATCTGTATTTAAAAATAGTTTAAGCTATAAAATATTTACATATTGTTGCTCTTCAAAATTTAGGGGTGCACAATATATGCCTAGATATTCCAGCTCTTTCTAGAAATTTACTGAAAAAAAAATCAACCGACTGCTCATAAATTACAAGACGTACACACATCGGAAGAGGTTTGGTATATCTTTATATGTACGTATATTGACAGACAATATATTTTTTTTTAATAAATTGGTTAAATAAAAAAAACTCCATAATTTTTCATAATAATTTATTTATTAGTGCCAGGGTATAATCCAACATGCAAACAAGACTGCAAAAGTATTATTCTAACAAAACATATCCTGGTATCACTTGTAATGTGTTCTGCTTGATGGAAAGGCACGATTTTTCAAATAATAAAAACATTTTTTCTGCACTTGTTTCGACAATATATTTTTTGATCAGGAGCGGTTTCCCTTTCAAAATATATTGTGGAAATAAGTACTGAAAAATGGTTTTTTTAAATTTTATTTATATTTTTAAATGTCATCATAAAACTTTTGATTTTTTAAAAATTCTAATATGGGACAGCTACTGCATTTATATTTTTGACATCTGTGTTGTTTTAAGTAATAATATTTTAGTTAAATCAAGAAATGTGTTTGAAGTGTATGCCATGCCTAATTTTTATGCCCACATTATATTTTACATTCGTTTGGTAAGACGCATATGTTCTTTGAATTTCTGTAAAAACCCGGCTTACAATCGCATCCAGGATTGCAAACTGAGAAGTTACACTCGATATTCTTCCCTATTGTAGCGCAGGTTTCACGACATGGAGAAACGCATTCAGAATAAACTTCATTCTTCCCGTTGCACACGTTGTTTTCTGTAATAATTCCACAAAAAATAGAATCTGATAATTAAAGTGTATAAACTTCACAGCATTAACAAATACATTGTGACAATCTTCTAATTGTTTCTAATTATTCATTTTTTTGGTTTTAGTTTCTGATAGCCTAGTAAATAAGATTGAAATTATTAAAATCAAAGTTTAATTTCTACTCGGTATTTGTTGAAGGCTGAGAATTCGTCAATTGTCTTGGTCACATTGTAAAGAATTTTAGTATAATCTCGTAATCTAACAAAAGTGTTTACATTAACATCGGTTAGATTTTTGAAAGTTAGTTACTCGTATAAAGTTAGTTACTCGTAGCAACTGTGATAAATTTACAAGACTTTTTTTAGAAGAGATTTTTATATCATTTCTGACAATTACCGAATAATATCCATTTTTTAAGCACGTCCATTCTGTTTCAGCAATTGGCTCAATGAAAAATTAAAAAACTCCAATTCTGGATCAGATATCGCTAAAAATCAAATCAAATCCACAGTGACACTGTCGTATCTAATAGGCAGAACCTTTCGTTTAAAGTCAATATTATTAACTTACCGCATTCAGTTGGCTTTATACAAACGTCATCTTCGTTCCTCACAAAAAATTTGTTGCAAACACATCCCGAAGCGCAATTCGAGACACATGAAGTTGAATTCCCATAGTTATCACACGTCGCCTGGCACGCATTGGCTCCGCAATCAGAGTATTCTTCATTTTCTCCCTTACATTGCTCGTCCACGGCTGAAATTTCACCGGTATGATATATCAAAAATGTTTCACGAACATCTTTTTTTATCTTTTAACAAAAAAAAAATCTTTGAATATATAAAACAAACTATTTATTGTACGTATCAAAGTAAGAGAAATTTTTCTCCAATGGTAATAATAAGAGATGAAAAAAAAAACCGATGAAGATTATATAAAAAATTTTGCGTCAACAAAAAAGATAAAAATTTACTATTTTCATTTTCTAAAAAAATCTTTAACTTATTGATTTTGTGAACAAAATACTTATGCGAATTATAGAAAGCGTTATTGCTGTTATTTTAATAATCATTTAGCATAGATTCTGTAACTTCTGACAGAATCAAGCATTGATGAACGTGTTGGGTTAGGCTAATGTGATGTTAATTGCTTTATATATTCTACAAAAATCCATTTTAATTCTTTAGTTCCTGGTTGTATCACCGTATAAAAAATATGTATATAATTGCTTTCATTATTTTCTATTAACAAAATATATTTTTGCTCACGACAGTTCTCAGGCAAGGCGCATTGTCCTCTGCGATCTAGGACGTATCCTGATTTGCAGAAACATCCAGAAACACACTTGTCACCACAATTTAGAGTTAGATGTTTATTTGTACACGTTGCAGGACAGGCTGTACCGCATTCTTTGTATTCAAAATTACTTCCAAAGCATTGTTTCGCTGATATTTATATTTTATTTAACAGCATAAATGAAACAAAAAAAAATACTTGTGAAAGTCATTTTATAGCTAGAAAGCAAGTTATTTGATACTTATATATTATATTGTGCTAAAAAGGGAAACTTTACTCACGGCAAACTCTTAGTTCAATGCATTTATTGTGTTCATTTCGGACTAATCCCTTTTTACACACGCAGCTTGGAGAACATAACCCAAAGCAATACAGGAAATCCCCGCCAACTGCACTGCGACAGGTTCTTAGGCAACCGTCACCACATTTTGAATATTCTTCGTTTGGATCAGTGCATTTAAACGGAGCTTAAACCAGAAATAATTTTATGATAGAATTAAACTTACAACAAAACATTCATTAAGTATTTGCATCATTATTAAATGATCGATTCACACTTACGACATTGATTTTCTTGAATACATTTCCCGTTGAGATTCAGAATAAATCCAGGAAGACAAGAACATCCAGGACGGCATGGAATAGACCTTAAACAAGGTAAAGTTCTTGCAGCATTAGTAGTAAGGCATTGTTTTGGACATCCAGAAACACACTCTTCGTAGTACTCGTTTGGACCTTTGCAGTACACAGCTGCCAATAAATTATAATAATAAATATTTTTGTAAATTATAAAGAAAACTTTTTTTTAATACAAGAATATTTAATCTTGTTTCCAAAATAAATTCTTAATTCCTCCTTTTAAAAGACAAAATTCAATCTTTTTAAACATCATCAACATCTTTAAATATTCATGAATTTATTAAAAAAGTATATATTGAGGACTAAATTTGAGATTTAAGTCAGGTGCCACTCAATCGAGTGGAAGACACAAAAATCATCATAATATCATTTAATGAATTATTTAAATTATTTCAACTGTTTAAATGTTTAATGTAAAATAATTTTTAATTAAACCACTTATCAGAAGAAATGATTTTTTATTATCCCACAATATTCAAATTTTTTATCAGATACATTTAATATATCTATGTATGTACGTATACATATTCTGATTATGAAAAATTTACCTGCTGTATTCTTGAAAAGTGATTAATTTTGTCATTGCAACCGTAGCGTCATTTTAATGAAAAGATCTTAAGCAATTAACGCACGAACTCATGTAAAAATTTTATTACCAAGTAATCAAATAAATGCACAGGCGCAACAATTTAATCTTACGTTTAGCATACACTACACAATCTGATAAAGGCATATATTCAAATATTTATACTATAATTATAGGTTTTTGAGATATTATATAATACTTACGACAGTCTTTAATAGGAATACATTTTTTCGCTTTATTTAATATGTAGCCATCTTTACATTTGCATCCATTTTTTATGCAATCCTCAAGACATGGTCTAGCAAAAGGATAATCTTTATTCTCACAAGTTTTTGGACAAGGGTCTCCACATGGCAATGATATAGCGTTTGGGTCACCATTACATCCTAAATAAATTAACAATATATTGAGGAAGGACGGAATTTTTTATAATATGCTAATACATGAACCAACTCAATTTGGAATATAATATTATGTAAGAAGATACCCAGTGCTCAATGAGATTGATTGAAATTTGAGTGAAATTTCCGTTTGCCGTCGCCTAGAAATAATAAATTGAAATGCGCCGGTAATCTCTGTATGTAATATTCCAGCAATTAATAATGTTTTTCATTATATAAATTTAATTAATATGTGCTTTGTAAAAATAATGAGATGACAATTAATAAATAATTATTATGATCAGGGCTGTGAAGTCGCGGGTTTTTGGCCGAAGTCGTTAAAAATTAATTGACTAATAGATAGACGATTTTGAAAAATATCTCAATGAACAATTTGCCGAATTGGTTGATTGATCTTTTGAAAAGGTAAAGAGAGCCTGACAAAAATAAACTTTTTTTAGTCGGAATCCTGTTTTTTTAACGGCTCCACTCTATGATTATGACATTTGATATTTTAAAAAAATTCTTCACACATCTTGATAAGATTAACTGTCATGCAAAAATGAGTTCCATGTGATGAGTATATTTTTCACGTATATAATGAAATTATTATAAAAGTTACAGTTCATAAAAGAGAGTTTAGTTCCAATATTAATAATGGTAACACTAAAGTAGGTATGCCTAATTTTTGTATGCAATTTGAAACTTAGGAATTACATACATAATAAGGTATTTACTGTTTTCATAATACATACCGCATTCTTTCGCTGGGACGCATACATTACTAGAATTTCTGTAGAAGCCTGGCTTACAATCGCACCCTTGCTTGCAAACGGCAAAGTTGCACGTAATTTTCTTCCCTAGAGTAGTGCAAGTTTCTCTACACGTAGACACACAGTCGGTGTAGACTTCATTTTTTCCAGGACACACGTTATTTTCTGAAATTTAAAATTGAGGTTGATATAAAACAATCATATGCACCCATTTGCTGAATACAAACACATGTAAAGTAAGACACGTTTATTTAACAAACAACTGAATTTTACAGTCGATAGCCTGGCATCATTGCAATTTTATAATACAGTACCCCCCCAATAATGAAGAAATAGGGGGATCATTACTGGGGGGCTCATTATTGGGGGGTTAAGATTTTCAATTGAATTTTTTTTTATTTGAAATGCGGAATTACATATTATTTTTTAATTAATTAATTGATCATAAATATGTATATTACTTAAGCATATACGTATTCAAAATTATTTAAGTCGTGCACATTATCAAGACATGTGAATTTAGAGACACGAGACAATGCGCGACAGTATTTTCAATACAGATTTGTATGAACTATTTTTATGAAAGCCTAATTAGGAGTTTTATTTTTTTCATTATTCGGGGGACTTAACTCATTATTGGAAAACCTGCCGCAAATGTTATTGGGGGGTTCATTAGCGGGGAGCTCATCATTGGGGGGTTTACTGTATAATGATTTTTTTATTATTAAATACGTTGAATGATAGCTTAAAATTTTTAATAATCAAGTATATATCAGGAAATATTTTTTTGTCACTCGTATTTTTTTTTCCAAACTGATTTGATTATAAAAACTTGGCTATCGTAGATTCTTTGTTCCTCTGTAGACTAAAAGTTGAATACATAAATAACACACTACATCATAGAAAAGAAATTCACATTTCATTTTTGTCTCCATAGTTTTCCTTTTTTTAAAAAAATTAACGGTTGAAAAAACGGTTTCTTGAAACTCCAACTTTGAGAAGAGTAAATACTTCATTGATTATTATTGCGTTATAGAAAGCAGTCGTGATATAGTGACTGCATGCGCATACTAGATGTTAGTCAACAATCTCATTTCTCACCGAAAAAATTACTTTGATTTTTTAATTAAACATTAGAGCTATTCAAATAAGAAGTGTAGATTCGATAAAAGCATACTTACCACATTCAGTGGGCTTAACGCAGACGCCATCTTTATTTTTTAAAAAATATTTATTACATACACATCCAGATATGCAAGCAGGATTGCATCTGATTACTTTCCCATAGTTGTCGCAAGTTGCTTGACAATTACCTGCATTGCACTTAGAAAATTGTTCATTTTTTTCTTTGCATTGTTTTTCCACCGCTGAAAAATATTTGAACAACTTTGAGTGATTCGTAAAATGTAAAACTCGTGTAATTATCATTACTATCAAATTCTGTAAGTGAAATAAGTGCCTTGAAATATGAAATATTATGAATATGGGGGCAATTTGGAGAGATTTTTGGATGTTCACATATGCGATCATCGAGAGCTTCTATTTAATTATTTTCTTATCAAAATAAATTTGTATCGATGCGACCACAGTAAAATTTTACGTGAAAACTACTGTTCTATAGTATACCCATGACTAAATTTAAAAAATCTTATTTAAATTTTAAATAGGACAATTTGTTGATATTTTGTGCACATTGCATTATTCCCCCATTATATGATATTTATAAAACTAAAGTTATAAACATATATTTAAATGTCTAAATTTAGTTACATTGGTTGACCATCAACCCATGGTCACACGGTGTGCTGGTTTGCTAATGGTTGAAGTTTTATAAGAAGAAAAATAGCAGTCAGGTCGACCTTGAATTGTACAAACCATCAATAAAAAAATATAAACTTTTTAAAATTGTGGCCCCATAGGTTAACCAAGTAGTCTAATATTTATGAATTTTTTGTTTACTTCACGAGGCTATTTACACACTTAAATGTAAACCACCAAGACGCTTATAGTTGTACCTGAGACGCTGTATGTTAATAAGAAAAAAAACTGTATGTATACCTATCGTTTGGAAAACAGTATGTTATTATATAATTATTTTGATACTTACGACATTTTTCAATAAGAACGCATTGCCCCTTTCCATCTAAAACGTAACCAGCTTTGCAAAAACATCCTGGAACACATTTCTTGTCGCAATTTAGGCGGATATGTCTGTTATCACAAGTTTGAGGACATGCTGTACCACATATTTTGTATTCAAAGTTTTTCCCAACACATTTTTTCGCTAAAAACATCCATAAAGATTAATATTTATTGTTTTATGTTTTCTCAAGGACAAGGCAGATAATTTTTGGAAGCTTTTAACCAAGGTCTTGCCATTTTTTTTCTCAAAACAGACGTGAATAAAAACTCTGATAAAACTCCTCGTTAATTATATGATTTCAATTATATTAGATATTAAAATCCCGTTTAAATGATTGCAGAAATCGTCAGATCAAATATTCAAGCTCGCATTTGTTCATTGTTTGTTGTCATTTATAATTACAGCAACGCTATCATTTTTCTTATCAATATTTACCTATTGAAATTAGATGGAGCCTACTACACTACAATAACATATAGCCGTACATAATTATATTTTTTAAGTAAACTCACGGCAAATTCTTGGCTCAACACATTTTCTTTCATTGTTTCGAATCAATCCTGGTTTACATACACATTGTGGCGCACACAGTCCCATGCAGTACAAATTAGCTCCACCCACCGTATTGTCGCAGTTTCTCGGGCAACCATCGCCGCACTGGGAATACTCTTCGTTAGGATCAGTGCAATCAAAAGGAGCTAAAAACAGATTTTTTTAGTTCTTTTTCTAATGTGCCTACCGCGAGTGAGACTGTTCCTGATCATTGTATTATAATATGTGGAGATAGTAGAATTACTTACAAATTCACAAATTAAAGATCTTCGTCACCTTGAAATAATTAATGAAAGTTTTCCTATTGAATATGAAATATTAATATTTTCCTAAGCATTCAAACATACATTACAAGAGTTTTTGGAAAAGTATTTAACAATGTGATATATTTGATTCATTCACAATAAAATATATTATAATAGTGAACATAAATGAGATATTTTCTATTATAAGTTTTTAAAGTCTACAAAAAATGTTTTCAATACCTATTTCCACCTATGCCACTATCAGAAATACGTATAAACTCAAAGATGGCCTAACTATGTGTACTATTTATGAAAAAAAATTTAAAATATTGTCTCATATATTCAATCATCACAGCTTTTATTTTTATTCTTTATTTGATCTGTTTTACTAAATAGAATTATCAATATGTCAGTATAAATGCTCATTTTTATAGTACAAGAAAAATCATAAAACTAAATACCTTTCTATTTTCACTCTATTCTTATGACTTAAAGATTAGAAGAAGAGAGAGAAGAACTGTTAAAAAGAAGCTACTTAATCATCTAAGAATAAAAAAAAGAGATAAAACTTACGACACTCTTCTTGCGGTATACATTTGTTATTTAAATCCAATTTGAAACCAGGCCGACATTCACATCCTGGCTGGCAAGGAATATTCTCTATGCAAGCCAACGTTCTTTTAGCATCAGTCGTGAGACATTGGCCCGGACAGCCAGAAACACACGTTGTATAAAACTCATTTTTACCTTTGCAATAAACAGCTGTTATGAAATAAATAAAAGACGTTAATTTTACAAGTATGTGTATATTAATTGCAAAATATCGAGAGAAATAAAATGCGACAATATTTTTTATTTATTTTTTAAGTAACAAACATCAACAAAATGAAAAAAAATATAGGAAATGGCATCATTCAAACATTTCTTTGTTTGTTGGAAAAATATTTAGGAACGATTATATATATCCAAACTCTCTTTTGATATCTTCCCCTTAGGAAGAAAATAATTTTTTTTTGCGCCTTCGTGGCACTATTAATATAATATATGTGGTACGTCTTGAACATGCAGTTGAAAATATTTTACATCAATTTAAGAGTTTTTTAATATATTTTACGTGTTTATTTCATATTATTTTTTATTTAATAGAAATTCTACAAACTGTTAGATTCAGGAAACTGTCGCTTTACAATCATAAAACGTATTTTTAAAATACCATTATTTGTTTATTAATCATGTTTCTGAAATCGTCAATGTTATTCCATATCTTTCAAATTTTATATCTTAAAGTTTTATATATGATATTTCACATGATTGATTATATAATATTAATCACTTATTATTTTACTAAGCAGAAAACTTACGGCAGTCTCCAATAGGGATACATCTGTTCGCTTTATTCAATATATACCCATCTTTACATTTGCATCCATCTTTTATACAATCATTGAGACAAGGTAGTGCATAGAGATCGTCTTTATTCTCACAAGTTTTTGGACAAGGGTCTCCACATGGTAACGATACAGCATTTGGATCGCCATTGCAACCTTGTAAATATTTTTAAAATAAAACCATTATTACATAATAAAATCTCCAACAAAAAAAATAAGAAACATCTTCTTTTGCCTTCACCGATTTCTATATTTTAAACACTTCGGCCAAAGAAAATTTCAAAAATCTTATTTCTGTCGTACACAATACTGAATAATTTTATTGTTTTATATCATAATATAAGCTTTATAACATAAAGCCAGTATTATTTTTACGCTATCAATATATTGTTTTGTGTTTTTTTTTAATCCATTTGCTTTTAAACTAGAGAATTTAATTAAAAATCCGTGGTCAACGATCGCTCTCAATACAATTTATCATATCTTTTATTTTTATTCTAGGTGAAGGATTTTTTAAAAAAAAATTATGCATAATTGTGAATGTAAATATTTATTTACAATAGTTTTATACTCCGATGTTTTTTGCACTATTTATTAGAAACAATAATCTAACATTGAGTCGAGATAATAATTCAATCAAATTTTTTTTTCTTGACATGTTCTTGTTATGTATCCTTTGCGTGATAATGCATTCACTGTAATAAAATGCATCTATATATAAACAGATTTACCAACAATATATCGTTCTGAATTTAGCATCGATAATCGTATATTTTTGTCACTAATATCAGTTAAAACAATTAAATTTGAAAGTCACGATGAGCTGCAGAAACACGAAAACAAATTAAACTAGATAAATAAAAAAAATGTGCACTAAATTGTGGCAAAAAGTGAAAAATTATACGTATCATCATTTCAAATTTTCTTACATTTTTCTTGGATAACGAAATTATTCATTATATTGAAACTATATGTAAAATAATATAAAAAAAACTGTATAGATTATTTTTCAACGATAAACATATTTAACTCACCGGAAGGATTGGGTAATGTTGCATATACTACACTTATTGTAATCAGAAACCATAGTAACTCATACATAGCAGTGAAGAAATAAAGTGCTACTGGCGAAAGACAGGTAAGATTGCGTTGCGCACGAACTAATGAATGTTATAATTTGATTGTTTTTTAATGGTTTTATATTCTGCCAATGTTTGATCACGCCTCAATCATTAAAACATATGTATCGTTAAAACGTAAAAAACAGCTGAAATTCATTCGAATAAAGGCAAAATAAAAAGAATGCACTAAAGACTTAAGGAATTTGGAAAACTTTTTTTTATTTTTTAATATATCATCATTTTTTCTAGTGTAGATACGGACGCTACGTCTTTACATCCTTCATAAGCAGATTTTATAGTTAAATATGGTTATGACTAAGAATGTTTCAGATTAAAATTTTGAATTGTGACAATGAAGTAAATTTTTATAATTATAACTCAGATGTGTTTCTTAATAAACAAAATAATTGAAACATCGATTTTTATTTTATAAAATTAACACATGATCTAAATGATACTGTGTATTTAAATGACATTAGAAAAGTTTGTGTTTGTCATTATTTATTGTAATATTAATAGTAAAAAAAAAAAGACTGCATATACAAGTTTTTTACTCGCATGGAAAAATAGACAACTGTGTCTTTTAAGGCAGTAGCGCTCAAATATCGGTCTGTTATCAACGAAAAAAATATAAATATTCTTAGACGTTGCACAAAAACCTCTAATACCTAAAATATCGATCTCTTAGACATTATTATAGTAAGACTGATTATCTTTAAAGTATTGAAAAAAACATCCATTACACGTCAAATTGTCTTGATAAAAAATAAGGTTATTAAACAAATTTTTAGCATATCAGTTGGAACAAAAAGAAAACGATGGATTTAAATATATTTTATCGTGAAAAAAAATCTACTGGCTCACAAACCATAATTGTTTGAATAGCTCTGCCTTGAAGTAAGAAATGATATATTGGTTCGACATTATTTCTATAGATAAGCGTATTTTCATAGCATGTTATTAAAACATTTCAGTAAAAAGGTGAAGGCATTTTAAAACATGTTTAGTGTGCTGATTAGAAATATATAAACAAATACACCTATTACTCAATTCCTAGAAGAAAGTAGAAAACATTCGATTGTTTAGGCAACAGTAAATCCACTGCCAAGGCGAAAACGTAAGTTTTATTCAGAGAAAATAATAATTATATTTATTTTAATTGAATAAATTATTAAAAATTTCTTTCTTAACTTATGTTGAATTTTGTTTAATTTGTAACTTACATTATCCTCTGCATACTATATTCTTTAATACATCAGTATTAGTACAGCGCCTTTTAAATAGCACGTTTTTCATGTTTCACGCCAAGACATGCTCATGCTTAGATGGTTCAAGCATCAACCCATGTGAAATGACTTCAAGTTTAGCGCAGTCTTTTGGAAGAACCCAACATCGTTGAAGGTTTAAATACTTGATAATGTGTACTGGGAAACAAACGCATTTATAAAACATTTTTCAAATGTCAAAAGTTCACAAATATTTCGGCATGCATTAGTGCCACATTCCGTCGAAACTAAGAAAAATCTAGTCTAGAAAATGAAACACAATTAATTACGTCAAAATAAGTATTTAAGTTTAGAAAATATTGATTCATTTGATCAAACTGTATTCGTATAATGAACATAAAATTTACACAAATAAAAAGAAAAAAAATACAAACTTTTAAGTCTTTTTAACCATCATACAGTGTGTTAACATTTAATTAATAAATTGATTGAGATGTCTTTTATAAAAAAATAAATCCCCAGACTAATACACACACATTCAATAATGCTTTTTAGCCAATAATAAATTCGATCCATATAAAAATATACGTGCAATATCACAAAAATTCTAGCGAACATTTTAATTTCAATGTTTGTAATCTTTATGACAAAAGAACGGTAAAAATACAAACAACCTGTTATTTATCAAGCATTAAAGGTTTTCAAGTTCGAAAGTACGTGGTTATTTTTATAAATAACTATATTTCAATTCCAGTTTGTCTGACCCTTAAGCTTAGACTTGATTTTATGTCTTCATCCTGTCATATCAGCGGTCTTTCAATTGTTTTCCTCTATACTAAGAATTGTACTGAGAAACTTTTTTTGGGATACACATCTCCAGCATACGTTGGATATAGCCTTCTAATTGTTATTTTGTGAGATTTTTAGAATTATTGGTAATCTCTTAACATCTATTTGTATAATGTTTTTATTTAATATAACATTTTGTAGGAATTTTTATCTGGAATAATATTTTTCTCTTGAAATTGTCATCTTACTTTGACAATTTTTAATGGCCAATGTATAATACTTTCGTATGGCCTTTATTTTCTTCTCATTTCATACTGAACTGCGCTGAAAAGATATTTCAGCATTGCAAAACTTAATAAAAAATAATTCAGTCTTGGCTGTAAATTTATGAAGATTTAAAGTGATCAGCAACATTTTAATTATTGGTCACAATATTTGTTTAGTTCTTACGACAAAACTTATTTTTATATTATATAATATAAATGAAGGTAAATTAGACATCTGCATCAACTACTATTTCCGTACGCAACCCGGTTCCCCCAATTGGCAAATATTAAGTATGGGCTTAGAATAAGGTTTTAAAGGAAAATTTTTGTAAATTTCAATATTTTTTACTGGAACTATGCTTAAGACAAAAATGCTACAAAGTTCGGCGTAACATATAAAAAATTTCACGGGAAAAAGTATTGCATTCGTGAAATTATAATGCATAGAAACTATGTTTTTCCACATGTATTTGATTTGTTGTTATTTTTATTTGCAAACCGTGCATTTTTTAAGGTTAATGAATATTTCATAAAGTTACAAAAGCATTAAAATAATGCAGACATTTATTTATGTGACCTTTAAACGTATTGTTTTTTTTGATAGAGGGTGTTCACCGGGAATGTTTTCAATTTTGAATGTTGGTAATAACGCATTGAAAATCATCTCAGTTAAATGCCTGCCTCAGTTATCGCCACAAATGCGAGTTTTTTTATAAGATTTTCAAATATTTTAACAGGTGTTTCATTGATATCATCACGAATATGTTGTTTGATTAGTTTATTATTTTCTAATTTGTTGGCATAAACTCTTTCTTCTTTCAATATTTCCAGAAAAATATGTCTTTAGCAGCTTAATCCGGTGATCGTAGAGACCGATTGATATCACTTTTTCTTGAAATAATTTATCGTTGAAATCAAGCTTTTGGGCATCCAGTTCTGGTGTTAAACAGTTATTAATCATGGGACAGTAATATTTCCCATTAAAATTACCATAACGCTTTGTTCATCTTCAAAAAAGGAAATACCAATGATTCATCTAGACCATTCATACATTCAGTTGCGATTGATTCTAAGGGAACTGATGAATAATTTAATGAATTTCTATTGCCAAGAACTGAATATTATATTTTATAGCGTATTCATTCCAATGAAATGTGAAATAAGGTATAATAAATACTACAGGAGCTCATTTCTGTGATCTTTGAAAGTATTTTTTTAATTGATTTGCAATTTGTTTTAAATCTGATTATTTTTAGTTAGCTTATTGATACAATAAGTATTATTCTATATTGCTCCTTCTTATTCCACATAAATTAATTAGGAATTATTTCAAATAATTTTGATTAGTTCTGGTCAAAAAATCAATCACTTGCCTGATTATAAATTATCAAATAATTAAGTAAGCTAAATTTTAAATTTACATAAAAAATAATGAATTCTATACTCTTTTAATTCAAATTAAGTAACGAATAAAATGATATTTGCTATTATAATTGTTTTCACCGCCTATTATTTAAGAGAGAAGTACTTGTATACATATATACGAATTTCACAAGAGATGGAATCACTGGAAAAAATCAGTTAGGCATTATGGGACCAAATGTAGGTGAAGTCATCGTGTGTCTTCTACAATATATACAATAATAAAATAAAGACAAATAATTTTCCATTTCAGTTTTAATTGTAATAAGTAAGACATAAGGCATTTTATTTTGAAATATAATATGGATACACCACAACCTAAATTAAACATTTCAAAAATAAAAACATATTTAATTATTATTTTTTAATTTATTTTGTCTCATTCCTTCGTAAATATATCCCCAAACATAAATATATTTCGTTGTCATTTTTCTTCGTCTCAGATTTTTTTTTGATAAATTTATAAATATTTCTGGGAAATCTGGACAGGTTTTGTAAAAACCTTATTATAATAAATTCGATGTTGATGTTGTTGAGTTGAAGACGTGATATTCAAATACTGTTCTAAATAGTCTATGAAATTATCCATCATTTCATGGAATCTGATAAATGACGTCCTAAACATCGGAATCATCAGATGTCGCTAAAAAATATATTGAAATTATAATAAAATGGTGAATAATGAAAACTTAAGAAAAATACTGAAACATTCTTATTATACAATTACAATATATTAATTAATTATATTAACACACATTTCATTATAGAATTTTATGGACCAAGTATCCCCAAAAGGTATACTTCATTATATTTATATTTCAATTTTTTTGATTTAGATGTTTGTTTTGGTATATATGTGTATATAAATATTGTGTTCCCTCAAACATTAAATCACGTATAAGTCCATATTTTTGATAAAAATATTTAGACACTTTTAATAGTATAAAAGTAATATAAAATGTTATAGATAAATGATTTTTTTTGTAAAAAATATTTACACTTACGGCAAGTTTCACGAAGGATGCACTTATTAAACTTGTCTTGGACAAATCCTTCTTTGCATTTACATCCTTTATAGAAACATTTTTGATCCTCACAAGTTGCGTTTTGTTTAGAAAAACATGTTTCGTGGCAAGGCATAGGACAAGTTGTCAGTTCAGAGTTTAAGTCTTCGCAACCTACAAAAAACTTTTATCAGTGCTTGCGTGGGGATTTATCATAATACAATTATTTCCTTGGACAATTCCACCATTATATTACAGCTTAACTCACTTAGTATGTCAAAGATATAACGCATTTTTTAACCTAGCTTAAAAATCATCGACATTTACAACCAATACTATAGAAATGCAAAATTGTTATTCATGTGTCATAATTAACTATACCATATTCGCTTTCAATGTGTCAACTGTCACTTTTTGGTATAAATGAATATTATTTAAATAACAAAACATAATGCCAAGTAATATTTCTACAATTATATTTTATAAAGATCAGGGTCGGTTTCTTTCATCGCGAGCATTATCAGTTGATAGTAAATAAAATTGTAAAAATAGCACTGAATATTGTGTTTTGGTATTTCATTACAATATATTACATCTGACAATTTTGTAAAAATATTACTATTATATATGTTAATTAAATATGCGCACTTACACTGACTTATTTTAAACTTATATGAATATATTGACACTATATATTTAAATGAAATTAGAAAAAAATATAAAAATTCTCAGTTGAGCATGTCAGTGGGTTATAACTAAAACTATTCTTTTCCTAAACTAAAAAATGTATTGAGCTCTCAAATATTCATGATAGTGATAATAAAAACCAAAAAAAACAGACAGCGACAATCAAGAAATGATTTTTATCAGATATACTTTTTTTTAGGGAATAATGTGTATTCTACATTTTTTTTATTACATACATGTAGATTCAGGAACGCATTCTCCATTAGTCCTGACAAATCCTTGAAGGCATTCACATCGACCCTCGCATTTATAGCCTTCGGGTGGCGCTGGACAGCTTGGGTGGATTGCATCTATTAGCATCGGGCAAGTCGGATCATATTTACAGTATGAAATACACGGGTTCCATTTTTCATTTGGCTTGCAAATCAGAGCTGTTGAAGCAAAAAAGAAGATTAATTTAATCTAAAAAAATGTTGAGTATAAACTATATACTATAGCTTATATTTCGTAAGGCAATCTATTTATTTGTAAAACGATATGTGATTATTTTGATGGAAAGTTATTAATACACAAATCTTATAGCTGTATTAATTCTATACGAGCAAAACGAGGTTTGATTGAGTAATCATTTTCATAAAATAAAAAAAATCAAGCGTACACGAATTTTCATAATAAAAAGCGTTCATTGCCTCAGAAGGTATATGAAAAAAAATGATTTCATAAAACTTACAATGAATTGGTCTAAGCTTAATTTATACTTTAACAATTCATTAAAAGAATTAAATATTAATCAAATCATAAATATGTATGAATATAATATTTTGAAAAATATTGCATTATTTTAGAATTCAACTATCTATAGTAATGATTGTAAGCTAAAAACGATAAAAAAATTGAGAACGCTATTACGAATTAATTTAAATTATTGTCTAAAACGAGATTTTTTAAAAATATATATCTAACTTAAGAATTTTGACTCAATTAAATATTTACCACACTGGTCAATCGGTATGCATTTTTCCTCTGGACCCTTTACATAACCTTGTTTACATTGACAACCGTTTATTTTACAAGCACGTTTACAATTTACAAATGTTGGAGAGACACAGTTTCCTCCAGGACAAGGATTTGGACATTGCACTACTTCAGCATTGGAATCAGAACATCCTAAAATTATTTACAGTCAAACTAATATAAAAGCATATATACACATATTATACATGTATATATATCAAATTATTCTAATTGTCCATCATTTTTACATATTATAAAGAGAAATAAATTACCGTTAAAATTTCATTTATTTATGATTAAATACACCTTTAGTCATTACGTTAGAATGTTGTGGGGGGTAATTCGACCTTAATATCATTTAATCAATATGGCCTTTACTCCTCAGTAGTAACAAATATTCACATTAGCTGATGATAAATACAACTTGCATTTATGCTACGAATAATTTAGATACAATGGTTGTTTTTTATTATAAAACAGCTAAAAATGCTTCTGAATAAAAAAAATATATTTTTTCTATGGAAATATCTTAAAGTTACTCAAACTATTGTAGTTTGAAAAATAGGCGTCAGCGAGACGCTTAAATAACTTTGAGTGACTAATTGAATATACAAAAAGTAAATAATTTAGCGTTCACCGCATGGTGCTCATACACTCTGTATATGGCACATAAAGAAACTATTTATGTATAAATATTGTTTGAAAAACAAAATAATTAAGCATTTTTTATTAATTAAAATTATTCAGACACTTAAAAGACGTGTTTCTTACAGAATCTTACTTGTAATAAATTTAACTTATTTAAGTCCGGCGTTAAAAAATCAAGATAACAGGCCCCATAAAGCAAACATTTACTTACTGCAAGTTTCCGCTTTGACGCATACATTTTCACTATTTCTAACGTAGCCAGAAATACAGTCACAGCCTGCTGCACATGAATCTGGTGATGGCACGCACACATTTTTTGGCACATCCTCAGTAATAGACTCGCAAGTTGCTGGACAAGGATCCTTGCATTCCACATTTACCTCATTGGGACCAGTACATTTGGAAGCTGAAAAGATATTTTTTTTTTAAATACATATTATATCTTTTTGTTAGAATTTGTAGACAAGAAGGTTGAAAAATACTCATTTCACTATGATAGATAGAATGGCTAATTGCATTTGCATATATAATATTACTAAGAGACACATCTAAAACCTCTTTAAAAAGATTAATCGCAAGCCAGTTTTTTAATATGTATTTAAAATCTTTACTTCATGTATGATATGTTTTTCTAATTCTAGGACATAACAGATATAAATATAAAGGTTGTTCATTGTGGTTTATTGGCAATTGCCTTACACTTACAGTTAGTGAGAGATTAACTCCCTGTGAAATGATTGTGGTGTGTTATTTAAATTTAAAGTTTTAGTCTGTGTCATGAGTTTTTGTGTCGTCTCTTCACGTTGAATCGTCCGCGATTAACTTTAGAAAAAAATCTTATTTCAGTTGATCTCATATTATTATAAAATTTCTACCTTGACTATTAACTGAAATTCCACTTATTTTTCTTTATTTTAAAATCCATGTTCGCTCCGAATAGCAGAATACGACTTTTCTTCTATTAGAGTATTCATTTTTTATCTTTACGAAAGCTGCTTTTTACTCATTAGCTAACCGACTGTTTTACACAGAAAGTATAGATAGAAGAAAAAGAGTTAAGTGGTTAAGGTGATCGCTCACTTTACGTTCTGTTTTTTAAGTGTACGTTTTGTTTAGATGGTTTGAGTGGAAGAGAGTTTTCAATGATCACAGACCTGCCATCCAACAGAATAGATAAGTCGATCAAAAAATCGCTACTTGTACTAGACAATGATGTTGACCCGGACATGACGAACCCGGTAACTTGTTTTATCTCTACGATCATTTTATTTCTACGATATATTATACAACATATTACAAAATTTTATGAACTGGGATATGTTTTGACATGTTATAAACATTTCTACTGCGGAGAGTAATTATTTCGAATACACAAATAAATATACAAATTATATCAACTTACAGCATTCTGCAACTGGGATGCATTTCCCTGACGCATCTTTTAAATATTCTTTCTTACACTGACATCCGAAGTCCTTACAAAAGATTTTACAAATTGAAAACTCTGGTGAATTACACGTTCCTCCTGGACAGGGATTTGGACACGCCACTACTTCTGCGTTAGGGTCTCCACAGGCTTTTAACAAAAATAATGAATGTGATTATTGAAAATTTATTCATTGTTTTATAATATATTATATTACTTTGAAGTTGTCAGAACACTGCAATTTTTTGAAACAATGATTGTAATGATATTCTTTCGATAAAGACATAACCTGAACCAATTAATAAACAAAAATAGGCAGTAAATAGTGTTCAGAACAAATATTAAATAATGTACGTAAAAATAAATGTATATCTATTAACTTAGCAATAATCATATTTGAAGGTCTGTAATCCACTTACGGCATGACTCGGCTTCCACGCAGACATTTGTTTCGTTTCTAACATATCCTGGAATACAATTACACCCTACTGGACATGGATTTGGGGGTAAACATTGAGGCTGTGCTTCATCACTGGTGACTGATTGACAAGAGGCTGGACAAGGATCTGTGCAGTATTCGTATACTTCATTCGGGCCCTTACATTTACCAGCTGTTGGAGAAATTAGCTTTTGTATTATTTTTGAAAACCTTTTTTTTAAATTTTAATGCGACTCTCAACTTTGTTTTATTTATTTTCTGACTATTGAAACTTACATTTCGAAACAACACCCTTGCGTTTTAATGAAAATAATATTCAATGGTTAACTTATTACAAATAATTTAAACAAGTCATGAGAGCTAAAATTTTATTTAAAACAATACGATGCTACCCTCTGTCAAACGGACGGATGAAATGACCAATAATAACTATCTCAAGTTTATTTTCAAGATTTAATATTTAACATGCTTCTTTTAATCTTTATTTATAAGTATCATTGCATATCCTTTATTCTTGAAAATAAGCATAATTATTACCAACTTTTACTGATTTTGTTAATAACTATTCTGTTTATTTCTGCAATACAATTTTGTATAACTATAACCACCATCTACATACCTACTACTATTTCAAGATCAAATTTTATGTGCATAATAATACACCGAAAACCAGTGGTGACTCGTGGATAAGATATCTGGGGGTGCGGCGAAATCATTGAGTTTATTATTTTTCTGAACATAATATCTTATTGATTTAAATATTTCACTTATTTTCATACCAATTATAAAATTACGAACCGCAGTATTTTTCTGGAACACATTTGTCTTCGTAGCTTCTTAGGTATCCTGCTTTACAAATGCATCCAGGATAGCATTCTTCATCACTAGGATGATTGGCAAAACGATCCGGCTCGGCGCAGGTATTTTGATTTGGGTGATTGCCGCATTCACTGAATATTTCGTTCCTCTTACACGTCTCTGTTACAAAGGTATTATCTCATATTATTAAGAGTTTTAAAAAAAAAGATATTTACTTCAATCTATGTGCAATTTATGAATGATTATGCCATTAACTTTATCACACTTTTTTTCTATAATATCGCAAATTTTTCGGAATTTCTTCAATAACTTTCAACGCAAATGTATCCACTTTTTCATCTTGTCTGGCATCGTGAATGAATACTTGGATTTCAATTAATTTCAAATTTTTGACATTCATTTTTTCCGCATTATGAATAGACTTTATTACCACCACATTCTTAAGACATCGTAGGGGGAAAACAATTCAACAACACATTAAGTATTCACACTCACTAATATAAATGAGGATAAAACAAATATATTTATACACATGCAGTTGAGGTAATTTAAATTATTTACAAAAGTTACCTCAACCTACAAGTTTCTATTGAATATAAAAAAAACACAGAAAATTATGTGTAATATATAACTTATTCAAATAAATCAATTTGATCAACTCAATAAATTTTTTTTTATTTTCGATAATAAAATAAACATTTAAGCACTATTTCTACAATACATTTTATGATCAGAACAAGTTCAGCTCATCGAGAGCATTATCAATATACTTTGTTTTATCAGAAATTTGAGACGAATTTTTGAATGCTGATTTGAGGAAAATACAGTATTAAAATAATGTATGTGATTTATCCAACGAAAGAAATTTAACAAAGTGGATATATGAGATGTTTATTTGGAGGTATATAATTTATTTTGAAAATAGTTTATCTATTGAAAAATATAGAGCATAATCGAATCAGCAAAATTGTCATTATATTATTTTTATTCTAAATATTATGAACAATAACCAATCTCAATATAAAGCGGATATTATATCCATTTGAATTAGACTCTTTAATACATTTTTCATATTTATAAGATACACAATTGTGTATTATTTGGTTTGAAAAAACTGTAAAACTAAAAAAAATTTTAGGTACCTCTCCCACATTCCAATTTTAAGAATGTATTGTACAATTTTTACACGATGTCCAATTTGCGTTATCAATAACAACATTGCGAATTAATAGTCACAAAAGAAACTTAATATTATTTTAAGCCCAAATCAATGATATAAATATTTTTTATTTTACTAAAATAACCTGTTTCCCAATGGCAAAATTTCGAATTTTTAGCGATCGGTAAAAATTTTATATTAAATCTTATATGGAAGTTCACATTACCTTCAATGAAAAAATATAAATAACATTGCTTACCGGTGGATGGATCATTTATTACCGAAGCAAATGCATATCCTTCTAATAGAACAATCAGCACAATCGATATCACAGCAGCTCTCATCGTGGTGGCGTAATACTAACGAACAATAATAATGACCATATTATAAATATTGTCTGCTTTTGCCAAAACTGGTTGACCTCAAACGAGAATCACCGTGGATCCCATAATATGCGACGGCCAATGTCACATCTGATGTCAACTCATTATGTGTTATACAAAACATGAAAAACATTCGCTCGTGACAAAACTATTTGAATTGTTTATGCCTAAATATATTCTGTAAGTATTATAAAATTTTATGAGATTTTAGTAGTGATTTGATTTATTTTTTAACTACTGTTAGTTTTCGAGTCTTATACAGAACAAGCAGATTTGATACGCTTAATCTTTTACAATCCTATACAAAGAAAAGAACCATGATTGCAGCTTAGAAATTTGAAGATCAAATATATACTAATTCCAGCTGAAATACTTGTATTTATTATTTATAGTCAGAATGAGTGCAATATACAATACATACATACCAGTCTTATGGTCAACGTGGCATTCGATCTGCTACGGATCGCACGGTTAAGAGTTTCAGTACAATGTTTTTTTTTTCAATAGATTTATCAATTCATTTCGATAGCATGAGTCATGAGTGTTTGTGATGTCCCAAAATTAAATTTCATTTATCTCATAATAATTCTTGTCTAATTTAAAACGTTCAGTAAAAACAAAGTTTCCCCTTTCTGTTTTTTTTTTTTTTTTTGATTCTCTCTAACGAAACAAATTTTGACCATAAAATTCACGCGTGAGCCGAAATAGCTATCAACTATATCTTAAAAAAATGTAGAACTAAAATACATTGCTATTTTTTTTATCGTGTTATAATGGAGTTCTACCAAGGAAATGCCAATTCAATCAATAAATTGAAAGTAGCCGA
This sequence comes from Himalopsyche japonica, assembly GCA_028555115.1. NCBI lineage: Eukaryota > Metazoa > Arthropoda > Insecta > Trichoptera > Rhyacophilidae > Himalopsyche > Himalopsyche japonica. Next base: position 825,509 of record JAHFWJ010000559.1, on the reverse strand, counting down.
TATGGCTACCCAGGCAGTTCTTTTCAAACGACTAAAGCTTAGGTTGGTTTAAGCATAGTTCTGACGATAGCGTGAGCCGAAATGGCTATCAAATACATCTTAAAAAAAATTGTAGAACTAAAATACATTGCTACTTTTATCGCCGTGTGATAAAATTCACCGTTACCAAGAAATCTTCATATCGTTCTCTGTAACAGTGCATTTTAGGGTCAATAACTTTCTTTCACATCTTCTAAAATTAATTTTGACAAAACAATAAAATTCAAAGCCTCAGCTTAAGCAATCAACGGGATTGATATTTCATGTAGATACTTACAGGTTTGTCCCGTTAATTCGCCACAAAAAGTTTGCATGACATTAGCACCGTTCTGTGGTGAATGATACAAACAGTGACCAACAGCAAAGTAGTTTAAAAATACACAACTTCTACATTTTTCTTTATTCTAAATGGAAATAAAAACATCTTTGAATATAATTCATTCTTTTCTTATATGCAAATAAACTTATGTCTACATATTAATAATAAAATAAAAAGAACTACTTATATAAGAATAGCATCAAAATGATTATTATTTTTCAATTAATGATTAATGTATGCATAGCAAGGAGTTCATTGTTGATATGCTGTTATTATCTTAAAATGACATCACGATATCCAAGGGAAACATGAATTCAACTAAAAAAATATACATCAATAGCCAACAAAGGTATCTGAGCAAACGATTTTTGTTTCTAAATACCATCTAATTCATGAATGTTTTCAAATATTGTATTTAAAAAAGAAAGTCAGTAGATACATGTTGGTAATTCATAAAAAGATTTTTAATAAAAAAAAATTCTTCGATACAAAAGACATAAAAAAAATGTTTTGCTTAAAAAGACAATCGAATTTTACAATTTATTTTTTTATTCCAGTTTCATAAATAATACATAAATAACATTTTTTTATTCTTAAGAGATTGTTAAAAGTATTATATATAATATTATGTTGAATCACTTTGTCATCCACATCACTGGTGTGATCGCAGATATTTACAACTTTAGACATCGCTTAAGCTGAGAAGACAGGGTAACTAATTGGTAGGATAGTCATAAGTATCTGAAAACGACAATAAAATTAATAAAAATTGAATATTGTCAGCGACATAAGAACATTAACATGCTAATTCTGGTTGCTGTGCCATTTATTTCACGAAAATCAACTGATGAAAGTTTATTAAAAATAAAATTTAGTTAATTGATTGATTAGATTTATAGAAGCGGTTATCTTGTATTGGGTTCGGGTAAATGAGTTTTATAGCTAGATACCAATACAAGATAACCGTTTCTATAAATCTATTAACTACCTAGGTAGCATTAGCGAAAAAATTCATCGGGAGATTAAAAACTCAATAAACGTTTCGGGGCCAACAATAACTTAGGCAGACATCTTAAAAATAGTAAAGATAAAATCAATAAACTGGACAGAAGCGGTATTTATAAAATGTCCTGTGGCTCATGTTTACCCGTTATTATCGGACAGACAGGTAGAAGTATATCTACTCGAGCTAAGGAACATGTAAGATCATTCAACATTAAAAAAACAGATTCACAATTCGCTAATCACGTTATTAATAAATCACATAATATAAATTCAAACTCAGCCCCTAAATGTTTGCATCTTTGTAGTAAGGGTCGAATAATGACGGCTTTGGAACAGCTGGAGATCAATAGACACCAATTATCACAAAGGATTCTTAACGAACAAACTAACATAATAGTATCGCCACTTGTCCAGCCGTTGTACAAAGGGGTGGTCTGATTTGCTTCCAGAAGAACCACTTCCGTCCCACATATAATCTTATTGTCATAGACACCTATTGTTTCACTTAGAATTTTGAAAATTTAGTGTCATTGTGTTTAAGTAACAAGCTAGGCCGTTGGAACAGGAGAGAGGATGTGTTGTGTGCCTTTTCTGCACAGCTATATATATATAAGCGAATGTTAGTTTAAGCATAGTTCTGACGATGGGAGCCGAAATAGCTATCAACTATATTTGTTAAAAATAATTTTGTAGAACTAAAATACATTGCTATTTTCTTTCACCGTGTTAAAATTTAGTTAGGTCTTTTATTATTTTATGTTTAGGTTTGATCCCGCTAAATTTGTTCTGGCGAACGTTCTGTACGTTGAACCTGTCCATCAATAGAATAATAATTAATATTGATACGAAATAAAATAAAAAATAGAGCCCATATAATAATCATCATATGCTATTGAACTCTTGAGATAGCAATTCCCAGAAATCAGATTTTCATTAAAAGATTATTTTATCTTTCTGTTATAAAATAAACTCAGTAAAATGTAATACTTACGACACTCTCTAAGTAAAATACATTTTCCATTCGCTGCTTTGACATAGCCCTTTTTGCACTGGCATCCAAATGCTTTGCATTCAGCGTCACAGGGAATAAACTCTGGAGATTCACACGTGCCACCAGGACACCGATTTGGACACTCGACTAACTCAGCATTAGGATCTGTGCAACCTGAAATAAATCATTTATTGTCTATAATGTTTTAAGTAAAACCAGTTAATATATATTTTTTAATTCACACATATTTTCATACTTCAATATTGAATATGTAAAAATGAAAAAACAACCTCTCTCTAAAAACTAAGCATCTCCTACTTTCTCAAGGAGTAGTTGAAGGGAATTACTTTAATTTATGTAAAATATAATAATTAATTCATCATTAATTTTTGCCCTATTTAAATTTTACCCACAAAATAATAAGAAATTTAATCTGTATTGACTTTTCCAATATATTCAATATCATTTAATTTTTATACCATAAGTATACATGACATTATTTAAAATGTCGATCTAATAACACGGTGAAAAAAATAGCAATGTATTTTAGTTCTACAAAATTATTTTTAACAAATATAGTTGATAGCTATTTCGGCTCACCATCATCAGAACTATGCTTAAACTAACATTTGCTTATCTATATACAGCTGTGCAGAAAGGGTACACAATACATCTTCTCTCCTGTTTTAACTGCCTAGCTTTGTTTCGTTCTCGCAATAAAACTAAATTTTTCAAGAATTTTAAATGAGACCAAAAAATGCGGCTATGACAATAATTTTACATGTGGCACGGAAATGGTCTATTACGGAAGCAAATCAGACCCCTTCCCCCCCGTCGAGCGGCTTTATCAGTAGACTAAACAATATATCAGTTTGTTCGTTAAGAATCCATTGTGATAGTTGATGTCAATTGATTTCCAGCTGCTCCAAAGCGGTCAACCTACGACCCTTACTGCAAATATGCAAACACTTAGGCGCTGAGTTTGAATTTATATTATGTGATTCCTTTATAACGTGATTAGCGAATTGTGAATCGGTTCTGTCAATCCAATAGCTGTATTAACAAAAAAAATTATATGTGCTGTAAAAAATCATTTTTACGCTAATTCTATATTGATGTGTGGTAAAAATCTTACATTGTTCAGGTTTGATGCAATCGCCACCAGTTTCACGTCGTATATAACCCAATTTGCATCGGCATTTCGGAAAACATTTTATTTCGCCTGGAAGACGTGCGCAGTCATAAAATATGCCTTCAAAAAGTGTCTCGCAAGTTCTCTCAGGTGGGCATGATGGTGGACACAATTCGTAAATTTGATTAATTGGACACTTTTTCGCTAAAATCAAAAAGAATTATTATAATTATTTAGTTCAGTCACTGACTCAAATACAAAATTATATTTGATTTTAAATACATATATTAATATAACAGGGTGAAAAAAATAGCAATGTATTTTAGTTCTACAAAATTATTTTTTTAAATATAGTTGATAGCTTTTTCGGTTCACGCCATCGTCAAAACTATGCTTAAACTAACATTTGCTTATCTATATATATAGCCGTGTAGAAAAGGTACACAATACATCTTCTCTCCTGTTTTAACGACCTAGCTTGTTTTCTGTTTGCAATAAAACCAACAATTGTAAATGAAACTAAAAAGGCGGCTATATCAATAAGTTTACATATGTCACGGAAATGGTCCATTACAGAAACAGAGATACATCAGTCAGAGGAGTCAATAATGGTGACGGACATATATTAGTTTGTTCGTTAAGAATTCTTAGTGATAATTGATATCTATTGATCTCCAGCTGTTTCAAAGCAGTCATCCTGCGACCCTTACTACACAGATTCTTTGTAGTAAGGGTTAGTTTTATTGCGAACAGGAAACAAGCTAAGTCGTTGAAACAGGAGAGAAGATGTTACATTGTTATATTTACATATGTTAATATGTTACGGTGCAAAAGCAATAAATTGATAATTTTTAAGTTTACTACCGTGTAGTTATAAATAAATAAATAAATTGTGTACCTTTTCTACATAGCAATATATAGTTAAGCAAATGTTAGTTTAAGCATAGTTCTGACGATGGTGAGCCGAAATAGCTGTCAACTGTATTTTAAAAAATAATTGTGTAGAACTAAAATACATTGCTATTTTTTTCACCGTGTTATAATAGAGTTCTACCAAGTGAATGCCAATTCAATCAATATATTAATTATACTGAAAACACAATTTTTTTTAATTTAAAATTCTTTGAATGACACTTTTGTCAATTTTCTTCTTATGTATTTATAATTTGGTATAAATTAAGTCAAAATATCAAATCAATGTATCAAAATTGCAAAAATTCTTGATGGTAAAATTTGTTATTATGACAATTTGATCTCAAAATGATCACACTCAATTTCTTTTAAGTACTTGAATTACTGAAGGTCTATAGCTGTGTGTAAAGATGCATAGGTTTTACATGAATAAATGTTTGAATTTTATTAAACGATCGTAGGTAAAAATGATTATTAATGGTATTCTTTCTACTAGATCTATCTCCACCAAAACGGTCAAATATTTCAATCTTAACGTCAAGTCTGAATTTATGAGTCTAAAATACATAATTTTACATACTGATTTTTCTCTCAAGTTTGTTTCTTTTGTACATAACTTTAGCAAGAAGTTTTTATTATCATAACAAAAAATTGTTCATCACAAAGAGATTTTTAATTGCTATAACGATCGTAGTCGCATGAGTAAAAGAAGAATAAAACGGCCTTCATTTTAGAAGGAAACGCGTTTATTTTTTCTGATTAATGTATAAACAAAATTTCTAAACAAAAAAACTTACACGAGTTACATGGATTCTCGAATTGTAAAGAAAAACTTCCTTTTAAAATACAAAATATATGGACACGTGTTTGATGAAAATTCTTATACACACTCTTTTAACATATTTACTTACGAGGACACTGTTTTATTGGAATGCAGACGTTTTTATCGTTTCGTGCATATCCGGGAATACAATAACACTTTTCATTGCAGGTAACGTTTATAATAGGGCATTTTTGACCAAGTGTTGCACATGTAGTATCGCATGCAGAACCACAGTCAAAGAATTCATTTTTCCCGCAAATTGCTGAAAAACAAAATCAAATTTCATATAAAAATACATTCATTTTTGGATATATAACTAATATTATTATCGATCATACAACAATGATTGATGATCTACTGATGGTTACGAATGAGGTATTTCGTTTCATCTATAACGGTAAAATAAACCTTCTATTCGTAGTCTCAAAATGAATTGATGTAATTATGAAGTTGTATGATTTGTTTGTATATAATATGTCAAGAAAAGTTTTTTTTTCATAAAAAAAAACTGTAACATTTCTTTGAATTGCCATGATATTATCACCGCCTTACTGACAAATAAAGTGCTACTTGAAACTACCTAAATATATTGAAGTCTATTTAAATGTAGTCTTACTTTACATTACATTAAAAGAGATGTATACATTTATCGTCTTATTTCTTAAATCCACATAATTAAAATTTCGAACAATTGAGTCATACAACCAACGATATCGACACTACTTACGACAGTTTTTTACAGGAATACATATGTTTCTCACGTTGCGGACAAATCCCTTTTTACATCGGCACCCACCTTCCTTTAAACAACGCGGTATGCATGAAGACGGTTTGTTGTAATTATTACAAGTCACTGGACACGAATCACCACACTTAGAAAACTCTGCATTTTTGTCGCCACCACAGGATGTAACTAAAAAAAGATATTTCAAAAAATTACCACATTTGAAAAACACTGTAAAAAAATGTCAATTGCTTGGTTATTTGTTGGAAACGTTATAATTTTAACATGTCCGTCAAATTTTTCTCAAAATACACATATTCTACAAGTTGAGTTATAAATAAGTAAGTACATTATTTTGAATGATAATCGTAAAAGATAAGATGCTTGATTTTATGACTAAAAATTTCCACAGGCCTCATACCAGTATAAAAGTCAATACTTACAATATCGTGCCAGAGATGTTGAAAAGTTATTATGACATCGATAAAAGTATCAGCAGTTAATTAATCCGAGGAAAAAATACATCAAAACTCAAATATAACAAATAGAATTGAAAAAAATTATATTGTGTACTTTTGAATAACCAATCCGCAGATTACATACAGCTGTTTCCATTACTTATTAGTAAAATAAACATTAAAATTAATTTAGAAGTATACGAACTGAAACTGTTTATTTGGTTCTCACTGTAAATTTATCAATCAAGTGTTTTTTTTTTTAGAGTTTTATCAAAAGTAATATAAATTGCAAAAAAGTAGCGTGATACCAATTCACCATGTAATGGAAAAAAAAGGTGTCTTACCATGCATATATTTGCTAACAATAAAAAATAGGGAAATTCAGTTCCACCAAAAACGTTATCTTACAGTACAGCTTATCAAATTGTTTCGACAAAAAACATTTTTTTCGACATTGTTAATACACTTACCGCACTTATCTTGGGCAGTACATATTCCTTTTTCATTCAATAGGTAACCAGGTTTACAGATGCATCCAGGATAGCATCCTTCAGGATATGTACACGTAAGGAGACGGTTAGGCTCATCACATGTATTTTGACATGGGTGGTTTCCACACTCGCTGAATACTTCATTTAGCTTACATGTGTCTGAGTTAAAGGAAAATAATAATTTTAATCCAATGAAAAGCATATTCCTTATAAACATTTTTTTATGATGAGGAGAACTTAAATGTGTTATTTCAACGAAATTCTTACCATTTACATTCAATTCGTAATGAGTGTTTTACAGTGCACTTATCCATTGTACTTACACTGTAATATTTTTGAGGTATTTTAAGGCACGACTTACCACATTTTTCTGGAATGACGCAAACTCCCTTAAAGTTCCGAAGATACCCTTCAGCACAAACAACCAGATTTGCATACATCAAAGCATACTGGTTTAATATTTGGATTAGTGCAAGTATTTTGGCAACTGTTATTACCGCATTCAGAATATTCTTCATTAGTGCCGCATTCTATTGTAAAATCGATAGAATAATTTTCAATCAATTAAAACAATAATACACGACGGAAGAATTAAACCTCTAACTTTTAACTGAAACTGACATTAGCTTTTTTTTTCAATTTAAACCTATATAGTTTTATCTTTAAACATGCAATAGATCACAATTTGCATTAATTGTTGTGCTCGATAAATAATGATTCAATTAAATTATACACATAATACGTTACTATAGTTTCATTAATCGCGTGAATTCCCACTCATGAAATTTTATTTAAAATAAAAAGGTGATTCCTGCTAAATTCGTTCTAAAAATGGATGCGAGAAAAAGCGATGAAATAAGAAATTACCCTTAAATACTGTTTCAATAAATTGATCTTCGTATATCCAGACTGACTGAATAAGTTACAACTGGTTAATATTTTATACAAAATCAAATAAAAATTTGCAATTAAAATAAATTAAAACTTACTTATTTGAGGCTTAATCGTTACATAAGACGTCGCAAATGTTTGTACAACGTACAGAAAAATTGTAACAATCAACAGCACAGCAGCTCTCATAATAATATTTTGCAAGATTATCTGACAGTATTAAAAATGAATTATGACACATACAAATTTATTTCTAACAAAAAAAACGACGTAAAAAGGTATGTTGTAAGTTCACCATGTACGTTATAATAACAAACACTTGCTTGTCTTGCAGACACTGGTGCAAATTGATGAATGCTAAACAATTTTTGTAAGCGAGTATTTATACAGAGCACTTGCATTGCTATTCTTATTTACACTTCTGAAGATTTTTATTTTCTATTGAAAACAGTCCCGTACAATGTTTTATTTAAATATAATAATTTAAAGGTAAAATTGTTTCACATAGCAATTCATACAGAAGGTTAATATACGCTTTTCTTGGTTTGATATTACGAGTTAAGATCCCTGGACGTACACTTTCATTCATTGCTAATTCAATTTATATTTCATCCTGTTATATCAACACGATAAAACTAAACATTGTCTTTTTTTATATTTATATATAATTGGTATCATTTTCATTACGCTATTCTGATTGTGATCTTTCTGATGTGGACTATTTTTTCACTGTATTATAATTGAGTTCTACAAAGTGAATGCCAATTCAATCAATAAATAAAAACTTTTGTTGAGATTATCCATTAGCAGACTCGATAGAATATCTGACGTTGACATTTGTAACTCAGTTTTAATTTTATTATTTCGTATATAGATCCAACCAGAGATACTATTGATAGTGTCAGGCAACTTAATTCGATATAATTATTTAAGACTTCGTCTCAATGAAATGGCTATTAGCATAAATTTCCTTAAAGCTTCATGTTTTTATAATTCTCAATAACTAACAACAACTCTCAACAAAAACGGCCTGGCTTCTAAGCCAACTTGTATAATTTATTTTAATTTATATTTACATACAGTTTGGAATCATAAATTTTATCATACGACGATAACACTAATATTTGTTATGTTTTTCAAACAATATGGAACTGACTTAATATAGATACATTCTTTAAATAAATTAAACATATATTAACATATTAATTTTAGATTTCAAAATCGCTGAAAGTGCAGACAAAAACAAGTTAACAGAATTATTGAAAAGAGATATTATCACATTTTTCTTTTACTCCAGCGTCACCAAATGATGCGTGATCGTCAAGCGGCTACTTCCAATATTAAACACTCGCAAATTTTCTTGCTTATACAATATATGTTATTCGAAGTTGAAGCATGAAATGGAAAAAAGTTGAAATTCAAAAATATTTGGAAACATTAACTTTCCACTGACTCTCTCGAGTTTTAAATTTCTTCACTTAATATTCGGTCATCATTGCGTTCGTTTTGGGATTTTTTTAAAATTCTTGAGTACATAATTACGTTAATCACAATTTAAAATCTTTTGGCCCTAGAATATGTGTTCAACTACGATTTTTTTTACGTTTTAGTTGATGGTACAAACTGATTGATTAAAAGCTCTGTGCAGTCAGTAAGTTTTCTCTATTTGTTGTCTGGCAAAAACCGCAAAGTAAAAGTGATTTAATTCTAATTTTTGAAAATTGTACATATTGTCTAATATTTTCAAAAATTCTTTTCATTCAATATATTAAATAAAGCTGTTGAAAATTGAAGAAGCTTAGAATTTAATAATAATAATGTACCAGTAGGATAGAAAGTTATTTTGAATATTTTTTGATCATTTACCGGTAACAACTAACTTGCAAACATATATCGTTAAACAACATACATTCCATTAAAAGCCCGATTACTACACACTGAGAGTGAAAATAGTATAACAAAATCTAAATAGCTAACTTACTTTATTTTTTGTACGCAAATTTAATACTAATTTTTTTTAATTTACTAAATTTATACCCTCTCAAATCTTGATGACATCTGAATTCAAAATGAGACTTTTGTCATATATATTATTTATATTATAGTGTAGCACATTCACAATCCAATTAACCCTTTTCCTTCAATGACAAATCGGTTTCATGGTTATTAGGTCGCTTAGAATTTCAAGTGTAATAAGTGTTGCTAAGATCACAAAACTTCAATGACAAATCGGTTTCATGGTTATTAAGTCGCTTAGAATTTCAAGTGTAATAAGTGTTGCTAAGATCACAAAACGTTATATGTATATTAGAATTGGATACAAAAAAAAATGATAACACGATTGAAAATATATCAAAAGTATCTTTAATTAACGTTTGCACACCAAATCAAGCAAAATATGATATTTAAAAATTATTAAAATCATAATTGACATTCATATTATTGTTTTTACCGAAGAAATTATTTTTTTAAATCATTTGTATCATAATCATATGATTTAATTAAATATTTTAATATATCTTGCAGTCACACGGCCTAATGCATTTTCCTTTATCGCACTCCCGAACATATCCGGGAATGCAAGCACATCCTGGCTTTACAGTTTTGCATCTTGGAGTTTTGCTTCTATAATTTGTGCATGTTTCCGGACAATCAGGACAAGTCTTTGTGTAAACTTCGTACGGACCACAGGCAGCTGAAAGTTAGCACTTATGGTTAGTTTTATATAATATTTCTTTCAATAATACATGATTTACTCTCCATTAAGCAAAACCATATTAATCAAGTCATTAATCATGTAATTCAAATATATATAATATTTTTTTGTAAATATAGTAAAAGGTACGACAGGAATCGTTGAAATTATGAAACTAATTTTAATTTTCAACATTTGAACTCACGAAAGGTAGAACGACTACTATGTTTAATACTTTAAAAGGAAAAAATACAATGTATCCAGAAAAATACATTAAAAAGATTCAACTCATTTGAATTTGTTGATTAAAAAACTTATTACAATTGTATTGGTTAAGAATGAATTTTGCTTACGACAATTTTTGATGAGAATACAATTTCCTTCGTGTCTTATGTAACCTGCTTTACAAAAGCAACCTTCCATACATTTTTTGTGAACAGACGGAGTTTTATTGTCACAAGTTGCCTGAGGATCTGGTCCACAAAATTTATACTCTTCATTTGGCAACTTACAACAAGCTAAAAATATCATAAATGTATTAAGATAATAATCAGAATATAATGCCAATATTAGTTGTATACATATTGATATCGTTTTTCATGGACGGAGTAGACCAAATATGGTTATTTTTAAAACATTATACATATAGGTTGAAGAAGACATTTGTTTTGCTACAATGTTAGATAAAATTCCATATTAACTGTTTTTCAAGTTAATAAAGTAACTTTCTGTTAAATTTAGATGTTCCACAATAATTTACTACTATAATTGTCATCCAACATCAGCAAATTCATCATTCATTTTCAATGCAGCAAATTTCATTTTAACTATAAGATAACATCAATAAATTGAATTTCATAATTACCATTTTCTCCCGGATCACTTCTTTGGTCTGTCATAAGCATAAACATATTTACAAATTTCATTGATGCATATTTATACAAAGCTGCATGAAAAATAGATTGAATTTTATACATACTTTTATTATCACAGAGGCTAACAATTTTCTTCGATATGTCAATGGAATACAATACGATTACATAAAAAGAATACAACTCACAATCAATGATCAAAACTTTTGTCAACGTGGGAAAAATTCATAATTTAATCAAAGTCACATTATCGGATTTAAAACTGTTTTGAAGATTTTGAAGAGGTGATAACTATTATGAAAAAAAAATGCTTAAAATATATGAGTATACCAAAATATTCTTAAAGTATCAACTATTAGGGCGCTGGTTCATTGACTGGACAATTTGAAGCTATGACGCACGTTGCATCAGTTGAAGACAATTTGAGATATCCTGACTTGCATTGACACCCGTAATCTGGGCGAGCAGCATCACATTCCAGGAATTCAGGATGTTGACATGTTCCACCATCGCATGGATTGGGATTGCTGATCATTTCAGCATTAGGGTCAGTACATACGGCTGAAAAAAATATTCTCTCCGACTTTAATTTATTAGAACAATGAATTAATTCAGTTATTTTTTTTTAAATAATCTTTAAATCAAGGATTGCATATTTTCTTTTTTTTACTTACGACAATCTTCGCGATGAATACACTTATCAGAGTCATCCTTAACGTATCCATCTTTACATTTACATCCTCTTATGAAACATTTTTTTTCTTCACAAGTTGGGGGAGGTTTGATGAAACATGTCTCATGACAGGGCATAGGGCAACTCGTTATTTCTGAATTGGGGTCCACACAGCCTGCGAACATTTTTTCACGTGTGAGAAAGAATTTTATTATCAAAATAATACAATAGTATAAACTTGACTTAAAATTCTATAAAATATTAAATCAAATCAAAATTATTTAATAAGATATACTTATGTAACCCCAATTTCGAGGGATTTAAACACTTAAATTTCTCAAATTAAGGCGACTGAATTAAGATTCTAATTCTAATACGGCTGCCATTAAATTCACCGTAGTAAATACCCTGTTAGAAAAATATCGTATCTCTAAAAAAACTATACGTCTAAGAACATATTGACAGTAAAAATATACAAAGCTTATTTTAAATTACATGTAGATTCGGGAACGCATTTGTCGTTAGTTCTGACATATCCTTCAAGACATTGACATCCCCCGCCGCATTGATAGTCCTCGGGTGGCGCTGGACAACTTGGAAGGATTCCATCAATAATCATCGAACAAGTCTGGTCGAATGAACAGTATCCCACGCATGGATTCCATTTTTCGTTTTCCTTGCACTTCGGAACTGTCAAACGATTAAGACACATGTAATTGTATACATAAAAAGTAATAACTACTCAAGCAATTTTATAATTTACAACGCGTATTCAAAGTACAGATTGCATTTTCTTTTATTTGATGTGTTATAAAAGTATTACTCTCATACATTCTCATCTGATAATACAGTAATCAAATATAGATATCGTCGCTTCCAATGCAAAACCACTTTTCAGTATTTTGTTCATTGTCATTATTAAAATATAAAAAAAACTGTCACAGAAAATATTACTATAATATAAACATAATTACAATGTATGTTAGGTGTAAATACGTGTTAGTAATCAAAACGAACGATTTCATCATTTCTATTAAAGTGTTTTTTTTTTCATTTTCAAATTAAAGCGTTTCTATTGATCCCTCATTTTAAGGGTTTTGCCTGCTGGTGGAGAATATTGACATGCATAGCGTGGTATTCAAAAATCAAAATCGCATTTTTTCTGATAAGTGGTTTTGCATTAGAAACGACGATATAAAAAACTGATTTCTCAGGTGTGAAATACTCACGACATTTTTCAAGCAGTATGCATTTTCCAGTAGCATCTTTAACATATCCAGATTTACATTGGCAACCATACATCTTACAAGCGCGCTTACAAGGGTCGAAAGCTGGGGAGTCACATGTTCCTCCAGAACATGGATTTGGACAACTTATGACTGCAGCATTTGGATCAGGGCAACCTAAATATTTCAAATGATTGTTATAAAAATTTGTTAATCTTCAAAGTAAGTATAAGTATCTATACTATCATATATAGTTTATTCTTGAAACAATTATATTAGCATAAACTTTTTGGAGCTATTTTTTAGAAAAATAATAACTCAAAAGTTATAAAACAACTATCACAAACAGGAAAGTTGTTTCATTGAAAACATAAATTACCAAATCTTATAATAAAATAATAGTGGACGGTTAAAATTAATTTTAAAAACATAGTCTACTGATCTATTGTCTACAATATATAATAACTGTCTGAGATATGTTACATCCTGCAATTTGATAGAAAATATTCATGGACGACGGCACTAATTACGATCATTTATTCTATGTGATAAAATTCCATTTATAAAAGAAAAACAACTAGCTAATAATTTTAAATATTAAAAACACATTTTTTAGTACTTATTTCCACAATACATTTTTTGATCAGGACCGGTTTCGCTCATCGCGAGCATTATCAACTGATAGAATACAATTTAAAAACAAGTATATTCATACAAAACAAAAAATTGATTTGAGTTAAAGGTTCAATTCACAATGGTCAGTTCAATTCACCATGGAATTGGGTATGCATAAAATAGACTTTTTAGATTTAACCATTGAACTAATTAATAATCGTCATAGTTTCAGTATTTACAGAAAAGAGACTTTTAGTGACAATATCATAAGTAGCTTAATATGGTGATTAAATGACGGTTGTTACTTACGGCATGAATTTATTTTGACACAAATATTTTTATCATTTCTAACATATCCTTCAATGCAGGTACATCCTCCTGGACATGGATTTGGAGGAAGGCATTGGGGCTGGGGCTCATTACTGGTAATGGATTTACATGTTGCTTCACAGGGATTTTTGCATGATGTATATACTTCATATGGGCCCTTGCATTTTGGAGCTATTAAAACAAAAAAATTAATATCAAGCTTTTTAATAAATACACATAAATAAACAATAATTGGTTAGCACGCCACTAAGAAAAAGTTTAAAATTGTTCAAATATATATTAACCATTAGGATAATAATCATATATAATACATATATTGCTTTCTCTATCAAAACAAAAAAAAAATTCTTATCGCACAAAAATATTTTAAGCACTGGTCAAATTATGCTGTATTTGATTTGAAAAATATGCAATACATACTAGAGAGAATCTCATTATGACGGAATGAATATTGTATGATATTTTGAGTTAGTTTTTAAAAAACTAAGTGACTTCATACTGTTATAACAAAATGTATTTTAAAAGTAAAGATTTTTGTACGATATTGACGAAAAGTGTCTTATAGAATTTCAATATAAAAATTAAATTATTGAAATATTTATATTTCCACAAGCTTCGTCACTCACGGCCCGAGTTTCGTCTTTCGGCATCGTCGGACATTCTTTTAGAAGAATGCAATGTAATTGGTTATATGCAAGAGAAATTACATCTCAAGAAATATAGTGCATAAGTCTAAGAGCATATATTGTATAAAAGTATACATCTGAAATAATTTTAAAAACTACTGATTTGATTTTAATGAAGCTTGGATATGATAGTTAAAATCAATACAGCTAGTCACTTTTTGATAAAAGATTTTTACAATTTTCAACAACCATTAAAATGGAATTGGGTTATTCGATGCTAATTTTAATTTTGTTTGTGGGTTACGATAGGATTAAATAACAGATGACCTTATATAAGAATTATTTTTATTCAGACAAACCTTGTCGTAAATTACAAAGTTTGTGGAAATATGCAAAGCTTCCACAATTTAAATTCAATATTTTTTTATTGTGATCTTTATATATATAATTTATTTTTTTAATAATACACACTCACGGCATTTCGAAAGCAAAATACATTTCCCATTTACATCTTTTACATATCCTTTTTTGCACTGACAGCCATAAATTCTGCAAGGAGCCAGGCATGCTGCGAATGTTGGTGATTCACAAGTCCCTCCTGGGCATGGATTTGGACAAGATACAACTTCAGCATTCGGATCAGGGCAACCTAAATACGTCACGAAGAAAGTAATATATTTCATATATAAATTAAATCTACTTGGTGTATGATTTTATTCAGAAAATCAAAATCAAATGCATTTAAAAAATAATATTGATTGAGTTAATTAATTAATAAATTATGCAGTCACAATACGATTTTTATTGATTACTCTCATTTTAAGCCCAGCATCGCTCAAATCGCTAAATATTGGATTTTTTATTATGCTGAATGATCAAAGTTGTATGTTGCAAATAATAATTCTTGTAACCGTTCCTCATTGTAATGCCTCAAAAATTTGTTTTTAAAATAACAATAAAGTTAAAAATTGAATATTAGAAAAAATATAGACTGATTCTCGTACACTCATAAAATATATTCAATTAATTATTCTCCATTTTTTTAGCAGGAATAAAATAACATGGTCTAAAAAATATCAGCAAGATACGAACACAATTAAATATGTATGTAATTTCGTTTTCTAGCAAATTTTTTCAAAATAAAATCCGAAACATTATTTAACGTGTTTTTTTTAATAATATATAATAAAAAAATGCTTACGACAGGTTTTTGCATTCACACAAATGTTTTTTTCATTCCTGACGTATCCTGGAGCACAGTTACAACCTGCAGGACATGGAGCAGGATATTGGGCGCATTGAGGAAATGGTTTATCACTGGTGATGGAGCTGCATGTTAGAGGACATGGATCTTTACAAGATACGGCTACTTCATTTGGACCTTTGCATTTCGGTGCTGGAAAACAATTGATAAGACAATATATAAGACAAATTAATCTTTCAAAATGAATATAATAAAATTATTTTTTTATTGAAATTTAATACTTCATAGAATAAACAATACCAACACCAATACTTACCGCAAAAATAAATTATGATAACACTTTTGAAGAAAAAAAAACACACACACACAAACACACAGTAACGCAAAAACTACATATTCTGAAACATATCCAGGTGAAGCAATATTTGTTTCTTATCAAACACACAACCCTATAATTAAAATTTCATAAGTATTTTTAATTAATTTTATGATAACGAAAGTAAACAAAATAAAATAAAAACACACATGTTAACAGAAGCAATTTATTTAATTTCAGCGCACAAGCTCTATTTGCGCCAACATTCACTTATAAACTCAATATTTATTCACATTCTATCTTACCATTTTATGTTGAACATCATTATTGAATATTTACAATTAGAACAGATGTTTTTCCAAGGTAATGTTTGCAAAATCTCCAGTTGGTACTATTATTTATAATTTAGATTAATTTGATAACATATCAATACTAACGACATTTGGAGAGTAAAATGCATTTTCCTGATATATCCTTTACATATCCTTTTTTGCATTGGCAGCCTCTGAGCCTACAAGCAGCTTTGCAGGGACTAAACGCTGGGGACTCGCAAGTACCACCGGGACAAGGACTTGGGCATTCGACTACTTCAGCATTTGGATCTTGGCAACCTGCAATATGAATTTGTTTGTGTTATTCATTTTTTTATCACTTTTAATGTGTTTTTTTATCACTTTTTGATGGAAAGCCATAATATTTTAAATAATAAAAAACACATTTTTAGTAGTATTTCCACAATATATTTTATCGCTGAGCGTTATCAAATCACCAGTTCATCAGTAGATAATGCTTGAAATGAGCGAAACCGGTCATGATCATAAAGCATATTGTAAAAATAGTACTTAAAATGTTTTCATATTAATTGAACGTGTATATTTGGTTAGCATAAAAATCTTTTAGTGTGTTCGTTCCCACTTTGGAATGCATGGATTAATAATAGAGCAAATAACTTAAAAACAATGGTTTTATATCATTCATTCGGCTTGTCAAATCGGCGATATTTACGAAAGAAAGATTTCTTGAAAAAAGCTGTAATAAGCTTTTCTCTATTTCTCTAGGTTTTTAATTTGTTCTTTTCATTTATGATTCGGACTGTTATCTCGTTAACCATGGGGGTGATTGGCATTCCCCACTCAAACACACAATCATGTCACAATCTTATTTCCTTACATTGTCCAGGCTTAATGCAGTCGCCATTAGTCTCTCGCCTAATAAATCCAGATTTGCATTCACATCTCGGGACGCATTTGAGGTCATCAGGGGCACGGGCGCAATCATACACTATTCCATCAAAGTAGTCGCTGCATGTTTGCTCAGGTGGGCAATATATCGGGCAAACATTGTAAACTTGATTGATTGGACACGGTTTGGCTGAAAATCAGAATAGCGTTTATATCTAACATTTAACTCAAATGTTATTAAAAGACCATCACCCGAATTTCATACAGCAATTTATATCATAAAGCTTGTTGCAAATACTCACGATTTGTATACTGCGAGATAGTATTATATAAGATCACACTCATATCGCCTAGTAAATACGTATGTAAAATCAAGATACGATATTTCTTTTAGGAAAATAAATTTTTCTTGCGGTAAAATTGTGATATATGGATTCAGATTTTAGTAAGAATCACCAATTATCTCGATAAAAGAGTACTTACGACATTTTTCAGGACGAATACATTTTCCTTTACTATCTTCTACATAACCAGGCTTACATTGACAAGGAGGTAATCTACAATTAAAGGTGCATCTAGTTGGGGGAGAATCTTTATTGTCGCACGTAATAGGACATGCTGATGCACATTCAACGTAAACCGCGTTAGGATCGCCATTACAGCCAGCTTTTCATGAAATAAATTATGCTTTTGAAAACATTTACTTATCATCAAAGCATTTGAAAATTATTGTTCTATACACATATACAATTGCCAAAAAGCAGTACTTTAAAATAATTTCATCACAAATATTTTCTTACGAGAGCGTAATCATTATAAAGCCAAATCCTTGGCTAGTTCATAGGAACGCACGAAAAATAAAAACGTAAAAAAAGAATCGTAAATTCAAACTCTTATCAGTATATAAAATATTATAAATAGCGAGTGCTTTTTAAGCGCAATACATTATATCCTACGTGCCAAATAAAACGTAGTCACAACATTATTATCATTTATATTTTTTTAAAGGTTTAACTCGTGATTTAAAATTTATTTATTCAGAAAATCAGTTTTAAGTTAACATAAAACTTTTATTAAGAAACAGTGTTTTGTAGATTTTTTTTTAATTGGTGTTTTCTTAGATACAGTTGGTTTTAAAATACAAATATTGAAATTAGTAGTAGTTGTATAAAAAAACATCGAGACTCATTTTATCAGAATAAATTCATAACATCACTGTGATTTATAATATACTTTTTTATTATCTAACTTGACTTTAGTCGCATAGGATTCTTGATTACAAAATTTATAAAATTATCGTTTTCGATATTCATTAAATGTTACAAAATCGCTTTATTCGTCATATTAGAACATCCTGATTAGTATGTAAAAACTTTTATAGCACAATTTTATTAGTATTATATATGTATGAAAAATAAGCTTTTTTGCGTGAATCGCTTCTATACTTCATAATAATATAACTGATTCTTGTTAAACATATTTGATCGTTTTTCATTTGTCTTTATTGAGAAATAATTCTTTTATTATTTTTAATGTATATATCATAAAGCGTAAGCATTTTGTGACATAATAATAAGCAAATAACATTAAAAATGGGCACACAATATGCTAGTTATTTACTTACGAGGACACTGTTTAATTGGTATGCAAACGTTTTTGTCGTTTCGTGCATACCCGGGGACACAATAACACATTTCGTTACATTTAATGTTTACAATTGGGCATGTTTGACCTAATGTTGCACACGTAGTGTCACACGCGGAGCCGCAGTCGAAGAACTCGTTTTCTCCACACTTTGCTGGAAGAAGAAATCATGAAAAAATTTTTAGTCTTCAAATGACGCGCATTTCTTGTTCATTAAAAGCTACACGCACGATATCCTAAAAAATACCTCATAGCCAACTACTCTCAAAATTTCCTCTCTTTTCAGTGTAAATCAATTTAAAATTTTTACCAGACGATACTTTTGAAATAAAAATATACGTTAATATATTCATAAAACTAAATGATCATGACACAAAACCATTGAAATGCTATGGATTGTAAGATTTTTTTTATTTAAATACTGAATCAACGTAAATCTTAGACAAAAAATACTCAAAAACCAAATCGTTTGTTAATTAACTGTTTCAATATCGCATCTAGGCGGGGACGACGCGAATACCGTAGGGACATATCCACAGACTTTTAAAAATACGTATAAAATATTCCAATTGGACATGTCGTGTAATTTTTTCACATATTGCTAGCGACATCTATCTTTTATCATGGAAAAATATGTGTCATTCCTGTTAATAAATATTACCGGAAAATCAAATTGAATAGAAGTCGACGTAGAGAGGTTGCTAGGGGTGCAACTTTCGGTGTAAGTCATACAATTGAAGCGTAAATAATGGCAACAAATTAAATGATTAGAATTTAAACCATTTTTTGGTCAGAATTTAAATCTGCTTTTGGTCAGAATAAAATATAATTTTTGGTGAGAATAAAAATATAAATGGTCAGAATAACATTATAGATAGGTCTGAATAAAATTATTTTAGGGTCAGAATTGCATAACCGTTTCGGTCAGAGAATATTGAAAATGATCATGATAAAATTAATGATTTATGATAATAAGAAACCAAGAGACCTTTTTCATACAACACATAACACTTAAAAAATCTCTAATTATGTTTCATCTTACTATTTTTTCATTACTTACATATATATCTTGCTCAATTCACATGTCATGTAGCATGTTTTATATAAGTTAAATTATGTATCTCTTGTTAAAAGGGAAAAAGACCAATTGCAGATTTCTGGATGAGACAATTCCAGGATGGTTATTGGAAGGAAAGTAGACCCTATACATTGGAATTAGGATCTGCGTTTTTTTAAAGGTTAAAGACTTCTTTAACTAATATCTTCATCATCATCTTAGGCTTAAATTTTAAATCAAACAATTCCTTTATTTATTTTTAATATCATGATTTAATTTCATTGTGTTAGTGATACCTCCCAATGCTTCATGTGAATGTTCATCTTCTGTTTTGAATACAAAAACCTTTGTTTTATTAATGCACTATAAAATATATACTCCAGCATTACATTGCTGCCCTCGTCTTTTAACAGTATTACAGCGATAATTAGCCGTTTTCCCATCACTGGTCATACTTTGATAATGATAACTCTGTGTTTTTTTCCGCTTTTACTGCGTCAACCTCCTCTTCCTCTGTGTTGTATGTCATGCTCATATACCAGTTACGAGATCGCTTCTTTTTCCTAGTTTTCGTCATTTCACCATTGGATTCATCACTTGATATATTTTATATGTTTTAATTGTTGGTTCTAACATAATAGGGTAGAAAGCCGTAGCGAAGACTTGACAATTAGTGCCGAAGAACTGTCAAATCGTAGTGGGCGCGTAACACTAGTGCAGTGGTCGGCAACCTAATATAATTACCCACCAAGAGAATATGTTTTTTTTTTTAATTTATTGAAAATACTAATAATTAAAAAAAGGTGAATAAGTACCAAGGTAGCCACTAATAAAAATATTTTTTTAAATGTTTGTTTTATAAGGTAAACATACATATATGTATATTTTTCATTTTATGATAATAAAATTGTTTTTAAAAAAAATGTATTTTTTTACTCACTTATCAAATGAAATTTTCAAAGTTTAAATTTTTTACCAAGTCTCTCAAATAAGAGGATACCGACCACTGCACTAGTGATTTCTTCAATGACCACGGCGCTAGTAGTCTTGCCTCTCATTGGACGGTTTTTCGTAAACACTTTACTTTGCACCAATAGCAACGCAATACAAGCACCAAAAAATAATTCAGACCGTCTGTCAAAACAAATCTAACCCAATAATATAAATTATGACAGCTGTCATCTAAAATTCTGACCATTTAATATAAATTCTGACCATTTAATATGTATTCTGACCGCATATTACTTATTCTTCCCTCTGTATTTCTGGCCGATACGTTATGACCATTTAATATAAATTCTGACCGATGTAATGAAAAATATGACCAGAACCGTATTAAAATTCTGACCGGAAAAATACGAGCCGTAAATAATTATGAAGCGTAAATAATTGTGAAGCGAAATAATGCAAGTCTAAATGTATCCCTTGGCTAACTTTCACCATTTGGGACTTACACACACAATTATTTCAGTTGTCAATATCATGTCCCTATTATTCAATTTTAATTATTCAAACTAATATTTACTTTTAATTAATGTTTTATAAAATATTTTTAATGCTAGTGACAACCCTTAATTTTTTTTTAAAGAATTGAAACTTTGACACTTTGGTATTAAAAATTCAAACAATATATGTAACTTTACAAATAAAACAATAGTATTATTCATAAATTCGATAAGTTTTTTTTAATAAAAGAAAACTCTCGGTATATGAATGACACCTAGCTTAAAACTTAGCGGTAGTGAAGTGGTTAACAACTGTTTAATTGAGAATATATTTTTCAAATACTCACGACATTCTCCCGGTAAAATACATTTATTGTGAATGTTGCGAACATATCCGTCTTTGCAGCGACATCCTCCTTCCTTCAAACACACCTGTGCGCATAGAATTGGATTGTCTTTGTTCCTACATGTCACCGGGCAAGGATCACCACACGGGGCGAAAACAGCGTTTGGATCCCCACCACAAGATACAACTGTTTTGAGGGATAAATCATCAAAAATTCAATCAATAATTGAGCACTTAACAGATACGTTATAAATTTAGACTAGGGAAATGGTGTATAAATATTGAATCATGAGGTTCAAAAAGAAATTAATTACAAGTATGGGCTGTCAAAATAAAAAAAAAACGCTGTCACAATACTAGCACCTTTTCAAATATTAGCCTTTCACTGAGAAATCAATCACCATGACATCTTTTTACTAAAACGATCAAAAACAGTATTGATGCTTAAATTATACTATTTTTGCATTTATTACCATAAGCTATTATAAATTACTTAATAAATTAATATTGCTATTACAAATTCTTTAATATGCAGAGCGCAACAATTTTTTTAACCTTTTCAGAAGTATGGACGTACTAGTACGTCGGCGCGATTTTTTCGTAAAGGAGTATGGACGTAATTGTCGTATATGTCAACAATTATTGTGATAATATATTCAAGTGCTGTGTGTCAATGGTTTGTGATCCCTGGAGTATGAAACTGGTTTTATTACGATAAAACCCTTTAAAACGTGAGTAGTATTTCTTTTACAATGATTTGATTAAAAAAAAAATATGTAAAAAAACTCACTCCTCACAGCACGGTTAAAATATATTAGTTACTCCTGGAAAGGTTAAATATGAGACGAAATTTGTGATGCTTCTTTCAAAAAAATTATGATTATGTAATACAATATTACTCTTAAATTTTTCGTTTTTTGAATGTATTTTTTTCATCATATTTATAATAACATAACTGTATAATATTTTTATCTTATTTTAAGAAATATTAGGTAAAGTCAAAAGAAATGTCATTTTTATTGCATGCTTTGCCGTCAGTTTACCTCGGGTTGCCGTCAAGTGAGCACGTCAAGGTTGGTGTCATTTTGAAGCTCTGTTGTTTGTCTTGCTTTTTCACGTGTTTTCATATTTTTTTACCCATAGTGAGAATGTCCAAACAAGAAATTGACGAGGCGATCATGTTTGTTGTTTTTATTCGACAAAGGCTTAAAAGCAAAAGAAGCCACCCAGAGCATTTGTGATACATATGGCGACATACTGAATAGTCAAAAATGCCATAGATGGCTTAAACAATTCAAAAGTGGCGACAGAGATTTAAAGAATTCCTGTTTCCACCCCTCGACCGTCATTAACCTTGAAAAAGGTCCTTCTTTGTGTTTGGTGGGATATTTTGGGTGTAATTCACTACAAATTATTGAAACCGGGCCAAACTATCACAGCAGAGCTATACTGTGCACAATTAGATAGATTAAAAGCGGAAATGCTAAAAAAGCGATCAGTATTAGTCAATAACCAAAGACGCATATTGCAGCATGATAATGCAAAACCACATGCAGTGAGGATCACACAGGAAAAAATAAGTGAGTTGGATTTGGAAGTTTTAAAACATCCACCATATTCTCCTGATATTGCACCTTCAGACTACCACCTTTTCAAATCATTGGAACATTCGCTTAAGGATAAAAAAAATACTTCTGTGGAAGAAGTAAAAAATCATTTGAACTCGTATTTTGATGAAAAACCGGCTGATTTTTATGAAAGAGGCATTAAATAGCTACCTGATCTGTGGAGGGGATAATAAACACAACAATGGAAATTATTTAATCGATTAAAATTGTACAGCTTCTGTTAAAAAAAAAAAATTATCCAAATAAAAAAAAATGACATTTTTTGACTTTACCTATTATAATGCGATAATTTTGTCTCTGGAATTACTTTGTGGCTAACTTCTATAATGAGATTTTTTGTTCTATAAAAAACTGTGTCCAGAAAATTTTTCAAATTTGACATCTGTTTGTGACATTCAACCAAAGGCTATGTAATTTCAAACATACCGCAGTCTTTTTTTGGAATGCATTTTCTTTCGTTATTTCTTAGATATCCTTCAGCGCAGACACACTTTGGGCGACATTCGCTCACTCTATCAGCTGCAGCAACACATCCTTGGCTTTGGGACTGATCACAAGTATCATCATGACATTCAACTGGGCAAGCGTCGTATACTTCGTTCGCAGAGCATGTGAACGGTGGAGCTTGTAGAGAAAATATTACATTTTAAATGATTCTCATAGCTAGAACGTGATGAAATATCAAAAGAAAAAAAAACAAACGCGATTCGATATCACGGAATAAATCATAAAGGGAAAACTACGGTCAATAATTGTTATATGCTAATATAACAAACGACGGGTTGTACATTATCTGGCTCATTTTTATTTCAAATTATTGAAATACATGAAGACGTTATGTCGTTATGACGATTAGATTTATTGCGTTGTGTTTTAGTTAATTTTCATTTTTTGTGGGACATGTTAAATGTAGTTCAATGCAAAATTACATATACAGTGATTTTTTGTGACTTTTAACGAAGGTAATCTGTTCCAAGACTATGTTCGCTATCCGAATTTTTCGTAAACGGATCAACTAAGTTTTACAGATAGAATATGTAGATAGAAAGGTCGTTTTAGTTCGTGATCAGAGAATTTGTTTTTTATCCGATTTGTTCGCAGTCAGAACCGTTCATTAACAAATCACCCAATGATTTTTAAATTGATTGAAAGTGCCGAAAAACTACGAGTAAAGAATAAAAATTTTAATTTATATATAGACTTTTTTAAAATAATAAAAGTGTTTTTTATCAACAACAAAAAAATGCCATATATTTATGGTATCTTTTTTAAGTCATTTTCACATGAATAGTTTGAATTTTTGTTATAAAAAACTTTTTTTATTTCAAAGAATAGATCAGTTTATAAAAGTAGACTGTTTTGGCATGTGATTTTTTTTTTATAGCCCCGAAATGTGATCTTATATTTCGTGTAAAAAAATGCAGTTAACTATATATAAAAAAATGTAATTATCAACATCCAGAATATATTTTTGAAGATCAAAATGATACAAAAAATTACTTGATTATCATTTTCATGTGCAAAAAAAACTTACGACAGTTTGATATATGTACACAGACTCCATCTTCATTTCGTTTATAATTGAGAATACACTTGCATTCTGGCTTGCATTTAGTTTGGTCAACAGCTGCGCATTTGAAAACTTTTCCAATAGAGTCACAAGTTTCTGGTGGACATGAATTCGGACATTTAACTTTTTCTTCAAATTCTGGGCAATCTAAAAAAAACAATTGGTATCGACTTAATTTTGTTTACTAGAACATACTTCATTTTTTTTTTAATTGATCAACAAGCCAAAATCAAATTCTGTAAAGAATTTAAAAAGGAAAAAACTTTATAACAGATTGCCTTTCTCCAACTCTTAATAGGCATAACAAACGTTATCCTCTGAAGAGCATTAGACTGTTTGCTGGGAAATTCCGAATGATTTATAGTATAATTATTCTATTACCTAGTTATTTGCAATAAAACCTACAATTGCCTATTATAATTCAAGCGTATTTTGATGTTTATGATAACGACTTCTTTTTTTGTATAATTTAAACTTTGTTTCATAAATAATAACAGAATATTAAAAGGAAATTAAACAGCTTAATACTGATTACTAATACTGAGTTTTTTTGACCACGGTTTTTTGATGTTTTTTTTACAAATTTTGAAGATATTAAATTATCACGTGCCTTGGGTGTTGGTTGTGAAACAAATGTATTTATTTGTATTCTTCTTAAACTAAAAGATAGAAAATAACGAACCGCATTCGTCTGGAGATACACAGACTCCTTTTGAGTTTCTGAAGAATCCTGGTTTGCAATCACATCCTCCATTACAAACAAGGAAATTACAAATAATATTCTTTCCAAGAGTAGCGCAAGTTTCGCCGCATGGAGAAACACAATCAGAATATGCTTCGTTTTGGTTTGGGCACACATTGTTTTCTTCAAAGTTGAAAATGCAAATTAATAAGTTTCTTCTGTTTATTAAATACGGTAAATTTCATATTCAACGTGTACTGACTTAATTGTTCTTTAATTTGAAGCTTAATTCGATGGAAAAAAATCTTGGTTCTGCTTATGTATGCAAAATTTGAAATTTGTTAAATATAGAAGTGGAGATACTAAATTACTCAAAAAATAAATTTCCGTTGAAAAATAAAAAGATTTTAATAACAGATATTTTAAACTATTTTTTTCGTTAACGAAAATGAATTTTTTACTCACCACATTTAGCAGGATTAACACAAACACCTGAACTATTTCTTATAAAGCCGCGTTTACAGATGCATCCTGGATGACAGCTTGGTTTGCAAGGGTAATTTTGGCTGTATGTCTCGCACGTTTTCTGACAAGAATCATTTCCACACACTGAATACTCTTCATTTTCACCGGTGCACTTTGGTGGTTTAACTGTGTTTTGAATAGATGCCTTTATATTATCATTAAAAAACATTCATTGTGTAAATAGAAAGTTGAAGCGAATAATAATAATTCAATCATTTCAATTATTTTTGTATTATATTTAATATATGACAGAAATCTAACAAAAATGTGACATATTTGCTCTTAATGAATTTTTGATAATAATTTAGAATGACTACTCAAAATATGTTAACAATTGTTAAGTATAAAAACATGAACTAAATTTAATTTAGCCCTAATAAATCATTCTCCCTGTTATATAAAAATAAATCTCAATAACATAAAAAACAGGAATAAAATTATAACATTTATATTTTGTAACAGGTATTTGATTTCATTATAAAAGGACAGCGCATTTCATGACAAACTTATTAAAATTAAAACCTCAATGAATGAATGCATTTTCACATTCCTTCCTCACATATATTTTAAATGACGATTTAACATTCTATACCATAGGCTCCAAAGCATGCGTTAATAGTAAAATTAAATATTGGAACTCTCGTTCAGTATCCATTATAAAACAAAACCATTGAGCAAGCAAAAAAAAAGCATTAAAAATAAATATTCAATACCACTCTAAAGCAAACATAATGAAAGAAATAGACATAGAAATAAATAAGAATGTTAAAAAGGAATATCGAAAAATATAAGGCATTTGTTGCAAAAAATGATTTTTCTTAGATCGTTATATTTTTCAAAAAAAAAAATTCAATTCTGTTTTGAAATAAGAAATATAAAAAACCTATTTTAATTTATAGTGTAATTTATATATTATATTATTATTTTCATCCCGTTACATGTAATATCTCCGTGAGTTTTGAGTCAAAACTTCAAGTGAACAAAGATTAATATATTTGTAGTTGTTAATAAAATATCAAGCTTAATAAACTAATTATCTGTCTCTTAATTAAAATCAGACATTTCAATTAAAATAAGAAGTTATTCTATATCTTACACCATTGAAAGATTTTGAGTGGCCATTAATTAATTGGATTTAATTATTGTGCGAAAAAATCAGTTTATGCCACCGCCGGCATTAATGTATCCAGAATAATTAGTAATTTGTTTTTTATTGCAATTAGAACTTTATAATTATATGTATATATGACTTACCGGTCGATGGTTTACAAGTAACTGGCAACGTTGCAAACGTCTGTCCCACAAACAGGAAAATGGCCACAAACGACAGAACAGTTGTTACCATCTTGAATCATGCAATACTTGCTCACAATAATAATTGTAATGACTATTATCTGTTTTGACCAAAACTAGTTGACCTCAAAAGAGAGACCGGGGATCCCGTATTACGCGAGAGCCAAAATGATGTGATGTATTTATTACACACTTACGAAGTAGCGTGACAACCAAACAAACAAAAAACACTCGCTCGTCGTCAATGATGCGATTGTTTGCAAGCGAAATAAGTTCTGAACGAGTCGTTTATTAAAATGAACATTTATATAGTATGCTTTGTTATGATTAGGTGGCGGTTTATTTGAGCAGTTTTTTTCCGAGAAAATACTTTCGAAAACTTTACGTATTAACCCTTTGCACTCGTATTTTTTTGGGTGAGGGTAGCCTCAACTCGTAATTAATTTCACGCATTTTCCAGGATTCGTAATCAAAACTTAAAATGAAAATAAATCGTATTTTCAACGGATTTTTGTTCAACAAAAAACTTACACAGCGTGCATTAGACTGTTTCTTAGTATTCTTATAGAAATACAATCGTAAAAAGTTTTTAATTTCTATTTTACAAACGTTTTAATCCGAGTATATGAATTTTAAGCATGTAATTTTTAAAAGCTTTAAAAAAATATAGATTATATATAATATCATAGATAGTTATATATAATTATAGATAGAGTTTTTGAAAAATTATTTATTAGTGTGTTATCACCGTTCTCATAGTTATGCTTTAAAATCAATTATATTTAAATGATTTTTAATAAAAAAGAGAAATTTTCAGCTGAAAATGATAAAAATTCTAGCGATTTTTTATGTCGATTCAAGAAGATTGCGATTTTCTCTATCATATGAAAATATTATCTGCACGATATATATGATATGATAAACAGCAATAAAAATCAATAAAATGTGGTACATAGAAAATATTCAAGCTTAAAGTTTTGGTTCCCCAGTGGGGACATGCGAGTAGAACGCTTTTCTTGTTTGGTTCCCCAGAGGAGACATACGAGTGGAAAGGGTTAAGTTAGAGTCGGGGCCCAAATGTTTAAACTATTGTACAATATATACATAGTGCATTATTTTATTTATTGAATTAAAGTTCCACCAAGCACACACATAATATTTAGTTTTAAATAGTATACAACGTCTTTTTATAAAATTTATCTTTAACTTAATCTTCAGACTAGACAATAACTAAATATAAATGTTGAATATTAAAGGTGTAAATAATATTTAAACGTGGTTTCAATATTCTTTAAGCTCGTCTTTTCCCTAAATAGCTTAATTGAAATATTAGTGATGAATTATCAAAAAAAAAAAATATTCCAACTCTGGACGTCGAATGTGTTAACTACAACGCTATGAACAATTAACTAAATAAAATAATATAAGTGTGTAAATTATAAAAACCGTGTGAATGCGTGTTTACCTGGGGGTTACACATATTTATTTTATTATTTGCGCAGACGGTATTATCAACATTTATATACCATAAATATAAATCATAATTCTTTTAAAAATCTTTGCCTGGATGATGTTAAGTGCAATCTTAATACTTATATAGATGGCGATGACGACAGCTGTGAGTAAATTGAAATTTAAAACTACTGCAGAAATAGTGCTGTCAAAAGCCAGTTTATATATTTTAATATATATAGCAGTATTGATACATTTTTGTGTGTATTAAATGATTAATAAAAACGTTAAAATAATAAAATAATTCCATCTGTTTAAGTTCTCAAATCCCACAATGTAATGGTCCGTCTCATCTATTGCATTTTTCTTTTAAATTCAACCAAGTTCTACAGTTTGAGATTGCTTATACCGGATGCTAAGACAGGTTTAAAAAAACAATCATCTGCCATTGTTTTCGATACAAATATGAATAATAAAATGACGTTATGGCATATTTCCTGGGATTAACTTAGAAAAAATCCTCACTCTCAAACAAAAAAACAACATCGCGTCTTTGTATGCAAATTAATTTTAAAAAGTTTATTATATTTACATGAGTAATTTTAAGATTTCATTTTGAATAGGTTATATTTTCTAAATTTTGATATTTTATTTAATAAGTTCAAAAAAGATCTCAGTCAATCGTGCGTAAAAGTCTTTATAAACATTATGTAAAAAAAAAAAATATGACGGGATGTCCGCTATAATATTGTTAAATGTTAATTATTATGACACTACCATCATATTTTATTGATAGAAGTTCAAAACACAATTTACTTACAGTCGGGAAAAGTTTTCTTTTACAAAGACAAATATTTTGAATAATAAAATTAAAGCTACATGTATAGAAGAGTACCTAAAATGAAAACGTGCCGATTTTAATTCATTTTGTCACGAATTCTAAATAAAATATGTCAATTTATTTCTCAGAAAGACTAATTTTATCTGTTCGTGAGAATATTATCAGAATTTATAAGAAATAATGTTTTTTTACCCGGTTTGTTTAAGATTATTGAGATTATTCAAAACTTTATTCTTTGCAAATATTGATGCGACAGTTCTCTACAATTTCTGTTACTAACATATTTATAATTGTTTATGCTTTACAACACTGCCTAGTACATACAGTAATAAATCATACCTGATATTTATTGCATAAAACTGTTGATTATTTTATGTTTTGATGTTTTTAACGCTTTGTAATGTACGAATAGAAGTATTGGGAAAAATGATTATTATTTTTATATTATATATTTTTTTTAGTAGAACACAGTAGAATTCGAAAAATTACCCATCATTTGTTTGTCATTGAATATTCAAATAATGTTATATATCTTTCCAGCTGGTGAGTATGTATGTATTTGTGTTAATCCCAGGGACACTCTTCAGATGAGTTTCCAATAATAAAAGAATCCGATCGAAAAAAGAATGGTTGATTTATCATTCGTCTGAGTAAATATTACCTACACAACGTGGATGACTCGTAAAAGATAATTATGAGATACGAGTCAATTAAATGTATTAATCAGGGTTGTGGCTTCATTAAAAGAAACACGACTCCAACTCCGACATTGACCAACAACACTACTCCGATTAAGAAAAG
The DNA here is from genome assembly GCA_028555115.1 of Himalopsyche japonica. Lineage (NCBI taxonomy): Eukaryota > Metazoa > Arthropoda > Insecta > Trichoptera > Rhyacophilidae > Himalopsyche > Himalopsyche japonica. The sequence continues at coordinate 794,702 of JAHFWJ010000559.1, read as the reverse complement.
TTTAATTTTGTCAGATATTTTCCCCTACCATTTCTATTTATTTGTATAAAAATAAAGATCTACCAACCAGCAAAAAGCCAAATTTTACTATATCGGAACTCAAACGAGGACGATTTATTTCTTCTTGTTTACTGAGATATTTTTCAAAATCTTCTTATCGAAAAAGTAATCGGATTCGCTCGTTTTTCACAACTCTTACGACTTCGACTCCACAACTGTATTGAGAATATTTCAAATCATGAAAACATATTTTTCAGAACTTATTTCCGTAATATTTTTTATGATCAGGACCGGTTTCGCTTATCGTGAGCATTATCAATTGATGAGTTGGTATGTCGTGGAAATAAGTATTAAAAAAATGTGTTTTTATTATTTAAAACAAGTGTGTTGTATTTTTGTGAAAACTATGAATTCAAACAAAAAAACTGATATTTATTTAATACTAGCGTGTACCATGCATGCGTTGCAATGCCACTCAAAAAACTTACCCGCGACTTTATGGAATCGCCTCGTCGGGAGCCTCTCGCCTTCTGATTGGATAAGTCAGACTGGAAGCGAGACCGGAGGCAATTAGAAACGATAAGCTTAGGTTATGTTTTTCTTACCTAAATTTGACAGTGGCGGCCGTATGTGTTTTTATTTATTGGAGTGCTTTTGGATACAAAATGTTTTTTTGTTTTTCTATCTGGTTCGTACACAAATAAATCAGAAGGTTTTCCAACACGTGAGCACGCCACATACAGTTGTGACTGTATGTGGCGTGAGAAGCATGGATTTTCTAAATTTAGTCCACACACTTGTAACGACTGTCCTTGTGCCTTATTGATGGTCATTGCAAAGGCTACCCGCACTGGAAACTACAGACGCTTAAATTCAAATGGCATATCTGTCGGAATCATTGGGATGCGTGGCAATAGTACATCTTCTCCTTTGAATTTTCCATTTTAAATTGTAGCTTCAATAATATTGTTCATCATTTTTCTCTCTGAAAGCCTGGTATCGTTAAAAAGTCGTGGTGGATTTATGTTTCGAAGAATGATAGGCACGTCAATTTTCAATGTTAAAACATGCGGCGGCATGCCTGGCAAATCAAGTGAATTCAAGAATTCTGTTGGATAATTGACGACTTCGTCTTGATTCGTTATAGTATCGATTGACTTATACGTTGTCGCTTCTCCAGGTATTTCATTCAGTAAGCTGAAATTGATTACATTGACATCCTCGTTTTTGGCTGCTAATATAGCACGTGCACTGAGCCATTGATGATTTTTATGATTGTGTGCAATATTTGGAAAAAACTTTGTAAATCAATTCGTCTATGGATGCGGTTAATTTACAGAAATTCGCCGGCAATGTGATACATTGTGTGGATTTTGCCATTTTCTATTGCCAGTTTCCCATTTCCTATATCCAACAATTGTTTTGCGAAACGTTCAGCGGATGCATCATGTTGTAGTTGTACACGCATATTGGTCTTCAAAGTGAATCTATGTACGTATCGCCATAAAACGGATGATTTGAGACATGCATTAAGTTCATCGGCCACTGTTGAACGTGATATAACAGGTAGAGTTTGTAGAAAATCACCAGACAATAAAATGTGTGCGCTACCGAAAAGTTGCTCATTTCCTCTTAAATCTTTGAGTGTGCGATAAAGTGCTTCCAATGATTTTTTGTGTGCCATTCGTCCCATACAATAATTTTACATGATGTTAGAATTTTGCCCGTTTTAGAATCTTTATTGATATTGCATGTTGGTGTCTCAATTATTTGCATATTCAATGGCATTTCAGTGCTGAATGCGCTGTTCGGCCACCGTCCAAGAGAGTTGCTGCAATTCCAGATGATGCGATTGCTAGTGCAATGTTTTTTCTGTGTGTACCTGCCAAAATGTGTGAAATGAGGAAGGTTTTACCTGTGCCTCCGGGTGCATCTAGGAAATAAAATCCACCACTTTGAGTTGTAATTGCATCCATAATTGTGTCATACACTATACGTTGATCTGGAACCAATTTCGGAAGATTCGTTTGAACAAATTTACCCAATTCGTCGACATCAAAGTGTGTTTCTCGATGGAAATCACGATAGAGCAAGTCGTTTTCAGATCGATTCAGCGCAGCCATTCCCAATTGTAACAGTGATTTGTTAGCGATTACTAAACATATGTCCTCAATCAATAGCAATACCTCATTACACACGTTTGGTGTGAATTGAACGTGTGGATTTTGAATTGTTGCACGCATACTATGTAAAATATCTTCACTCGTGTAGTCTTTGTATTTTTCCCAAAGATCATTTGGATTGAATGGAAAGCACATTGTTAATATTACTGCAAATAATTCACGTATTTGTTGCAGGTGAGCAGTATTTGATGAATCAGCGAGTGAAGTGTCCCAATGAGCATCGTTTTCTAGACGATTTAATTCGAGGCAAGCTTCACGATAACATACACGACACATATTCGACTGTTTACTGTTCTCGATTCTTGGAAGGATGTCGGTCCACGTATGTTGATTAACAGTAATCGCAAGTAAACGCATTCTGCATTATTTGGTTGAACAGTGTACAGACGGCCTAATGCGTCGGTTGAATATACATTGTAATGTTTTTCAACTGCTTTACCTTGTTTGCGACGTTGAATTTTTTTCTGATGCATTACATCTGTAGAATGTTGGCACTTAAGCATGCTGGCATTGTTGGCAGTAAAGTAGCGTCTTTGCAAACATATCACCCCTATACAATAAGAAAAATGGAGTTAACGTTGCGAAGTACACTTGCTGTCCATTTTCAAGGTGAACTGCCAAATGAGTAACTGTTGGATACCGTTCGTGAATTGGAAATGATAAAATGCGCCATATTGCTTCATTGCTACTAATGCAGCGTCCAGTTGATTTTGGTTGATTTCATCGATAGATGCAGTTGAATTTCCCACTCCAAAAACTGCTGTCGCTTCCTTTGTTGACATATTTACAAATGTATTTGATGGATTTCACCGAATTACAATACTCGATATTGATGTGTGCTTTGTAAGTTTTCGAGAGAAGCGGCGAATACGGTACTATCCAACGATTATCAACTTCAACATCATTGTTTTGCAGTTTTAATGTGATGGATTTTCCACCATTTTCATTCGATCGCCGACGATAAAGTAGATATCCTTCATTTTCAGTGATAGTCTCGGCTAATAAGTTCTTTCTCTTTTGAAAAATAAAAAAAAATGATTGATATAATACTATTCGAATTCGAACAACTATTGGAATTCTAAAATTTACTCTTTCTATATCACACACGATTTTTACATAATATTTATTTCAATTCGTTCTGTCATTCGACATAAAACTAAAACAAAAAAGTCTGTAACAATTCAAACATTGTAATACTTTATTCGAAAATCGAATTTCGTTTCAAAATATTCAGTATCTTACGTAAGTACCTACAGGTGAGTGCATATGACAGATTTGTTTTCGGCGTTGCTATGAATACAATATTTCATAAATGGCCATTCTGTATTAGAATAGTCTTGAATGAAAACATGTTTTTCGTAAATATTCAATTTATTTTTGTAATCAAATCAAATTCTGAGTATCCTATCTTTTGCCCGGTAGTCTAAGCAATAATTCGACAAAGTTTTATCGCAATTGGATTCATGGTGTAGGAATGCATAAAGGACAGACAGACAGACAGACATTCATTTTTATATATATAGATTTATTGTATTTTGGCAGTTACATTTACCAATTTATATTCAATGATACTATTGACGACATTCTGATAATGGGACACATTTTCCGTTTGAATCTTTGACGTGTCCCTTTTTACATTGACAGCCGTATGCTGCACAACGATCTGTGCAAAGTGAAAATTCTGGTTGTTCACATGTGCCTCCTAGACACGGATTTGGACATTGAACCACTTCGGCATTGGGATCACCACAACCTAAAAGTAAAAAGGCTATTTAATAATTTAATTATTTTAATGAATTGGCCAAAAACGACGCATATACATATTATAGTTGACAATTAATAAATTGACCTATGTTTGGCAGCTCATTCCAGTGAAAATCAATGTGCCAAAATGAAATGCAACGTTCCATATAAAAATAGTAAACATAATATGTGAGTGTATCTAAAATATTAGCACAATATATTATAAAATGCTGATACTTATACAGCAATAATCGGTGAGGCAATACGAGATTTATTATTCTTTAATGGTTGGTATTTTTTCTTGTTTTTGGTATTGAAGTAAAATTAAAACGGCCAACGTCATCCTTTTTAGCTGCTGTATCTACAGACTCGAGCTGTATTACGAAAACTTTCTTGGATTTTTGTACTTGATTTTTATGTTTATAGATTTATATTTGAAAGCATAGATGTCGTTGATGTATCAATTTCCCTACACTCAACAGAATTTAAAAAAATACAGCTAAAAGTCTCATGATATCTTTATTCTTATTTTTAAAAATAAGTTGATATATTGTATAAGTTCCATCAGTTCAGGAACCGATACGGTTAATAATAAGAGCAGAAATAGTTACACTTACGGCACTTTCCTGGTTGGATGCATACATCGTTAACATTTCGTACGAATCCTATAGCACAATTACATCCCGCTACACAAGGGGCTGGAAAGCAACCTTGCTGCTCTGGTTTGTTTAAGACAATTCCTTTGCAAGTCAATGGGCAAAAATCTCTACAAAGTGACGATACTTCATTTTTACCTTCGCACTTGAGCGCTATAAGAATTGATATAAAAATCGAAAAGAAATAATCTGTTTAAAATGTTCATTTAATATAATTTATTTTACATTGCGGTCAATTTATTCGATGTAATATATCACTTACGACAGTTTTCAAGCAGCACACAGTTTCCTTGCTTATCTTTCACGCGACCTTCTTTACATTGGCAGCCATACTCTTTACAAGATGCGCCACAGTCGAGAAACTCTGGTGTTTCGCAGGTTCCTCCAGGACATGGGTTTGGACATTTAACAACTTGATTGTACGCATATGGACAAACTAAAATAAATTAATATATTTAAATTTTATTTAATTCTTCGCATGAATTTGTTTGGCGAAGAGAAAATATATTGATGGATATTTATAGTTTATTATCGTTATGCAACTAATTTTCAAACACCTGAATACACAGTCTAAAACAATCAAACAAAATATTTTTATTACAATTACATTTCATTGAGGGCTTAAACATTTGTGACTAATACATTGCTAAAAAGTTAAAAACAAATATGTATCAATTATTTTATTTTTAAATATTTGATTCGACTTTATATGAAGTGTCATAAATTATGACTTTATTCAAGATCAAAGAATCGTAAATGGATTAATATTTCAGTGGTCTAGTAAAATTATATTCATAAATTTTGTAAAACAATGTTGTGTCTTATAACCCCACATATCTGATCTCATAGGAAGTGAAACTGGGTAAATAACTATTCTCGATTACACCTAGGCCTCGTATAACACGGTTATATGGTTCCACAAAAACCTCGTGTAAAACAAATCCGTGTTATACAAGGTTTTTAGTTCATACAGAATTAAGGTTTGCGCTCAAAAAAAAAATCGTAGATAGTTTATATGAGTATGTGCTTTATTTTTTTAATTAAACAAATATATATTTTCATAATAATTGAAAGAAACTTTAAAAACATAATATACCATTCATTCATCAACGCTATCACTTAGAATTCTATATTGTTTACTCTTTTTCGAGATTGGTTGTGAGTTTTCATTTTTGGAGGATTTTTTTGTGGTTTCAGCCTTAAAAAAATCATTAATGAGCGATTGTCTGCTGTTGGAGTATAAATATTTTTGTATTTCCTTATAAGGTTCCAAAATATTTTATAATTCATACTTGATTTCCTCATTATCAATAAAAAAATCTAATTTATCAGCCAATTCCAAGCCGTCATTTATTGTTTTTAATGTGAAACATGTATCTTCGCTGCAACTGCTTTCCAAGTCATTTATTGCGGTAGGTTCATTCAACATTTAATTTTTTCCCCTTAAACCGTGTTATATAATGCGTGTTAAAAATGTCACAGTTTATACATCCGTGTTATATAAAACCGTGTTATATGAGGACTATGTGTACTAATGTTTTAATACATTCTTGAGCTTACGGCAAGATTCAGCTTTGATACAAATATTGCTGCCGTTTCTAAAGTAGCCCGGAAGACAATCGCATCCTGGAATACATCTGTCATCAGGAATACATTTCTCCTGTGGTTTATTGCTGGTAATATTATCGCATGTTGGTTGACATTGATTTTTACATGACACTGCAGTTTCTCCAGGGCCATTACACACGGGAACTAAAACAGGGAAAAAATATCGTTAATCTCTTGAATCATAATATTGTCGTAGCTACTGCTCAATGTTAATTGTTGACGACTATTTTTCTATTATAACTATGTAGCGTGCTTCGGGGTGAATGCGGATGTGGTCACATGACAAGGCTTGACTTAACACTGTGTCTAATATACTATTTTGAATTAATACTTTAAAAAGGTTATGTTAGATACAGGCTGTTTGTAAAAATGACTTAAAAACCTTAGTATGAATACCGAAATTATTTTTTTTGTTCTGATAATGAATGACATACCACATTGTGAAAGTGATATGCATTTCCCATTCGAGTCCTTCACAAATCCTCCCTTGCACTGACAACCAAGTGGCGGGCAACGGAGTTTACAACTTGACTTATCTGGTTCTTCACATGTTCCACCGGGGCAAGGGTTTGGGCAATCTACTACTTCAGCATTGGGATCTCCACATCCTGAAAAACAAAATATGTCGTTTGAAACATTATTCTTTCTTGAAAGTTTAATTAATTCGATATTGTGGGATAATTTTCTCTCTGTATTTGTCGAACAATCTTTGCGCTCAACTGCACATTTGTTCTTTCTAACGTTTAGCATTTTTACTAAGCTATCACGTATTCAAGTTACCTGTAATATAACAATAACTGTTAAAATAACTGAATAAACTGAATAAAAAATAATTTTATAATTTTACAATTACTTAAAATAAATACATAACAAAATCTTTAAATTTATTTACTTACGACAGTTTTTCGGTTTGATGCATACACCGTTTACATTTCGTGCGAAACCCGGAGCACAGTTGCACCCTGCCACACAAGGGGCTGGAAAACATCCTTGTTCTGGATTGTCGGATGCGATGCCTTTGCAAGTCAAAGGGCACTGGTCTGTGCAAGGCGACGAGACCTCATTTTTTCCTTCGCATTTCGGAGCTGTGAAGATTTTTTATCATCAAAATATTAGTTCAAAACTACAACTATGTAACAAGCCAATAAATCTAAATTTATCGTTATTCTCTGCCTTATTATTATGAATTTATTTCATGTGTTACTTACGGCACGTTTCAATAGGTACACAATTGCCCCTGTTATCCTTCAGGTGACCTTCTTTGCATTGACACCCATACTCCTTGCAAGTAGCATTACATTGAAGGAACTCCGGAGTTTCACAGGTTCCTCCAGGACACGGGTTCGGGCATTTCACTACGCGATAATTAGGTTTTGAACAATCTAAAAGATAGAATTGTTTTGGTACTTTTATCGTTTTTTCTTTTAAATCTCGTCAAAATATCATTTTTACACTGAACCATATTTTTTTATTACATCGACTGAAGGTGGTTGATGGAATTTCAATATCAAATTTGAGTTGTTACAACTTTGTACGATTTCTCATGTTTTGTCACTAACGACCCGGGTTTCGCCTTTTGGCATCTTCATGCATTCTATCACACGGATGCAAAAGAACAAAGTTGTAACAATTCAAATCTAAAGCATATTTGTATCAACGAAAAATTATTTAAAGAAAAGTAAGATTTTTTGTATCGTCATACAAACATATTCTATAACTGAAAACTCACATGGCAAAACACAAACGATTCAGCGTTATATTACGGTTAGTTAGTAAAATTATATTTTATATGTATATTATTTAAATATGTGTATATATATAATATAAATTGTCTTAATTAATCATTCAAAAATTTGTCTCTAGAATTATTGTCGACAGTATCAGAAAGCATATAAGGCTTATTTACTTACAGCAAGATTCTGGCTCGACACAATAACCGAGGAGTGTCCTGAAATGACCCGGAAGACAATCACACCCTGGTGTACATTTACCGTCAGGTACACAAATCTCCTGCGGCTTATCACTCGTAAAATTTTCACATGTACGTTGGCATTGCTTTTTGCATGACACTGCTATTTCATTAAAACCTTTGCACACGGGAGCTAAAAAAAGATACGTTTGGTTAAAATTATTACCTAGATGATTCAATAATCATATCGAGAAAGAAAAATTACATACGGCACTGAGAGAGTAATATGCATTTTCCATCTGAATCTTTCACAAACCCTTCCTTGCATTGACAACCAAATGTTTTGCAAGGTAAATCGCATTTTGAAAATTTCGGAGATTCACATGTCCCTCCCGGGCAAGGATTCGGACACGACACTACTTCAGCATTCGGATCTCCACATCCTGAATCAAATGAAACATATTATTTTTATTATAAAAATCATCGTCAGTATTATGAATACAATTATAGTAAGTTATCACAGATAAGAAAACAAAAAAAAAAGTCATTATAATTTACGATATCGATGAACGTTAGACAACTTCAATATCAATTTAGAATTCTTAAGGCAATACATAATTTCACAAGTTTGTCACTCATTTTCAAGCATTCCATAACACAGACACAACATAACTAACACTGGACTTCAAATTTATTTACTTACGGCAATTTCCTGGTTTGATGCATTTACTGTTCGCATTTCGTGCGAAACCCGGAGCACAGTTGCACCCTGCCACACAAGGGGCTGGAAAACATCCTTGTTGTTCTGGCTTGTTGGATTTGATTCCTTTGCAGGTCAAAGGACAAAGATCTTTGCAAGGCGACAGGAGCTCATTTTTTCCATCGCATTTCGGAGCTGTGAAGATTGTTTTTGATAAGAAGATCAGTTTAAAATTGTTATATAAAATATGAAATTTAAAGCTGGCGTTATTCTCTGCCCTTTCATTATGAATGCATTTCAAATATTACTTACGACACATTGCGATTTGTATACAATTGCCGTTTTCATCCTTTACGTGACCTTCTTTGCATTGACAGCCATACTCCTCGCAAGTTGCATTACATTGAAGGAACTCTGGACTTTCACATGTTCCTCCAGGACACGGGTTTGGGCATTGCACTACTTGATAATTCGCTTTTGGACAAGCTAAAAAATATTATGAGTTTAGTTCTTCAATATTTTTTAGATTTAACCATAATTGTATCAAAGAAAATTATTAATATATTGCACAAGCATATGAAAGATTAATTGTGGCGTCCAACTTCAGTGAAAAAATATTAATGAAAAGAAAAGTTTTTTTCAAAAAACAAAAATTCATTCACACACCAAACATAATTCCATAATACGTTCAAGACACTCCATATTTTAGTCCGTAAAAACGTACAGCTTTACATTATTGTGTGGTCGCTCATTAGAAAAAAAATTTTAAATATGAAATGAGTTAGTTAACCACACAAAACTTCGTTTCTAGAACTATTTTCAAAATTATCAGAAATGCCAAGGCTATAAGGTTTGTATACTTACGACAAGCTTCTGCTTTTACACAAATTTCGAAACGATTTCTGAAATATCCTGGAAAACAATCACACCCTGGTGTACATTTATCGTCAGGTACACAAGTCTCCTGCGGCTTAATGCCGGTAATATTATCACACTTAGGTTGACATTGCTTTTTGCATGACACTGATATTTCGGCAGGACCATAGCACACAACAGCTGAAAAATTCAATCGTATAATTTATATGTTTCTACTGATAAGTTATTTCTGTGTGGCTTATTTATTTCTGACAAAACATAACGGTGTCCAACGATGCAGGAAAATTCATTTTTACATAAGACTAACCTATTATATTTTTCATAATTTTATCAATTTATATTATGTTATATCCACATCCGCAATACGTAGCGTTTAAATAAATCGAAGTTTTTCCTTTGGCTTACGATAGATTTTAGATCATCAAATCATTATTTTTTGTCCCATGTCACCTTTCAATTCTAAATACTACATTTTATATTTATAATATATAATTTTTCTGTTGTTTTTTTTTATCTTTAGTTCATGGCTATCGTCTAAATCTCGTTTTCAGTAAGTTATCAAAATAAAAATGGATAACAAACATCCACACCTTGACGAAAGATAAATGTTTTTATATTGATTTCTGAGTATTCAAAAATCGCTAGAATTAATTTTACTTAATCAAAACTATTGGCAGTTGAAACAATCGACGTTTATATAAAACTATAAGTTATTTATTCACCTTGGGATTTCGATTGAATAAATGAAACTTGAATTCCCGAAACAATATTTCAGTTGATTTAAAATGATACAGTTTAATCATACGTCGAGTACACTCATTAGTTCAACTTAATATTATGACTAACATCATTTTCATCAAGGTGATAAAATATATGTATTGTTATATTTTAAAAGCGCTAAAGTAATGAATATTGTATTTATATTTTAATATCCTATAATATTTATGATATTCCATTTTGAAAAATGATAAAACTTACAAAGTGATGGCTCTGCAAAAGTGTACCCCACAAACAACAGAAGAGTCGCGAAAAAAAATATATTACTCCTCATCTCAAAGAGATAAAAAATATAAATGTAAAATCGAATTAGAAACTTTATTTGATGACTTATACACTGGGAGTTAGTTGTTCACTGTGCATTTCAATACATTCTTACTCGTTTATATTCTTTAAACTCTTTTTTTAATCTATATAGAAGTCATAGACAAATTATAATCAAAACTACTTTTTTGGTAATTCCATTGATATTATGATTAGCCTCCTGTAAATAGCTAAGCACTTATCATTCTTATGCAGCAATTTCACCAAATGCTATTTTTTGCTTGAATACACTCACAAACTAAGTAAACAAAACGCCCGAAGGATTTATTTATATAATATATGAAATACTGATCAGTTTATAATAACTAACATGTTTTCTCTTTCTAACTACGATATTAATTTGGTTCACTTTATTTTCTTTTAAAGTAATTATGAATCACACGATTCAATTTATGTTACACAAATTTCATTCAATTAAAAAGTATCTATTATAAACATTTATCTAAAAGCTAAAATTCAGAATACCAAGAGATATATCCGAGAATATGTGAAAAATTAATAAATATTCAAGCCGGTTCAATCAAACATTTGTACATGAAAATCATTTTCTTTTGTCACCTAATATTATGATTTCTATTAACCCTAACCCGCTGAACCGTATATAGGGTAATACAACACTGTATGTTTCAAAAAATAATTCAGAGTTAGCACGCAAAATTAGGCTTTATTGTTATCAAAAAATTAGCTCGTGTGTGAAACTTTTAACACTGAAATGTTTTTGAGTATCATTATTCCACAATCTGCCATCTCAACAGTCGAGACGTTAGCAGTCAGTAGGTCAATCAATTCAACACCAGGAATCTACCCGAGTGACAGTGTTCTACAACCTATGTTCCGCGAGACGATGCTAGGTGTGTCAGACCCCATTTTTTAACACTAGAAAAGTTTCAAATAATTCATCTGAAATACAAAATATATTTCGAAGCATAAATAATTACTTTTTTGTTGTTATAAAAGGTCATATGTATATAAAATATGCATTACTAATTAAAAAAAATATTTTCATATAAAGATGACTATAAAAGCAACGAGCCATGTCGATGGTGAATCGCTCGAATTTTTGTAAATATTGACTTTTGGTATGCCGCCAAAAAACGTCAGTGTGCCATGGAAGACTAAAGGTTGCGAAGTACATAATATTTTTTTAATATTATAATATTATTATACAAATTCATAGTGCACAATAACTCATATTCCAAAAAAATATGCAGTATTTTACATACATTATCAAAAGCGCATATAATACGGCGCTGTATTAAAAAATATTCAATGACTTTGATTTTGCTATCAATATTGTTTACAATTTTAAAAAATCAAAATAAGATCAAATATAGATAACACTATCAGTCAAGATTTAGATCAATGAATATCTTTGAGCTATTTGAAAAAAACAATTATTATATCCGCATAGGGTGAATCATACAGTTGTTAGCGATGCCATATTAGCCATAACTTCTAAATGATAAAACTAAATTCAACCATCTTTATCTCACATTTGTCATTATTTATAGCTACGCCACCTTATTTTTAGTTTATCATATTACAGAGGTTACTATCATGGGAAGCTAATGTTTTCTAGGTTTTCTAACCTCAAGGTCTGCAAATATGTGTTTCATTTTTCATGAGATCATTAAGGAGACCTCTTTTTCAAAAGCTTAAAAACTCTGTATCCTATAATATTTGTATATTTTTAATTAGCTCTTCTATTGAATTATGATGTTAAAGCGAAATTAAATGAAAATGCAAAGAAAGCATTAATACAAACAGTTTTATTTTGAGATTTCAAATATGCTAAATACAAAAAAAATTACAGTCAGCTTAAGTCAAAAAATCATTAAATGACCAGTAACTATACATTTCACCCTGTGTAAAATTTGTTACGTTAAAATATGTTTCCTTCATTTTGGTAAATAATTTGTTTTTATCATAATATCACAAGAATTCCAAAATTATGTCGGATTGTTAAGAATATTTGTATATATATGTGTAGTATATTTGTGCATATCAATTTATATTTTATAAGCAATCAGTACAACATCAATGAGAATATTGAGACATGAATGCAATGATTTTTTTATTTAAAAGATGATTGCAATCCAATCGTTGACCTATTTACTGCTTGGAGGTAACTGTACAAGGATGGGGATAGGAAAAGTCAAGTAGATACCTAACCCCTCTCTCTACACTCTATTGGAATATGGATCAATTTTCTCAACCCGTTTTTTTCTCACGTGCATTGTTGAGTCCTTCCAGGTCCCAAATTTATTCAATAGATTTTTTTAAATGTTCTAGATTGATTGTTTTTGTCTGAAATATGTATGTATTGGAGTACATACCTTGGTACTAAGTAGTTATTTTGCAAATCGCTGGACTTTTGGTTAAAGTTTTATTGATGATTCATTTTTTTTTAAATTTTTATATGTGAATTGGCATCAGATGAAATATTAAAATCATGTATAAATTCTCAGTAATGATTTTTTTTAGTAAATAAGGATTTCAAACTATTTCTTGAAAATTCTGTCACTACTAACAGCTATTTATCGTTGAATAATTTCTCTTCAAAATTAAAGTCTCTTCAAAACTATTTTACTTATATGAAACATTACATGACAATTTACTGGAAGTCCCACAGAACTTCCATAGCGTCTATAGCACTTCATATTTTAAAATATTTATTCCATGCAAATTGACTCATAAATCTGCAAAATATACCATGCAGTTCACAAAACCTAATCTAAAAAGTTGCGATTGAACAAGTGTCCAAGAAACGGCACTCTTCATTATATGAGTGCGTAGCTTATCATCAATCATCAACCCAGATTGAAACGAAAATAAAAAGAAACAAAATAATTTATAAAATTTTATTCAAGACGTTTAAAATGTAGCACATTAATGACATCAAAAATTTTACTGACCATTGAGAAAAAATGATTAGACAAAATTTTTAAGCAGTATTTTTTTTGATTATATTTACAATAATTTTATAAGATTCTTTTGAATTTAAGTAATGGAAACAACTAGATCACACAAATAATTGAACATTTCAATAGTTTTTGCAGTCACAAGTCTTGATACATTTGCCTTCCTTACATTCTTTTACATAACCAGGTTGACAATCACATCCATATGTTTTCACTTTACACTTCGCCATTTTATTTAAATAGTTGCCGCATGTCTCTGGGTTATTTGGACAGGTAAGCCTCCAAATTTCATAAGGACCACATTCTACAAATAAAAACAGTGTTATAGAAATGATGTGTAATATTTCAACAAATGATTTGTGACTTTAAAAGTTTATTATTTAAAATAAGTATTTTTTTCCATTATAGGTCTTCATTATCCATTTCAATAGATTTTTTGAATTTTGCAACATTTGCTTCATAAACTTAGTATGCTTTATTCATAAATGAATAAAGCGAAAATTTTAAGCCTAAAACAATTTTATAACTATAACTAGAGCTATTTAATTTCATTCATTTCAATAAATAATATTCAACATTCAATATTTACCGACCAATAAATTTTGTTTTCAGGCAACAATTTTCAAAATATCATCAGTTAATAGCTAATGTAAAGAGAATACTTACTGCATTCTTCAGGCTTGACACATTTCCCATTTTTGAGAACAAAACCTTTTTTGCATGCACATCCAATAACACATTGTAGGGTACATAGAAGAGATTTTTTGTCCTTATTTTCACATGTCACAGGACATGCAGTACCGCAATATTTAAATTCTTCATTCTCTTTACAAACAGCTGTTGAAATAACAAAAAAAAAAATCTTTAGTCAGACATAATATTATAATAAAACATTAATGTAGGTAAACGTTTTTTTTTTGTTAAAAAGAATTTAAGAATGACTTTTCTCCGTAATGAATTTCTATGTTACCATACATTTATAAAAAGGCGTATCTATTTACATGTAATCTAAATTACCAATAAATTAATGTAATATCAAAATCTTATGTCTTATATTTATTTAGTATGCCGAAAATATTTATAGCAATTTATAGAAAGCTTGAGAAACTTACGGCACTTTTCAGGCTTAATGCAGTCTCCATTGTGACGAATGTATCCTTTTTTACAGAAGCAACCCTTAACACAAACCTGGATGCAATTAATGTTCTGTAAGTAATTTTCACAGTCTTTTGGACAAGCTGTTCCACAATCGCTGTATTCTTCATTAGGTTTTTTGCAAACAATTGCTGAAATAATATTGAAAATTGTCAAAATAAATAATATTCTGTTTCTTTTAAACTTTGAAACTACATATTTAAGATCTGTATATATTATTTAATATAAACATATGAGTTAAATTTGTGATCAGACTGTAAAATTTTAAAAACATTCTGATTCTACTACCAATTATATAATGTAACAAATGTAAATTGATAAGCAACCAATAAAAATTACCTTTGTGCTGAAAGATTAAATAAATTTGAATATCTCGTCTTACAAAATAAGGGACATATTTTTCAGTAGTGGCAAACATTTATTTTTCATTTGTGGTTGGCTTACCAATATTTATTATATTTAAAAACAATATTTGTTTATTCTTAAGAAATTTGTATTTACCTTCTGTAAACTGGCAGATGAAAGTGTCCACATCCCAAGCAAAGCATTTTTCAAACAATCAAACTCAATCAAACAAAGGCCAGGTATCGTTGATACCCATTTTACAAGCTCCATTTTTAAACCATAAGTATGATTCAAAAAAAAAAAAAAAAGGCAGAAATTTGTTTGGCTTATTTCCAATATAAATACTTCCTCAAATTTGAATTGTTAAAACTTTGTACGATTCCACATGTTTAGTCACTAATGACCCAGATTTTGCCTTTCGGCATCTTCAAGCATTCTATCACACGGATGCAACAGCACTGACCGGATCGTTAGTGACAAAACATGTGGAATCATACAAAGTTTTGACAAATCAAATTTGATATTGGAATTCCATCAAACACCCTCAGACGATATCATAAATTATAAATACTTTCTATTTCTTTGTTTGCACAGCAAGCATAATCGCAAAACTTAATCATGAAGCCGCATAATTTCAAGATGTGTTTTAATACAAAGTTGTACGTTAGAAAGCATTATATATTTTTTATGTAGTATTTTACCAGTACAGTTTCTGTTTTTAAAAAATAAGAAAATGACATTCTATCACTCTATGAGCTAAATGTCAAAACTCTGGAAGCCATTTTCGTTGGGTCAACTTAAAGTGAATGCAAACATCACAAATACTCATGTAATTAGATAAAATCCTTATAAATCAATGTAGGAAATCTATAATTCCATGTCATATTAGAAAAAATAAATCATAGACTATTTACTACCTTTAAAAAACATATTTAATCACAATTAAAATTTTTGTAAATATTTTTATTTATATAATATATATGATATTGTATACTAATAAGACCGATAAGCAAACTTTTACAGCAATATATAATTTGAAAATGATGCTCACATAAGGTCAATATAAATGTTTCATATTCTAGTATATATTATATACACAAAAATCACACAGTAATTTTATGTCACCAAAAATAATTTACATTCCAGTTGTTTTCGAGAGTATTTTTTGTTATGACCAAAACTTAGCGGTGAATATTAATTTGTTAAAATGTATAGTTAATGTATTTAGAACTATACAATCAATGAGAAAGTAATTTGAACTATTTTTTTGAAATTTTTAATTGATTAGCTACATTTACAGATGTTTTCTTTAAGATATTGCTATCAACAATCAAAAGAAGTAAGGGGGATTTCTATATTTTTAAAAAATTCAAAACCTTCAGATAACCGAAACTTTAGAAAGACAGTATTATTTATATTCATTAAAGATGTTGAAAGACTTTGACTGTACTAACTGTAGAAATAAATTTGTCAGGAAAAGCGCAACTCCCTGGCATCGAATATCTTTATTAAGTAAATAAATATAAGAAAAAAGTATTTTGCATACTTTGGTAGATATGGAATACACATTGTAAGAAGTATGATATTTAAAAAAAACACTCTCAAAGTAAAAATGATAAGCATAAAACCTTAAAAAAATCAAATTATCGCAAACAAATCTTTGAAAACGGCTGTGTTAAATACACATTATTCTATGATAAAATAGATTTATGATGTTCAAGGCAATAAAACAGGTTATGGTCATATCACTGATAAATATTGTATATATGTACATAAATAATTATTGAAGTATTTTTCTTTGATTCATTTAATACCCATTGTTAATTTTATTACTCACGGCATTCTGATATTGCAATACATTTATTTTTATGTTTCACGAAATTCGGTTTGCACTTGCACACTTTAGAAATGCAATCTTTCATTTGGCATGTTTTCGGACTAATGGCTTCGCACGTATTTTCGCAAGAAGTAGGGCACTGAATCAACACGCTATTAGGATCAGTGCAACCTGCAGATTAATAATAAAACAAGTTTTTTAACATTTGCACTTGTAGCATTTGAAAAGAATATTGTCTAAGCATAGGAAAGCTTAAACAAATCTTTTTGAGGCAATCTCCAATATCAATCATATGAATGACTAATAGATCATCTCAAAGGGATTTATATAATGAGAGCTGATTTTTAGTCAGTTTCTCAAACTTTCTCTCCTGCAATGGTAATAAAGAAGCCACTAGGATTTGTAGTTAATCTGTTGCTTCTTTCGTGCCTCAGTTTTTAAAAAATTTTGTGGCAAACGAAAACATCACTCACAACAATTCTTACAAAAATAATAGTGTTGACCAAAATGCAACTTACATGAAGCCTCGGGAACACATGTTCCATTTGTTCTGACATATCCATCAAGGCACATACATTTTGGTCTGCATGGAGGGTTCGGAGGTGGTTTTGCACAATCAGGTCTAATGCCTTGCAAGAGCATTTCACATGTTTCATCAAATGAGCAGTATCTTGGGCACGGAACCCATATTTCATTGGCTTTACACTTCTTTGGCGCTACCATATCAAACAAAATGATTTCCCATTCAAATATATTCAAACACAACTTATAAGTAAATGAAAAATTAATTATGTACTGTAACTTATATTAACTGCATATTATAAATGAGTTTACAGTGAAATCAGACAAAATAAACAAAAAATAAATAAGGTTCAAAAACTGAAAACCCTATAAACTTAAATATTACTTTGTATCTCTTAGTATATGTAACATCACACTAGTTTTTGACATCTCAGTGAAGTTTTGGCACAAAAATGAATAATTCCCACCTTTATCTCTTAAACGAAGAACAAATATATCTTATCCAAAAATGTCATCGCGCCTGTGCTAGTTGTGACATCTATAATGTAATCAAAACATTTTTAAATTCATTGCAACATGAACATAATTTGAGTTGTTTTAACTACATCATATATGCCATATTCATTGACACTCATGTGCAGTAGACAAATCTAATAAAGTTTCTGCGGATCCCGTATATCAACCTTATTCTAAAATTATCCTCCAAATCCAGTTCTTAAGTTTTTGTCTCAAGATTCTAGACAACTTCTAATTCTACATTTCTTTTTCGACAAGTAATCATATAGACAAAAATATTCAAAGTTTTATTTGTTGAAACTGTATATACTATAAAAACCCTACTGACTATAAAAACGAGCTTCAAAAGATTTACTTACGGCATTTTTCTATCGGAATGCATTTTCTATTTGAATCTTTGACAAATCCATTTTTACAGGCACACCCTCTTCTTTCACAAGGTTTTCCACACGGGAATGAATCATGAGTATCCAAATTTTCACAAGACAATGGGCATGGATCAGGACATTCAACCACTTCGGCATTTGGGTCGTCACAACCTTTTATAACATGCATAATATTTAGTAAAATAAAAATAGAAAATTAATATTGCAATCGCTCCCCATTACAAATATTAGTCAATAAACATTATTACTGTATGAAACGAAATAGTTGGCTGTGATATATTTATTTATTTGTTACATATTGCAATTAAACAATTTCTATTCATGAACATAATTTAAAATATTTCATAATTAATATCCAAATTAAAAACTCAATAGCATAAAAATAGCAAGTTGACTTGTGATATTTGTTATGTAAAGCAAATGTATGCGCGATTTAAAGTTAATCAATTCGAATCATGAGTTTGTTGTGCCTACCGTATACTTTTCTAAAAGGTAACTGCGATTCACAGGCTGAGTATTGAACATAATTTCCAAAAAAACAGTGAAACCATTATAAACAATTTGATTTGGACTATAAATCAATAGGGATAGAAAATAACTAGCAATAATCTAATATAGCCAGTACGCTTTAAGATAATTTATACCTTCTCAGGTAGAAATCTTTCTACAAAAATATTTGCATGTTTTATCACACTACTTTACATTTAAATATGGTATTTAACTTGAACTTACAATTTTCAGGGGAAATGCAAACTCCTTCACTATTTCTTACAAAGCCACCGGCACATTCGCAGCGTGGTACACATATTAAATCGTCAGGTGGAGGAGCACAATCATATTCATATCCTTGTATATGTTGATCACAAGTCCTTTCCGGAGGACAAGGATTGGGACATGGATTCAATACTTCGTTTACTTTACATGTCAATTTGGGGGCTGCGTATGATATAAAACAAATTTAATTAATTTATTAAATTGAAAAACTACATCACAAAAAATCAACTCAAAAGGTTGTGAAGTATAATAGTAGCTTGTAGATGCAAAAAAAACATGTGTATAATTTTAATTATTCAGTCCCCAAAATTGAAACTTGATCTCAAGATTTAAATTGAGTGATCTATTCTTAAACAGATGATTACCTAATAGCCTAATTTCCAATGATAAGTCCACTATGATTTACAAATTCTTCTCTGCAAAATCTAGATATAAAATATATCAATGCTTTCATTTCCATAATAATTACTAAATAAAATTAAGTGACTCACTGGAAATAGCTCTCAACAATAAATTATTATGTAATTTGAACGGAAAAAAATATTTGTTGTTGGGTTTTCTTTACTTTAATCGAGTTTTAATAACTAAAAAATAACTAGCCTTTCCTTTCATATTATTGCGATAATTTTAGATGGTTTTTTTATTTATCGTATTTATCATTACAATCATCTGTTACTTTCATGAAGTGATACTTTTTTAATAATTGATTAAAAAATTCAACAAAACAATTGTGTCAAAAACATTATTAAGATGTTTTAACAGATGCCTGCATGTTGATTGAAAATAAACATAATTTTTTCCAGCTTTTATCCTGATAAAGCAATTTTCAATTATAGGCTCTTTTTATACATTGCCACTCTTTTCCATATCGCTACTCTATATCCGTTTTTAAAGAATTCAGCGGCAACTTTGTAGAGATTCATTTTTATAATAAAATTTTATTTATCACTTTGTTGTGCAACCAGTTGAGTAACAAACTGCAACACGTGTTTTGCCTCTTTAAGAAGCATTTTTGATTTTTATTTTATAACTATTGTTTACTTTTAAACTAGACATATTGTACCTATAAAATTTATAATAAATAAAAATTATTTTTCCAATAATAATGTTCAAAATAATGGTATGCTCCATTTATATGCTACTCAAATTTCATGATAGTAAACATTTACAAGGTGATGACCATTCAAATACATAATTCAATTTTAAAAACATTATACTTACGACATTTTGACAGTAAGATACATTTTCCGGACTTGTCCTTGACATATCCTGTTTTGCACTGGCACCCTCTATTCATACACCCTTTTTTACATTGTGGAATTTCGGGATTATCACAGGTGCCTCCGCCACATGGATAAGGACAATCGACCATTTCAGCGTTTGGATCATCACAACCTGAACAGTATTGGTAAAATAAAAAATTTTCATTGTTTCTACATAGATACAATATATGTAATACTTTTTATATATGATGAATAAAGCAGACATTATATGAAAAAGCATAAAATGATGATAACATTTATTACCCATTAATGAATGGATACACAATCATCAACTAATTTATATAATTACATTTTTACAAGAGATATTAAAATACTATGTCATCTTCATGAAAGTTTACAAAAAAAAAAAGGGTTGTCAATCTGAATCCACATATGTTTTGGTGAATAAGTAAGTAACATTTTTACATGCAATTCTTTACTGTCAGAAAATCTCAACCATCAATTTTTAAAAATGTCATTATAATATCACACATGGCAAATAAGTGTTACACTTCAACAATTGCTATTCCAAATAATATAATTATCTGTCATTAAAAAAAAAGTAATTACTTACTTTAATTAATTAATAATTAATTACTTTGCAAAATCATCAATGCAATGTAGGGTGATTTGGTATCACTGTAAGTATGATCAGTGCCAGTTTTTTTGAGTGATTTCTATGTGTACCTAATACCAATCATAATAAAAGAACTCCTAAATTGATATTAATGTATTGTGAAAGTTTTCATTATTGTTACTCTGAAAGCTGCTTCACTAAAATATGGTTTCTCAAAAATGTTAATTCTTAAGTTGAGTAGGTACTTTTCTAGTGTGGATGCGATATGTTTATGTTTCAGAGTATAACTTCAAAGAAGGGTACAAATTTGTAATGGTTATGTGCATTGGTAAACAAGAAAAACAGCTATTATGGCATGTATAGAGATGCATGAAAGATAATTGTGGAAACTCATGTTTTCTTAAGCATTTCGTAAATGTATTACCTGTTTTTACTGTAACACAAATCAGACATATTTGATAAAGTCAGATTCTAAAAACTATTTCATCTTTACGCTCCACTTATAGAAATTTTATGTTGTATAACTTTAGTGATAACATATGATTTGAGAATATCATTGAATTGAACTTTTTCAATTGGTTGACAGTTTAAATTCATTACATTTTAATTTAATGGGAAACAATTGAGATATTCCAACATACATTGATCGACCTTGATGCAGTCGCCATTTTCGACGCGTCTCACAAATCCTCGTTTGCATTGGCATCTTGCAAAGCAAGGTGTATTTTCAGGCTCACGTAGGCACGAATACGCAATTCTTTTGATGTAGGATTCACAATTTTTCTCTGGTGGACACAATATAGGGCATGCAACAAACTCTTGGTTTTCAGGACATTTTGGAGCTGAAAATTGATATCCTTGCTTAGATTCTTAAAGAAAATCTTTGTCTCGGCTAAGCATAAAATGTTTTATTGTTTTACATTAGCATACTATTTAAAATAGGTTAATTATTTAATATAATTAAAAAATCAAAACGTTTATAATTTAGTTAATATGCTAACTTATAATATTTTTCATTTTTCCCCTTTTGAACTTTATTTTCACAGGTGGTAAACCTTTGAGCATCACTATAAGCTTCGATTTATTTTTCATTTGATACTTACGAAACCCGGGACATTTTTCCACTGGAATACATGCATTATTCTCGTTCCGAGCAAAACCAGGCCGACAATAGCATTTCTCATTGCATTTAATATTTATAATAGGACAAACCTGTCCTAACGTGGCACAAGTAGTATCACAAGCTGACCCACAATCATAAAACTCGTTTTTGCCACATATTGCTAAAAATTTTAAAAACATTGATAAAATATACTTTTAATATATCACAGATAATTTAAAAATCTTAATATAACTTTCCCATTATATTTTCACCATTCAGATAATAGTAATGTATTGTAATATAATATTCATAAATATCTATTGTACTGAAGATTTAAGGATATTTCATGCTATGTAAAAAAATATTAATTTAGTGCAAAAGTACCAATATTAGTAGAGATATATCAATGCTAGATATTGATACACTGTAGTAACCTTAAAGCACATATGGTGTGATATGGCTAAAAGTAATACAAAATGGTAGTGCTCGAAAAAGAGTGTCGAGTAATGAATTAATACCAAACTATTTGAATACTCATATACCAAACAGACAAGATAATTATAGTCAAATATAAATTCTGTTTTTTCACCAAAACGATAATTTAATTATCAAAAATAAACATTTACTCTTAAAAATAATGTTTACTTGCAATGCATATGTTCAAATTTTGTAGTTGCATAAAATAATTGTGGCATATTTACAAAATTAGATAAATATGTACCCAGCACCGAAAACAAATTACATTATACAGTGACTAAGTTTTTAATTGATCAATTATAGGTTTTATCTGGAAAACAAGAATGTGGGCTGTAAAACTTCAATGAATATGTATCGCAAGTGAGTTATAAAATAATAAATAAATAAAATATTTTTTAAAAAGTTATTGCACCACTGATATAAAGAATTGTTTTTTTTTAATGTATTTTTTCTTTTTACCTTCATCTATGAGAGCTTTTATATTATTATAATTGTCTTAAATATATGTTCTTTAATGAAAATTCCATTAAAATAATACTTACGGCAGTCTTTTTCTAGAATACATTTCTTATATATGTTGAGTACATATCCTGGTTTGCATACACACCCGCCCTCGGTCAAACAAGTGTCAGGGCACTCTGGTCTTGGAGATTTGTCTTTATTATTACATGTCACTGGACATGGATCTCCGCATGCAGTACGAACGGCATTTGGATCGCCGATACATTCGGTAGTTTCTATAGAAAAGATATTTCATTTTTTAAACACACTGATTGTAGAGTTACTTTATAATATAATATGGTCGTGGCATTTTTGTGACCAAAGATGGGCCATGTTATATGTAATTGAGTAATGAAATTTATTCTTATATTAAATAATTTAAGATTTTTAAGGATCTGTGATACCAACACTAACATTACATATTGTATTATTGCATCTCTAGATGGTTGGTGTATAGATAAATACATATTGCTCCTAAATGGGCGTAAGTAACAAGTCGCTAATTCGGAACAAAGAATAAAAAAATATCATGTTAGTGTACCACTTTTCCATATATTAGGTATAATAAAAAGTCCTGACGTTTTTTTTAGTATTTTTTTTTATTTTTATTTATAAAAAGTAATCTTCCTGTCTATCTATAACCTTCTGCTACCTATTAGACAAATCTAAAATCCATTTAGTAAAAAACTCTACTGGTTTGGAATTAAAATAGTCGGAAATAGCGTTTTTCACATTATTTTTTGGTTGAAATTTCTTATCCCTAAAAGTTTTTTATATTAAACGGAATAAATGGTATTCCGATTGTGCTAGATCTGGTAAATAAGGTGGATGCAATAAAGTTTTCCCACCCAACTCCTGGATTTTTTCCCAGGTCATATTCGCCACATGCGGTCGCGCGTTTTCGTTTTGCAGTTTATCGTTGCGTCCATTCATCCTGCCCGGCCTCTTTCTTGTCAAAGCTGCACTTAATTTGTTTAATTGGTCACAGTATACTTGTGCCATCATAGTTTGTGATAATGTGTTAATGAATTATTCCTTTGCAATCCCTCCAAACACAAAGTAAGAAATTTTTTGGGTGTAAACCAGTTGGAGGGGTCGTATTGGTTGTTGTCGACAATTTAGATATTGTTTTTTCTTCGATATATTCGGATATAGCACCCACTTTTAATCTCCGATAATCAGGTTTAGAAAATATGGCCGTAAAGTGTGTTTTTTTTGCAGCAATTGGCACGCGCTTAGTCGCTGCGCCTTGTTCCGATCGCTCAACGCGTGTGGCGCCCAAATTCCTACTTTTCGAATTTTTCCCAGCCTTTTCAGGTACTTTTTTTTATGGACCATTTAGTACCGACTATATTGGACAATTCCTTTTTTGTTAGCATAGGATTTTTTTTGATTTCAGCTTTCAGGGCAACTTCATTCACTGTATGAGGTCGTTCACTTCGAGGATAATTTTCAATGCTTAAATTGCCAAATTTTAATTTTGTATACCATCTGACATTTTTGAACCTTTAACATGTCTCTATAAACGTCGCAAATGTCTTTAGTGGCGACGACTGCACTGTTCTGGGGGTAATATTGAAAAAGCATGCAACCGCTCAGATATTCTTATGAAGGGCAAAGGTCGGTCATTCTGTTTGGGGCGAATGAACCTTTTTTTTCTATACGGAACGTAACTTGAGATATATGAATAAAAAATATGAAAAAAAATATTATGACATCTTATTTGACCAAGGGCCCGAAGCCGACCGATTTTAAGACACACGTTGAAAAAAACGTCAGGACTTTTTACTACACCTAATATAAAGATTTTAATACTTTCATTGAATCAATATTTTTTCACTCTTTTTGACCTCATGAATATAATCGATCAGTCACTAACGCCATTTTGGCTTGGTAGGGTCAATATTTACAATAAGATAATTCATTCACAATATTGATATAAATCAGTTATTCTCAAATAAATTAAAGAGTGGAACCCTTATTCATTAATTGTATGTATTACACTTACCACATTTTCTAACAGGAATACAGACGCGACTATTATTTCTTAGGTAACCTTCAATGCAACGACATTTTGGATAGCAGACATATTCGGTGTTGCCTGAATCTCTGTCACATCCAATGCTATCTACTCTACTGCATGTGTCGTCATGACAAGGCTCAGGGCAAGCGTCGTACACTTCATTTATTTTGCATTTCAGTTTAGGAGCTAAAGCAAAAATTATGTTCATATAACCACCATACAGTTTAATCAACGTTTTAACAGTAAGGCTAATATTGTATTTGTGCGAGTTGGCTCACTGCCAGACTTCAAGGTGACATGATTTATCAATAAAATCTCGTGTAACCAAGTAAATTGAAATGGAAATTTGAAGATGATTTCACTGCAATTTAACAGTAAACATTTTTAAAATTGCTTTTAATATTTCAAATATAATACTGGTTTTTACTTAATTTTCATGGGACCAAAAATAAATTCTTAATTATTTTAAAAGCAACTTTGAATTTATATATTTGAATGTTGATTTGAAAACAATGATTTGAAACAATTTCAATGAATCTTTCACTTCACCCATAATGGATATATTTATATGCAAATTAATTTATTTAAAAAAAAAAAATCTTACGGCATTTTGAAATATGTACACATTTCCCTTCTTTATTTCTTTTGTGATTTAGAATACATTTGCATTGAGCTTTGCAGTCTGCAGAATCTACACCGCGACACCTAAAGGCAATACCGATACTATCGCACGTCTCGGGAGGGCAAGGATTTGTACACTCAACAAGTTGTTCATTTTCAGGACAATCTATACACAAAAAAAACACATAAAAGTCTAAATTTTAAATGCCTCGCACATAAGTGACATATTTTTGGTAGCAGAATTTTAACCTTATGGAGTATTCAGAGTACTTCATTATTTAGTCTTGAAATATATTGCGTGTTCTGGCAGCAATGTCCAAGATCCTCTGAGATGACATAACTCTTCCCCCACGAGCCACCAGGTGATAACAAACATTCACTCAGAGGATCTTGGACATTGCTGCCAGAACACACAATATAGGAGTTTTACCTACCAATAAAACTCTTATTGTGTTTCCAGCAATGTCCAAGATCCAGGTAACCCCTACCTGGTGCACCTTGAGTGTCAATGACATAAATAACGGCATCAGCCGGATGGCGTGGCTTGGGTAAGGAAGAGATGGGAGAAGAAAAGGTGTTGCCAACGTAGGGTTTGGATGCGTGACTCAAAAAACAGAGACGCATCATCTCAGAGGATCTTGGACATTGCTGGAAACACAATAAGAGTTTTATTGGTAGGTAAAACTCCTATATTGTGAAATATTGATTTGTGTAAATTGTGAAAAATGGCTATCAAATTAAAAAAAAACAAAGTTTCTATTATTTTGCAATACACATAATAAAAGTTGAGAGTACGGTACGATATGTCTAATATTGAAGTCTGTTTTTGACGGCTCGACAATAGTGTCAATAAAATCCCAATACATAGAAATGTATCATTTGCATGTATTGGAGTTTTAATTACAAAGTTTGCTAATAGAAATGTGAGAAAATAGTTTAATATTTTTCAGCTTGATATCTTTGCATTCCAAGCCATATGATCTAATAATTTCACAAACAAAATTTAAAATTTTGGTATTTCAAAAAATTTTTGTAGATAAATTCTTTTAATATTATTTTGGCTACATTAATTTTTTCCTTAGGCCTGTATTGTAACAAAATCACATGAATATTTGTCCTTATTACAAATAAGTAAATTTTGATAAAGAAATATGATTATTTTAAATGGCTAACCACATTTGTCTAAGGTTACGCATTTCCCACTAGAATTTCTGTAGAATCCTTTTTTGCAATCACATCCTCCAGTACAAAGTAAAGAATTGCATTTTATATCAGTTCCTCGTGTAGCACAAGTTTCTCGGCAAGGTAGAACGCAATCATAATAAGTTTCATTTTCCTCAGGACATACATCATTTTCTTCATAAAAACAAAATATTTCAAAAATAAAACAATATGTTTGACATGTTAATGAAAACAAAATATTGGCTATATTGCAATTATGAATTCTTGATTTCTTCTTGTATATATTTTAATATTATCGAATCTTTATTACATCCGAATTTTATTGAATTCACATGGAGTTAAAAGAAAACTAATAGAAAAACAATATAGTAAAATTAAATGGAATAAAATCAACATCACAATTTGCTGTTGAATGACTTGGGGTGTGTAGTAAGATTCACTGTTAATGCGTTATATATTGTGAGATTGTGACTTTTATCTATCTCAAAAGAACAATAATCAGACAATAAAAGTCAAGTCAAATCAATGAATAAGAACTAACTAACCTAAACTCAGAAAAAACATTTAATAGCTTTCAGAATTACTAGAGATCTAAATTTTATAACCACAATTTTTAATAATTTAGGGACCATAAACATGTGAACACTACAACAATACAAAGTCAGCACACTATAGTTACTTTCAAACGGTGATAGTTTCATAATTTTATAAAGAAGTTTATATTAAACGTACCACAGTCTGCAGGATTAATACAAACGCCTTCATGATTTCTGATGAATCCGCGTTTACAAATACATCCTGGGAAACATCTCGGTTTACAAGCATAATTTTTTCCATAAGTTTCGCAGTTCTTCTGACAAGAATTATTTTCGCATTCTGAATATTCTTCATTTGGACCAGTGCATTTGTCACTATCAACTTCTCAAAAAAATTTACAACATGTAAAATATTATATAGAGAATACGAATTTTCTTACTGTGATGAAGAAGATTTAAATATTTACATTCCAAAATGAATAGTTACATTATTTTGATAATACTCAAAATGCAAACGTTATAATGGATGCGAATGAATTTGTTAGAGAAGTTGCATCTTATTTCTGAAGCAGTGATTTCCGTTAAAAAATAAGCAATGTGACTATGTAAAATCAATTTCACACACCAATACACTATATATTATCTTACCAATTTCACTGCTTGAATGTGTTAAGTTTGATATACTAATGTTTTTGTTTTAAATAATATTTACCACATTCGTTTTCAGGAACACACACTCCTTTGTCATTCTTCAAGTAACCATCAATACAGATGCAACCCGGGTAACAACCGGGTAATGGATCGCAGCGAGTTATTAAATCTGGTTCGGCACAAGTACTCCTGCATCCATGATTATCGCATTTACTAAATACTTCGTTGGCCTTACAAGTATCTGTATAAGAAATATTTTTAATTGAATTTGAATTGCGTCTTCGGTCATTCTATCGCAAGGATGTTACA
The DNA here is from genome assembly GCA_028555115.1 of Himalopsyche japonica. Classification (NCBI taxonomy): domain Eukaryota; kingdom Metazoa; phylum Arthropoda; class Insecta; order Trichoptera; family Rhyacophilidae; genus Himalopsyche; species Himalopsyche japonica. The sequence goes on along the minus strand of JAHFWJ010000559.1, from coordinate 766,229 downwards.
TGAACTGACTTGAAGAAGACTTTTAAAACTAAAAACCTTTCAAAAGAATGACTTTAAAACTGATTGAATTGATTGAAAACTATGTGTATTCTGTGCAACTTTTACTTTAAAATTATCACAACTGGTTTTGCTTAAAAACATCTCCGTCTAACAAAATAAGTTTATTGCTTACTGAAACGTTATAAGTTTCAAATCTATCTAGTGCTATTATTAGAACCAACTACGGCTGTCATAATATGATCGTATTATATGTTAAAAAAATCCCTCCCACCCATCTGATATGAAAGTAGGGGGAAGAGAAATTGACTAGCCTTGTAATGACTCATACACTAATTTTAAAAAGTAATATTAATTGTTTTTTGTTAACATACATAACTAAGTATTGGCAATACGCTAATCATTTGATTTCATCTTTTATACCTATTCTTTTGTTGACTTATTAATATATCATAATCAAATATATATTTCTCTTCCAATATTATTGCAAATATCTCATTCTTCTCGTATTTTTTTCCAGGTTTGAAATTTGTTAATAATTTATGTCAGTTAGAAATGAAAGCTTTCTAACCAAATTGATGATGATTTCATAAATAATATTGTAATTGTGAAATAAGAATGGTATATATATTTTTTAATTACATCTTTTAATGTATATTATTTACATTTTTTATAAAAAACAAATTTAACAATATACTAGAAATCTGTAAATATTTAGAAATCTAACAAATCTGGTGAGTCTGTCAGAACCTTAGATAATTTTTTGTTCATTTACCGCACTCTTCTGGAATGACACAAACACCCTTCGAGTTCCTCAGGAATCCTTCACTACAAATGCACCCAGATTGGCATCCTGCCTTGCAGACCATAGCAATCGTTGGGTTAGCGCAAGTGTTTTGGCAACTGTTATTTCCACATTCAGAGTACTCTTCATTCACTCCAGTGCATTGTGGCTTGCGGACTATTTAAGAAACATTGACAAAAATGAATAAAACTACTCTAACAAATTCGCAATATCTGTGACAAAGTATGCAGCAGGCGCCGCCTATAATTATCTAATTCGTCAAGGGAAAATTGATACTTGTGTATATGTGTATGTATGGGTTTGATAATCTTAATCGCAAAATGCCCAATTCAATAGCCGCTTCAATTTGTGAAAATTCTTTTCAATTCAATTCGTCCCAGTTTGAGCATGACACAAGTTGTCATTTAAGCTCAAATTAGTCATAAAATGGTGTGTATGCACTTCAGAAATACTACACTGCACGGATCATTGTGGGTGATTGACCCAATTCGATGCAAACATTCGTTCGTGTTTTTAATTTCAGAAATTCATTGGGAAAAAATTACATATACCAATCTTAATTAATTTTTTCTAAAATAAAAGTAATACTCAATCATATTAAATAGTGATTCCACTAACCAGTGACACGATTCTAATATCTGATTCCAACAATTCGAATTTAATTGTTATCAATCGATATGCAAACATTCTATTCTATAGTGCATTTGATTTTAATAACTCTTGATTATATTAAACGGCACATACTTATTATTATATTTTATATTGTGCACAGAAAAATAAGCAATTGTATTCCATTTATTTAAACTGATGATAATCATAATGTGATATTACCGCATTCGCTTTCCGGTACGCAGACTCCTTTATCGTTTTTTAAAAATCCATCGATACAAATACATCCAGGATAACATCCAGGAAGATAAGTGCATCTGGTAATAAGGTCTGGTTCAGCGCAAGTGTTTCGACAGCCATGATTGTCACATTTGCTGAACACCTCATTTGCCTTACACGTATCTAAATTAAAACATTGTAGAATAAATTGTCATTCATTTTCCAAGATTGATTAATAATTGAAAATAAATAATTATATACCAGGAATGGTCAAAAAATTTACTATGGCATATCGCTAGTTGATCGCGGGAAAAAGAAGAAATTCACAGTTAGTCTTGTTTTCTGCTTTATGATTGAAGATAATTAATAATTTACGTAATCTTCTTTATGAAAAACTCAAATCAACTCCATTTAGTATATGGAATCCAAGTCTTTACTCATGAGTGGGCAGTAATATTATTAAGAGCAGTTGATTATCCCATAAGCATCTGAGTTGAGCACTTGGAGCATAGAATTATTATTAGTTCAAAAAAACTACATATATTTTCAATTCAATTTTCAAAATTCATAACGAATCTGGTGATTCCATCAGAACCTTAGATAATTTTTTTTCATTTACCGCACTTTTCTGGAATGACACAAACACCCTTCGAGTTTCTCAGGAATCCTTCACGACAAATGCACCCAGATTGGCATCCTGCCTTGCAGACCATAGCAATCGTTGGGTTAGCGCAAGTGTTTTGGCAACCGTTATTTCCACATTCAGAGTACTCTTCGTTCTTTCCAGTGCATTTTGGCTTGGGGACTATTTAAGAAACGTTGTCAAAAATTAATATAACCCCTCTAACAAATTCACAGTATCTGTGACATAGCATACAGTAGGCGCCGCTTATTGTTATCTAATTCGTCAAGTATAAATTGATGCACGTGTATATATGTATGTTTGGGTTTGATAATCTTGATCACGTATTGCCCAATTCAATAGTCAATTTGTGAAAATTCTTTTCAATTTAATTTACCTTAGTATTCAACTTGACACAACTTGTCATTTAATCTCAAATCAATCATAAAAAAGTGTGTACTAACTTCAGAAATACTACACTAAACGGATCATGGTGGGTGACTGACCCTACTCCATGTGAACTTGTGTGCATGCGTGTTTACAATTCCAGAATTTTTATTGGGAAACAAATCCCATTTATAAAACTTGATTAGATTTTTCCAAAATATAAGTAATACTCGATCTTATAAAATATTGATTCCACTAACCAGTGACTTCATTCTAATATCTGATTCCAACAATACGACTTTCATTATTATCAACCAATTTGCACGCATTCCATTCTACAGTGCATTTTGTTTTAATAACTCTTGAATAATATAATAAATTAAGCGGTGCACACTTATGTTTTATATTGTTCATAGAAAAATAAGTAATCATATTCCACTTATTTTACAGAACATGATCATAATGTAATATTACCGCATTCGCTTTCCGGTACGCAGACTCCTTTATCATTTTTCAAGAATCCATCGATACAAATACATCCAGGATAACATCCAGGAAGATAGGTACATCTAGTAATAAGGTCTGGTGCAGCGCAAGTGTTTCGACAGCCATGATTGTCACATTTGCTGAACACCTCATTTGCTTTACACGTATCTAAATTAAGACATTGTTTGTAGAATAAATTGTCATTCATATTCCAAGATTGATTAATCATTGAAAATAAATAATTATATACCAGGGATGGTCAAAAAATTTACTGTGGCAAATCGCTGGTTGATCGCAGGAAAAAGTCGAAATTCACACAGTTAATCTTATTCTACTTTGCGATTGAAGATAATTAAGAATTTATGTATTCTTCTTTATGAAAAACTCAAATCAACTCCATTTAGTATATGGAATCCAAACCTTTACTTATGAGTGGGCAGTAATATTATTAAGAGCAGTTGATTATCCCATAAACATCTGAGTTGAGCACTTGGAGCTTAGAATTATTACTGACTCAAAAAAAATAACATATATTTTCAATTCCATTTTCAACATTCATTTTTATTTCAGAAGCTATAATATTTACAACTCGTTTATGTGAGTCGCTAAATTATTTGAACTTGGGGGCTCCAAAGTGCTCCAAAAACAATAAAATCTATTTTTTTCATAAAAAAATATTGCAGACAAACTATTATATGCATGTCATTTAGTTCATCATCCTTTCCTGAGGTTTATACATGAAAGAATACCACCATCATTTGTTTCGGCAAAAAAAAATTTACAAGCATATAAGTGTGACCATCCTTGATACACATATGTATTTAAAAAAAAATTATGATATATTTAACTTTTATTGCAGTATGTTAATATTGGGATGAATTACCACATTCTTCGGGAGGAACACATACACCTTTAGAATTTCTAAGGTACCCATCCTTGCAAATACATCCACACGTGCATGTTCCTTTGCATACTAGTGATTTTTTGGGATTGGCACAAGTATTTTGACATATATTATTTCCGCATTCAGAATATACTTCGTTGTGTCCACATTCTAAAAATAAAATTAACCTTGCCAGTGAAACCAAGATAAAAGGCTATAAGAGACGAAGAAACTGCTTCGTTTTTAATATCAAAATATGTGAATTGTTAAAATTTATACCCTGATATGATTGCATAGAAAGGATTGAAATTTTGGAATTGCGGTTTTATTTATTTAAAATTTCAGGATTAACATACATTGAAAATTCTGGAATTAATTCATTAAAAATTTAAAAAACAGGTGTTTTTTCTTAAAACATATTTCAATATCGCAACTTAGGATTTTAAATTTAATTACATTTACTAGATGTTAATAATGCATGTAAAATAAATAAATGAAAATATTATCAATGAAACACTGATAAAAATAAAGCTTCATAAAAATCTTAAATTTTTTCATTTCAAAAAAAAAAAAACGTTTGTTAACTAAGTATGTATGTTTAACTTATTTAAACAATACGTAACGATTTGATAAATAAATGATATTTTTAGTAAAGCCTCATAATAATAAAATAAATGTATATAGATATCCAACAAATTCACAGCAATTATGATAGCATTGTTAAATAGGTAGTTTACATGTATAATATGTTACTATATTTCACATGATAATTATTTTTCATTAAACTGTTAATATTTATTTTAATAATAAGAATATAAAAAAAAACTAGATGAAGACATTAAAATATTTTTTTGTGCTTGTAACTTTCAGTATATTTAAGTATAAAAGAGTCTCGAAACATTCCTTAACCTGTGTGTGTAAAAATAAACTCACACAATTATTATAATTGGTATTGTGTGTGTTCATTTTATGTATTTTTTATATAATGCAGACTAAAAAAGAATTTGATCACGTGTATTTGTATTTCGACAGTGCCAATATTACGTTCATTTCTGTGGTAACAATAGAACATAAAAAGACGAAGGACATCAGAAAAGCAATCAAGGGATTTTTTTATTTACCCCCACGTGCTTTTTTCGACTCTATATACAGCTCAATAGTTAACTTTAATTCAAATAGACACTATCAACACATTTTTTCACGGTTTTATTTTATATTACACGCACTACAATTTACATTTACAAAACACACGCAGATTGCAACAAAAATTCGAAATTATATTGGTGGACAATGGAATTGTGAATTATACTGGAAATTACATAATTAATTAATAAATAAATACGTAACCGACTCTCATAATTAGGAAGAGTAGATCATCTTTGTGTAAAAATTTTGTTTTATTACAAAAATTAAATGAACTCGTAAGTTGTAAGAAAAAAGTAAAAATTAAATTCTACTTACTGTTTGGCGGCGGTTTTACAACTCCTCCTGCTAGTACATGTTCGGTGAACAGAAATATGAACACAATCGGCAATATAATTCTCATTTCGACAACCTTCACCGTCAACGACTAATCTCAAAATGACCACCAACGATGGAACTATGATCTAATACGCAATAAACACGGGGAATGCCGGCGCACGTATTTTTAATGACCTCAGATACTCTCCGAAATAAATAATACCATAACCGATCTACAAACCACCGATTCTCGGTAAGGACAACATATGAGATTATTTTATTTCTTTTGCCATTATATAGGCTGGCATATCGTGATTATCATAATACTCGTTGTTTGACGTCGTGAGTAAATATCATACAACAGTGTCGTTAATGAAGTCATTATTATTTTTAACATGTTATTTATGTGAATGCTGAGTATTTTAATCTTCTGCATAATCAAATATTTGCAGATGTTGAAGCATTTTATTGGAACAGTTTAATAAATATTAGTTCGCATTTACGCAATAAAACAGTCCTTAAATAGTTCGTGGTGATAACAGAATGTGTATTTCAATAATGTAAAAATATCATTTAAAAACAAATCATATAACACATATTATAATAATATATATCACGACCATATTTTTCACGTCTTTACCCTTTGCACTCGTAATTTTTTTTGGGTGAGGGTAGCCTCAACTCGTAATTAATTTCACGTATTTTCCAGGATTCATAATCAAAACTTAAAATGAAAATAAATCGTATTTTAAACGGATTTTTGTTCAACAAAAAACTTACACAGCGTGCATAAGACTGTTTTTTAGTATTTTTATAGAAATACAATCGTAAAAAGTTTTTAATTTCTATTTTACGAGAGTTTTAATCCGAGTATATGAAATTTAAGCATGATATTTTTAAAAGCTTTAAAAACATTATAGATAAAGAGTTTTTGAAAATTTATTTATTAGTGTGTTATCACCGTTAACATAGTTATGCTTTAAAATCAATTATATTTAAATGATTCTTAATAAAAAAGAAAAATTTTCAGCTGAAAATGATAAAAATTCTAGCGATTTTTATATGTAGATGCAAGAAGATTGCGATTTTCTCTATCATATGAATTAAATCATATGATAGAGAAAATATTATCTGCACGATATATATAATATGATTAACAGCAATAAAACTCAATAAAATGTGATACATAGAAAATATTCAAGCTGAAAGTTTTGGTTCCCCAGTGGGGACATACAAGTAAAACGCTTTTCTTGTTTGATTCCCCAGAGGGGACATACGAGTGGAAAGGGTTAAACCGTCATGTCTTACTGTTTCAATTTGACTTTCTTGTAGTCACTGAATAATCTCACAATTAAATTTAGCGCGCATATTTCCTGTATCTTTGGAGGTACTTCATAAATTTTACATCTTTTGAATTTATGTTTATGATGTTCAAAAGTATTATACACTAATGATTATGATTTGACAAATTATCTATGTCACTTTAAGGTGTTAACGTCATTTCTTGGTGGAAATATATGATATTTTAAATAATAAAACTACATTTTTGTAGTCACACAGTAAAAAAAATAGCAATGTATTTTAGTTCTACAAAATTTTTATAGAACTTACTTAAATAATTTATTATTTTTTCACCGTGATTTTTATTTTATCGTTTATTTACAGTATTCCTGTAGGATAACTCCAACACAAATTATATACTATAGACTCCAATCACAGACAATGTTTACACTATAAGGGGTCGATTATTTATGATTTTTTGCTTCTATACGAAATTAAAATTTCTGTTAACGTTGAAAATTAATCTAGGATGGACATTATATTTAACTGTAAAGAAAAACCTTGGGGTGAAAGACCAGTTATGCTGTCGGATTTGAAATCAGATTTATCTAGTTTTTTTAATTAAAATACACATATTTTTAAACATAACCTTGAATATAGAAAAACACGTTTTAATAAAGTTTTAGTTTTTTTTTCTTCTTCTAGTTTGATAATTTATTTATATTGTGGTTAGTATTAGACAAAATTGTTGGATTGTTTGCAATTAATTGTAATAATATCGTAATTTCCCTTATTAGTTCGTTGAGAATTGATTTTAGAAGATAATGTTTCTGTGATAAAAAACGAATCTTCATATTGAAAAATGCATTTACTTCACATGCGCTGAACATTTAAAGGTGGTTCGTTTACAGTTTATTAGAGTCCATAGTGTTTCATAAAAAAGCAAATAAATGCTTTACGAGACAAATCAAAGCCCACCGGCCTAGAATACTAGGAGGTAGAAGTAGGATGTATTTTTGAATGCGTTTGTCAACATTTTCCATTATCATTTTTTTTTATTATTATTTAAAAATGTCGCAATCCGTGTCTTAAACAACTGATCTGAGTATATATAGGATTACAAATAATGATAAATACCTTCAAATAATATTTTTAACTTATCATAAATTTTTGTTAAATTAAAAGGGCTGTGGAATTAGAGTCTCAGTCATAAAAAACGAAAGACTACGACTACTTTTTTCGATTAGATGATTTTCAAAAATATCACATTGAATAATTAGCCTGATTGGTTTGTTTATCTTAAATTTAATGCACATAAATAGGAAAGTTAGGAAAAAAAACTAACAATTAAATTAATAAATTAAAAAATTTAACTTTTTTGGTTGGAGCCTTGTTTTTTTAATGACTCCACAACCCTAGTTTTTATAAATAGAATAACCAACTCAAAAACTTAGGTTTCTAAAATGAATATTAGTGAAGATAAAAAAATAAATAAATCTATTTTTATTTTGGCAATAAATACTTTTGACTTTTTGCGCATACTACAATAGATAAAATAAACTGGGCTGAAAGGGTTGAGAAATGCCACATAGTATTTAATATATATATCACTCAAATTTTAACTAATATTTTCAAGTGAAATTTATAATAAGAATATATTTCTGTATTATTTTTCTTTAGAGCTTTTAACAAATTATCACAAAAAATATACCTGTATGTTGTTTCTAATAGATTCTAGTTTCCTTTCTTTTGAGAAACATATCCTATTTTAAGATTTTTTTAACCATGTCCAATCCTAATGGATATAAGTAACCTTTAACAAATGTATCTCAACAGAAGTTCTTCTTTGAAAAATACTTGCTAATCAGTAATTCAGTCTCACTATTTCAAATTGAGTTGGGGTCGTGGAATAGGGTTAGGACTGGACATGTGGTTAGGTCATCGGTCTATCTATGCTTCATTTTTTAGATCTGATGGGTGGAAGAGAATTTAGGACGACACGAACATTCATGGTTTCAAAAAGAACTCTATTAATCTGTTGGAAGATTTTTTTGAAACTCTTTTCTAACACTCGAGCCCCCTAACCAAAGCCAACTCATTAGTGCTTGGTGATAATGTTTTATCAGATTTTATAAGATTTGGCCTGTAATTATTTTTTAAGGTGAGGTTTAAAATAAAAATTGCCTTATGCTGTATATATATTTATTTATTTATTTATATTCAAGATTAGAGAAACAAAGAGATCAAATAATATTAATTCTAAGAAATTATTGTTGAAATAATCAATTATTTTTTTTGCAATCACACAATTTAATACATTTTCCACATTTGTATTGCTTCACATACCCTGGCAAACAAACGCAACCAGGTCTTGTTTCCTTACATCTGGTCTGTGGGGAGGAATAGTTTTCACAAGTTTCCGGACAAAGAGGACAAGTTTGTGACCATGTCTCATTACAGGCACATTCTGAAAAATAAGACACGAACTCGTAAGTTTATTTTCAAAGAGAAATAACCGATTAAGTGACTGAGTAAATATTAGCACTTTTCTGTTCTACAAAGAGGCTAGTTATTGTCCTACGATCCGAAGATAAATTGAAAAAGTCAATTTGTGAATCTGGCCATATTGAGATTCAAAGCCGTGAACACCAAGATCAGAGCCACTTGACCACTTAGCCACAGATACGGTATACAATATTAATTCATACAAAAATTAAAGTCAATTTATTTACTTACTGCATTCGTCGATTACAACACATTTTCCATTTTTAAGGACATATCCATTTTTACAGAAACATCCAGATTTACAGTGGCCTTTATGTGCCATATATTTATTTATATTTTGGCATGTCAAAGGACAATCTGGTCCGCATTCAAGATATTCTTGGTTTGGTTCATTGCATACAGCTGTAAAAAAAAACATTTGGTATACAAAGTCAAAAAGCATTATATAAATGATTCAATTGATTGCTAAAAGTATAAATATATTAATGAGTAATAAATTATCAATTTAAACAGAAAATAAATGCAAAAAAAAACACATTTACCATGATTCATTATTAAGTCTGGATGCACTAAAATAAAGATATAAGATGCAATAAAAATGTTAAGAAAGAAAAATTTGAGAGAGAGACTGAATAAATAAATAATGAAAAAATCTGATTTTTTAAAACTATTTCTACTTCTATTATAACTATATGTAAGATATTATTAGTAAAACTTTTTGACCATGCCTTCCTTATGGAGGAACATAAATAAAAATTTGGTTCAGTCGCTTATTATCTGATATTTAGAGAGGTTACAGTTAATCACATTAAGCGCGACTATAAAAATCAGTATTATATATTTATATTTGACCCTTAGCACTAGCTAAAACATTAAAAATACATTATAGATACAAAAACTCACGGCAGTCTCGAATTTTAATGCAGACTCCAAGGTTTCTAACAAATCCTGATTTACAGAAACATCCTTTCACACATTGGATGGTACTATTAACTTGTTTATCTTTATTTTCACAAGTCTTAGGGTTAGCAGTTCCACAGGCCTGGTACTCCTCATTTAGTCCGTGGCATGGAATAGCTAAAAGAAGATATGTCCGTCATTCAAAAAACAAAATTTGAAACTTTTGAAAGTCTCCGAGTGGTTGGATATTGTAGCTGAAAATGAAATCTTATTATTTAATATATAAAAAAAAAAAACTTACGACACTCATTAATAGGGATGCATTCCCCGTTGTTTCTAATGTAACCCGGCTTACAGAAACATCCTGACTGACAAGCAATTTGACATATTGGGAATTTATTATCACAATTTGGCTCGCACTTTGTGCCACATACTTTATATTCTTCATTCGTATTATTACATGAAGCTGCAAAAGATAAAAATTCATCAAAATTTTAAATCAAATATTCAATAAATTCATCAGCATATTGTATATGTATTCAAATAATGAAAATATCATTTTTAGTATGATTTTCACAATTTTATATTTTTATGATAGAAACTGGTTTTTTTCATCACAAGCATTATCAACTGATCTAGATAGACTTTTCATTTAAATTTTTTTGCAAATTATTACTAAGCGGTCCTTAGCATTTATAGGTATATTTTGTATGATAACCTGTAGATTATTTTTTCAGTACTTAATCCTTTGGCTTTAACCGCGTTTTTAATTTGTATTGTTGATAATTCTCATGATGAACAAAATCAGCTTTGGTCATAAGAATATAAAATTGTGGAAATATCATCAAAAATTTGGTTTAATAACAAAATAAATTATTAAGTTATTTGAACAAAAATTAATTAAAAAAAAATAATTTTGGAGTGTATTGCATAAAATTCACAATTTCAATTACAACTATTTTTCCTTAATGGATCTATAAATATCGTAATAATATTAAAAACAATGTCACTGAAAATGTTTGTAGCGTTTCACAGACCCATCAATATAATATGAAAGTTGAAATGAAGTAATGGAGAAACTCTCCTTCTCTGTATTAAAATTAATTTACTTAGTTGAGAGTCAAGTTAAAAACCTCAACTCTGTCAAATTAAAATTTAAAGAAGATTTCCAATTTTCACCACTGCAAATTGTGAAACTTATTTATTAGACTTCTTCAATTAACAATTAAATACTCACGGCACTCCTTTGAGGTTATACATTTATCAAATGGACCTCTAATGAATCCAGCTTTGCATTTACATCCCTTAGCCACGCAATTAACTTTACAGTCAGGCTCTGGCTTTGCAAAGCATGTTGCGTCACAGCTTAATGGGCATTGTGATACTTCAGCATTCACATCATTGCAACCTAAACGAAAAAAGCATATATGCAAATGAAACAATTGCAATTGCGATAAAACATCGCTTCATCCAAATATATATACAATATTTATGACGAAAGATGTTACATTTAGGTTGTGTTAGTTTATTGTCACTTCTTTTCAATTAGCACAGTTTGCTATCAGAGAAATTCAGCCACATTACTAGAAATTCATTTTCTTGTACTAGAATTATTAAGAAGTACATATAAAAATTAGAGATATATCACTATTCTTTTATATCTCACTATGATTTCCTCGGTAGTAAAGTGGTAAGTATCTCTATGTCTGTCTCACTATGATTATTGTAAAACTGTAGTTTCATTTTCAATCTAATGAGGTCAATCAAATTATTCCTATCAATTTTGATATGTCAACTTTACCAAGTCATAAAAGACAAGTATTTAAATGTCAAGTCATATATTCTTCTATAACACAGTGTAAAAAATTCTTTATAACAATGTTATTGAAACAAAGATTCAATATTATTTTTTTTTGAATCATGCAGCACCAAGCATTAGACATCAGTAACAAATTATCAATTTAATTACCATTGAATTGTAATAAATAACTTCATATTGTTCAAATTTGTTGTTATTGTTGTTTGTAATTTGAAATTATGTGTTAAGTGGTCTTTGTAGTTTAAAAATTTGGTGACTACTGCTTTGAAGAAAATACTTCATTGCAGAGCTGTAAAAATAAAGTGGGCAACTTAAAGTGAGTAAGCTCAATGTTAATGAATATTACTTACACATATCTTGTGGTACACAAACATTATTAACTCTCACATGTCCTTCAAGACATTCACACCTTGGAATACACAGTCTGCCATTAGGTGGTGGTGGAACGCAGTTTGGCAAAATTCCACCAATAATCGTTTCACAGGTGCTGTCAAACGAACAATATCCAGGGCAAGGGTTATACTTTTCATTAGTACCACACGTCTTAGCAGCTGTGAAATAGAAATTTCATATATAATCTAAGATAAGTGAATCTCTTTACATGATTGTTAAAAAAGTATGTACTATTGACATCAACAAATGTCTTTTTACATAATAGTAGAAAATACATTGAAAGAGTTGAGTATATAAACAGTTATGAAAATACTTGCGGACAACAATTTCTACCATTTTATGCATCAAATTTGAATTGTTGAAACTGTGTACGTTTCCACATGTTTTGTCAGTAATGGCACAGGTTTCGCCTTTCGGCATCTTTATGCATTTTATCACACAGATGCACTAGAACTGGTGAAAGTTTCAACAATTCAAATTCTATATTGAAATTCCATCATGCACCTTCGGTTGATATCATAAATCATTACATGCATATTGAGTTAAATAGGTCGACTTACGGCAATCTTTTTGAAGGATACATTTTCCATTTGAGTTTATGACATATCCACTCTTGCAAGCGCATCCTTTAAAAGGACAGTTCTTGAGGCACAGAATTGATTCAAAATTTTCCAAATTATCACAGGAAAGTGGACAAGGGTTTGGACAATCAACAACTTCAGCATTTGAATCTTCACAACCTGAAATAAAAAGGGTTTTTAATGTAAGACTCCCCACAAAAAAAGTGTACTGATAATCATTTCAATGCTGGATTTGTAAATTTTTAAATGTTAGAAATACAAAGTGTAAAAATAGGGGCACACTCACAGTTTTGAGGCGTCACACAGACACCTTTGTTGTTTCTGATATATCCTTTAACACAGTCACATCGGGGAACACAGGAGAAGTTTCCACCAATAGGACAGTCAATAGAAAGATAGTTCAGATACTGATCGCAAGTCTCTTGGGGTGGGCATGGATTTGGACATTTATTGGGAACTTCATTTTCCTTGCAAACCAATGGTGGAGCTGGAAAAAGCAAAAATTGAAGCGGTTGAAATACTAAAAAATTCATTTGCATACATACCAGAGTAATCATTATAATTCAGATGAATACCATTAGTTATTCATTGAAATTAGTTAAATTTTTAGAGTTTTTCAGAGTTAAAAAATTAAGCATTGTTGTTGAACTCACGGCAATCCTTAACCAAAATACAAGCTCCTTCATTTCTTATGTATCCTGATTTGCAGAAGCAACCTTTAATGCATTCCTCTCTGATGTTGGGAGTCTTATCATCACACGTTGGTTGAGCTGATGTGCCACAATACTTATATTCTTCGTTGGGATTGGCGCAAGAGGCTAAGAATATTCAAATTTATTACTATAAAAGGATATTCATTTTTCAGCTTGATGCTATTGATTTTTTTTTGTATTTATGACATAAACGAATACTGAAAACAATATTTTTGAATGCAAGAAACAATCTTTAAGCCTGTCAATCAATGAAGTGATTAAGTTATCTCATTGAGTCAAAATTCTTTGTAAAAAAAAAATTCTTACGGCATTCAGTGAGTAGAATACATTTTCCATTCTCGTTCTTAACGTAATCTTTTTTGCATTGACATCCGAGTGGCTTACTTTCATTTTTACAAGCCTCAAAATCTGGGAACTCGCAAGTTCCGCCCGAGCAAGGATTTGGATTCTGAACAACTTCAGCGTTGGGATCGACACAATCTAAATATTGAAAATAAAATTGACAGAACACATTATTTAATGTTATTTGATATTCTAAAAAATAAAAAGCCTACCTAGTAGATAATAGAATAGCTGGCAGTAGTCTAGTGAAACTTATAATTACCAAGCAGAGAGTAGAAAAAACACTTACCGCATTGAGTAGCATTTACGCACACATTTTGGTTGTTTCTGAAAAATCCAGAAACACAGTTGCATCCTTTAATGCAAGAAGCATTTATTGGGCACGAGGGCGGGGGTCCATCACCAGTGACAGAACTGCAAACAGCAGGACAAGTGTCAGCGCACGGGACACTGACTTCATTTGGACCAATACATTTGGCAGCTACAATTTTATCAAAAAAAAAAAACCGTTTGAACATACCTTGTTTTATTTAACATTATTTTTAGAATCAAAAATATAAATTCCTTACGACAGTTTTCAATCAGGATACAAACTCCATCTGAGTTTTTAACATAGCCGTCTTTGCATTGGCATCCGTTTTCTTTGCGAGGAAGACTGCATTCGGCAAAGCTTGGAGAGTCACAAGTGCCACCGGCGCAGGGACTAGGATACAAAATCACTTCAGCATTTGGATCCAAACAATCTTAAATAAACCATCACTTATATTATAATCTTTCTGTACTAAAGAATTTTATTTCATGTTATTTATAATGTCACATTATTGATAGCTTACTGCACTGATTTACTGGAACACAGACACCACTGTTATTTCTGTAATACCCGGGTAGACAGTCGCATCCCTTAACGCAAGATCCCTTTAATGGGCATTCGGGTTGAGCTCCATTGTTTGTTATATAGCTGCATAATCCTGGGCAGGTATCCACACATTGTACGCTTACCTCATTTTGTCCTGTACATATGGCAGCTAAAAATAGTGAATTATTTGATATAGGCACTTTGAGAATAATTATGAGCAAAGATAATTTTTGTTTGGATTATGAATACTCAAGAAAATAAACCAGCATAACACTTACGGCAGTCAAAGGAAGGTATGCATATTCCATCAGCATTCTTGGTGTATCCATTTTTACATTGACATCCATATGGCTTGCACTTAAGCTCACAAGATGAATAAGATGGCGAAGCACAAGTCCCACCGGGACAAGGATTGGGGCACGATACCACTTCAGCGTTTGGATCGGGGCAAACTATGAATAAAATAGATACATGCAGTTTGTTACACTCAGATTAAGTTCAAGCGATTTGTTATATTTGTGCCTGGGTTGATTTTGGAAAAATGGAATGTTATATAAATATACATACTGCAATCTTCTGCTTTGACACACAGATTTTCGCCGTTTCTATAAAATCCTGGAAGACAGTCGCATCCTTTTACGCAATCATCTGTTGGTGTGCATGCTGTTTGATCATCAGTTATGGAATTGCAAAGTGGTTGACAAGTATTCACGCATTTAACACTCACTTCGTTTGGCCCTGTGCAAATGGCAGCTGAAAAATAATTAACAATGGACTGGTTTCAGAGATTTATTGTTGAGATTTAATGGCATTGTGACATTTGTGATATGTGAAGCTTTCCTTACCCTGCCTTGAAATTGATTAATTCTTTCACAACCATTATATATTAATAATCAATTAAGCAGTGGTAATTTGAATATTCATCTATCTGGCAAATATCAGGTGATGTATTTCTACATGTGGTGACCGTATGGGGTTTTACGGGCAGCAGGTAAATGTTTCTTGATTCAAAAGTGATTGAATCGATTATGTTAAATCTATTATGAAATTTTAATTAAACCATTTGATACTGCATTTAAGATTTTCATAGAAAAAACAATTTAACATACGACAGTCACTGATGAGAATACAATTTCCATTTTGTCTGACGTATCCTGGCTTACAGAAGCATCCCACATTACATGCGTCTTCATTTACAGGGGATCTGTTATCACATGTCGGTTCAACTCTTGCTCCGCAAACTTTGAATTCTTCGTTTGGATTACAAACAGCTGTAGAAAAAATATATATTAACATTATACTCTTGATAATCTTTAGCTATGGGACAATTTATTTATTTCACTCTCTTTTAAATTCTTAATCTCTGGCAGTGCGGACATTTTTTCAATACTAAATCATTTTTCACCTTAAATTATTAGTAAAATGTAAAAGATTACACATATTATGTGACCACAAATTTCACAAGAAGCTAAAGAATTTTATGAGAACTGCTTTTCTGTTTCTCTCAATACTCCATGTGGCATTTTGTAATGAGTTACTATAGAAAGATAGGCTTAAGATGTGTATAGTTTTTAGCTCGCAGCCCTCATTACGTTATTTTTAGGATTAAATTGAAAGGGAATGTAAATTTTCAAACGCGTAAACCTTAGATACAAATTCATCAATCGTATCAAAACCTATATTTGTTCATATTACCTCTGATTGAAATGTAAAAAACCTATGTTCTTATTTATTACCTCTGATTGAAATTTCAGAAGAACAAAAATGTATGCAATTATTTAAATTTTTTCCAGTAAATATTATTTTTAAATTTTTTATACTCACGACACTCTTTCTGGCTAATGCAGAAATTAAATGGTCCTTTAACAAATCCAGCTTTGCATTTGCATCCATTCACAGCGCAGGATATTTGACATTCAGATGGAGGGCTTGCGAAACAAGTTGAATCACAATTCATCGGGCAAGGAGTTATTTCAGCATTTACATCATTGCAGCCTGAATTGAATAATCAAAAAATTTTACTTAAGTCTGTAAAGTGTCTTACAAATGTGATTATCTTTATGTTTCATTGATAAATTGTGGTGAAACTCTGTTTTACCTTCTTAAAACATTTATATTTATTTATTGTTTAAAATAATATTATTTTATTCATGAAATTTGCACGTATAATGAAATCAAAATAATGCATTAATATGAATAGTATTTTGGATTTAGTCATTAGTTTTTATTACAACTATTTTGATGATATGTAATGACAACAATAATTACTGAACCAAAATATGTGCTTTCAATTAATTCTGTGTGTCTTCATTAACAATTGATTTTAACACATGTTTATTGTTAAGCCATCCGCTCATACTTGTACACAAAACGCTTAAAAATTAACCTTCTTTATAACACTTGTTATTGAATGTGTTAAAATCAAGTTCATATGGTAAAAAAAACTTACATGTGTCTTTTGGTACGCAAATTCCATTGATTCTTACGTACCCGGGAATGCATTCGCATTTAGGTATACAGCTTCGATGGTCTGGCGGTGGTGGAGGACAGCTTGGTAAAAGTCCATCAAGAACTGTTTCACAAGTATCATCGATTGAACAATAATTTGGACAAGGGTTGTATTGCTCATTAATGTTGCATGTCTTGTGAGCTAAAAATTTTAAATAGAATTAGCAAACAGTAGTTATCACCATGTGTATTTTTAATAACCTTAACCATTGGAGTATCTTTAGCAGCAGTTATGATTTATAAGTGATCGATCACTCAAGCTATTATTACAAGAGCGGGAGGGTTTCAAAGAAGGGCACTAACGCTAGGTATATAGTGGTAAGCACTTTAAGGTATATGTAACGGTGAAATTTAGTATAAATATTTGTTGATCTTTGTCAAATGTAAAATTTTACTTTTGAAAAAAATATTTAATCCAAAATTTTACACTTGATTGCAAAATGTAGGCTTAAAGGCACAACCATTGGTGCAAATGATCTTGAATAACAAATCAGTATGTCACTCATCCTATCATTTCTAACAGTTTCATGATAATATTTGTTCCTAGCCATCCCAATTTATAGTTATAAATAGTTCATATACCAATATTTGTCTTAAACTATATAACCTTACTCTTGGCAACTAATAATGCTGAACAAGTCAGGAAAACAAAGAAACACATAAAGAAAATAAATCATCACATATATATGTTTACAAAGATTAAAAGGGAAATGGCATCCTAAATGATTTGAGAATTTATCTAATCCACTCTTCCATCACATCTAAAAAGACAAAGAAATAGTTGTGATATGATCTATGTAAAGAATAGTATAACATATTTGTATGAACAACAATATTGCAGATTAAATATATTTTGTTTGAATGTAACTGTAAAGCTTACGACAATTTTTCTGCAGTATGCATATTCCATTTGAATCTTTGACATATCCACTTTTGCAAGCGCATCCCTTTGGTGGACACTCCTTAAGGCACGGAAGAGATTCAAAATTTTCCAAATTGTCACAGGAAAGTGGACAAGGATTTGGACAATCTACAACTTCAGCGTTAGGATCTTCACAGCCTAGAATTTTAAAAAATAACCAATTTTATTTATGCAACTCTAGGGAATTCTTTACAATAATGATGTGTATTTTTTATAACAATCTGTGGATTAACTCTTACAGTTCTCAGGCAAGACACACAGTCCTTTGTTATTTCTGATATATCCCTGACCGCAATCACACCGAGGAGCACAAGAGAATTTGTCAACAGGGGTACAATCGCTAGTAAGATTGTTCAAATATTGGTCACAAGTCTTTTGAGGTGGGCAAGGGTTTGGACATTTATTGGGAACTTCATTTTCAGCACAAACTAATGGGGGTGCTGGAAAAAACAATGATAACGCTCACATAAAATAGATTATATTTGTAAACAATATTCCCATTTAAGTATGTGCATTTTCAGATTTGTATCACAAACCTTCCTTTATAATTCTTTGAAACCAAATAATTTTAAGATACAGTATCAAATATATAATCAACTCACGACAATCCTTAATAAGAATGCATAATCCTTCTTGTCTTATATATCCTGGCTTACAGAAGCAGCCGTTGACACATTCTTCTCTGCAAGTTACATTAGCATCATCGCATGTCGGCTGACACCATGTTCCACAGTATTTATACTCTTCGTTATGATCTTCACAAGATGCTAAAATGTAAAAGCAATAAAATGGAGTCAACTCAACTAGATGGTAAAGATTATAGACAGTATATACAAAATATGTAGGAACAATACACATAGAGTCAACTCATGGTGAAAAAAGTATGTTAGTATGCTAGATCATTGTTATTGTGAAATAAATAAAAAACCAATTGTAACTTCAGAAACCACAACTCTATCAGTCAAAGTGAAAACCGAAATAACCCACCTTAAAATTCCGTTTCATTAAAAAATAGAACATTTTTTTTTTAAATATGTTCACAAAAAGAGTCTTGATACTTATGAATTTTACTGAGCTTCTACTTGATATATAAAAAAAGGACATGCCATCCTTCAAATTTGAAATTTATCTGTATCTTGAATGTTCTTCATGAAAATTTCAATAACCCATATACCTAGTTATTACAGAAATTTTATTGTAGCCAAAAATCCATAAACTGATAACAAATAACAGTATAAATATCACATTATTTATTTTTTATAATTAGTACATAGTATGGTGATACTAGTTTTTATAATAAAAAAATATTTTAATAAAAAATAATCCATCCACAACGTTCAATATTCTAGACTGAACAGTCCATGAGGTCCAAAAGGTTTGCAGCCTCTGTTCTAGATAGGCAATATTTTTATGAAATATCTTTAATTCTAGTTCTCGTAAAAGTATAATCTCAGATCAAACAGCAAGGAGTAAGTATTTCATATATATTACTTACGACATTTTGAAAGTGGAATACATTTTCCACTTAAGTCTTTCACATGACCGCTTTTACACTGACAACCAACAGCTTTACATGAAGCGTCACAGAGAGAAAATTCTGGAAATTCACAAGTGCCCCCGAGACATGGGTTTGGACACTGCACAACTTCAGCATTAGGATCAGGACATCCTATCGAAAATAAAAGATTAAAGAGCCAATCACACGTCAATTGAAAAAATATTCCATACGCCACTTTAAAAGTATTACTTACCACATTTGTTAACACTGACACAAACATTTTGATCATTCCTGTAATAACCGGCAAGACAATCACATCCCTTCACACAAGATCCACTCGGTTGACACATAGGCAATATGGAATCGCTGGTGACAGAGCTGCATGTGGCCGGACAAGTGTCTACACATGCCACACTTATTTCATTTGGACCGACGCACTTTGCAGCTAAAATTATAATAAATCGTTAATAAAAATTACAACTTCGGAAATAATTGACATTGAGTTAAATCAATTTGTATTGATGACTTACGACAGTCTTCAACTGGAATACATTTTCCAGTAGAGCTTTTTACGTAACCCTCATTACACTGGCATCCATATAGTTCGCAAGGTAGATTGCAATTATCAAAACTTAGAGAGTCACAAGTTCCACCGGAACAAGGATTTGGACATGGTACTACGATAGCATTAGGATCCAGACAACCTTTAAATGGATTAGATTACAATTTAGTAATAATGTCATTGAATTTAATAATTAAATTTATTTGGAATATTTAATTGATTTGACGACTCACTGCACTCAGTTACTTGAACACAGATGTTGTTATTGTTTCTGTAAAAGCCAGGAAGACAATCACAGCCTTTTACACAAGCCGCTGTGATAGGACATATCGGTTGGAGACCATTTTTAGTTACAGAGCTGCACAATAAAGGACATGTATTTATGCACGGTACGCTCACTTCATTTGGACCAGTGCATATGGCAGCTAAAATTAAAACATCAGATTATGTATAAACTGCAAGGTTATCATTTGATATCAACATTAAAATCATATTTGCGGAATTCATTTAGATCAGAGTTCTAATGGGTCATTAGAGAAATTGCTGACTTATAATGTTACTCAATGCTGTGTAATGCAACGCAATGTTATAAAAAATATTTGGAGATCACATTTTGAGTTAGAGTTATCTCGAGGAGGTGGACTTTATATTCCCAACAAAAATGAAGGGGGTAATCGAGAAAAATATTGAAAAACTCTGATTTAAGGAATTATTTCAGGGGTCAATATTTTTATAGTCATGACCTAGAGATTCTGTTATCACGATACTTACGACAGTCATCCAAAGGAATACAGTTTCCGGCAGCATTCTTCACATATCCGTTTTTACATTGACAGCCATACGGTTTACATAGTACGTCACAAGAAGAATAAAGTGGTGATACACATGTTCCACCTGAGCACGGATTAGGGCATGCTACCACAAGAGCGTTAGGGTCGGCACAAGCTTAAATAAAAATTTACAACTATTTTAATTTATTGCCGAATTGCTTATGAATAAAATCAGTTTATTAAATTATGTTTATTGATACATAAAAGGAAAAATAAAGAAAAGGAACTATCCCTTCTCTTGTGCTATAAGGATATTCATATTGTTAGCTGTTCAAATCATAATTATATAGAAATCATGGAGTTGAATAGAATGAGGGCTTAAGAATTTGACTGGATTTGCAAACAAAACTATGTTTGATACCATTATAATATGTAATAGATAGACAAAAATATTACGAAAATAACTCTTTCCCACGGAACACATACGATTTATTTTCATTTTTAAGACAGTCAATGTTCTGTAAATTGATTGTAATAATGTATTTTTTTACTTACTACATTCCTCTTCTTTGACACATATATTTTCACCATTTCTGTAGTACCCAGGAAGACAATCGCAACCCTTTATACATTGTTCATTTGGAAAGCATATTTTTATGCCAATATCAGCAGTTATGTAACTGCATAGTGGCGGACAATTATTTACACATTTAACACTTATTTCATTTGGTCCAGTACATACAGCAGCTGAAAATAATCATAAAAACAATACTTTTTAAAATACCATGTATCGCCCCTTCCTGTCAGTCATTAGTTTTTTCTTTTACTCGATTCTATAGTTGAAACCCAGAATACACACATTTAATGGTTTTTCAATTGATTGTAACCAAACAGCATAGATATACACATGCTATCTAGAAAATTATAGCATAGAGAGCCTACAACTATTAAAAGTGTAAAATTTGACAGAGACACGTCTTAAGAAAATCACACTTCATTCAATTTCATTATAATTATAAAAATCTTACACATTGCGCAGGAATCATTTTAATAAATAGGAGAGACCGATGTACCTTTATTATGTATTCGTCAGTATCAAAATAAATTAATTTTATTGTAAAAGTTTAAAAATTATTTGTATGTACTGTAATTGTTCTGGCATATACTTACGACAGTCGTCGCACAGGATGCAATCCCCATTATATCTTATATATCCTGGCTTACAGAAACATCCCGGCACACAATCAGTTTCACACTTAGGGAATTCCTCAGTACATGTTGGTTCGCATTTCGTACCGCATACTTTGAATACTTCATTAAAACCACATTTTGCTGCCGATAAATAGTTATATCAGTATACAATGGCTACATAAAATGATTATAAAAAATTATAGATTATAAAAAAAAAAAATTGAATGAGAAATTATAATAATTCAAATTTTTTATTTTCATTGAATTTTATAGATCTATCCTTAAAGCAATGAGTAATTTGAAGAAAATAAATTACTTACGACAATCCTCGTAAATTATGCATTTGCCAAATGGATCTTTTAAAAAGCCTGCTTTACATTTACAGCCATTCGCAATGCAAGAAATATTACAGTCCACTTGAGAGCTCGTGAAACACGTTGTGTCGCAAGCCAATGGACATGGTAACACTTCAGCATTGATATCATTGCAACCTACAAAAAATAATCAAGCACAAAATAATATTTAATTTTACTTTAGTATGGACATTACAAGATACATTTATTTATAAAATCAATTTATATAACTAAATACTGTGGGAGATAAATCTCATTTAAATCATAGAAAACCACTGATATTGCATAAAATAGACTGAATTTCCACATTATTTAGTATTTCTTAAGAATGTGGTTACAAAGCTGTGTGCAATAAGTTAATATTTTTTATCTCTTCATGGATACTTCTTTAGTCTTACATATTATATTGCATGTATAAAACAACAGACTCTTTCGATATTAACAGGCCCTCATCCGCGAGAGTTTATTATTTTGAGGGTTTACTATGCTTGGATTTTGAATATAGTTACAATAATAAATAAGAAAGTGTAAATACCAAATTTAAGTAATATAATCTATTTATACAAATAAGAAATCAAACCAATGTTAATGAAATAAAAAATTTCAGAAGCCTCACATGTATCTTGCGGTACACAAACACCATTAACTCTAACATGTCCCTCAAGGCATTCACACTTTGGAATACACTTTCTGTGATTTGGCGGTGGAGGTGAACATTTTGGCAAAATTCCATCAATGACCATTTCACAGGTTTTATCCCACGAACAAATATCAGGACAAGGATTCCATTTCTCGTTGATACCGCATTCTTTAATGGCTGTAAATTTAAATATTATGAGACAATTTATATGTAACGGTATCATTATTTCTTAAGTTTATATCATTGGTATACAATTTAAAAGCTTACGGCATTTCTCCTGCAGTATGCATATTCCACTTGAATCTTTGACATATCCACTCTTGCAAGCGCACCCTTTTAAAGGACATTCTACAAGACATGTAAGAGATTCAAAATTTTCCAAATTGTCACAGGAAAGTGGGCAAGGGTTTGGACAATCTACTACTTCAGCGTTTGGATCTTCGCAGCCTGCAATTCAAAACGTTTGACAATATTAATTTGGTACCAAACTATTTTACCTTTTTCTAGACATAGTCATTTTTATGAATTAATAGGATATCACTATCAGAATGGAAAAAGTCACTTACAGTTTTCAGGTAAGACACATACACCTATATTGTTTCTGATATATCCCTGAACACATTCACAGCGAGGAAAACAAGCAAATTTTTCATCAGCGACACATGCACTCTCGATACCGTTCAGGTAACGATCGCAGGTTTTTTCAAACGGACAAGGGTTCGGACACTCATTGAGGACTTCATTTTCAAAACAACTCAATAATATTTTTTCCTCAACGAATAGTATTGCTGAAAAAAAACAATATATATTTTATACATATACTACATTTAGACTTATGAGTTTATATTAGACTTCATACTTAAACAGTTATGTATGTTGAAAATAGTGATCCATTGATGAGAATCTTGACAGTGGAATTGTAAATGATGTGATGACATGGTATCAATGGGGATTTTCATAAAGAAAACAATTGTAGGTAAATTTAAATTTATTACCGAGATGATCTTTGTCCCAGAAAATAAGACCGTCGCATAATCGACGCTCGTAACTAAATAGTTAGTGACGTTCTGAAAAGTGATAATGATACAAAGAATATTGGTAAAATCAACTCACGACAATTTTGAATGAGAATACATTTTCCTTCATGTCTTATGTATCCTGATTTACAGAAGCAGCCGCTGACACATTCCTCTCTGCAAGTATCATTCTTGTTAAAACAAGTTGGTTGACACGAGGTTCCACAGTATTTATACTCTTCATTTAGATCTTCACATGATGCTAAAAGTATAAAAAACAACATAAAAATGAACAACACAGGAAGACAACAAAGTTACCTGGCAGTATACACTAAATATTTAGGTAGGATACACACAGGAAAGAAGTGCCTATGGGTGAGTGGGTTCATTGCTTTTTTTGTTAATTATGTAATATTTCGGTCTTCTCAAGATAACAAAAAATGTATCCAAATTAATAGTTCTCTTAAACAGTTCACACAGATTGAGATATCTTTTTTTTACTAGTAACAGTCTCAGTGAGAAATCATAGCTCAACAGATTGTAAAATAATATTTTTATATCCATTAGGTAATTTTAATTTTATATTTATGATATTAAAAACAGACATATTCCCCAAAAGATTCTGATTCCTGCCAATTTTTTTCTTTATGGGTGGATTCCTTCAACCTAAAAGACAATTGATGACCATCCATAGAATGTTACTTGAGAAGTTTGGGAATGTTACTTGGGAAGAAGACAGGTTTGGGAGAAAAGTGATATCCGAAAAAAAAAGAATCTATTTGTCACCAATAATCACCAATAAAGACCATTTTTTTTTCATCATATAGAAAAACGCCAACTGGTGGTTGCTTTTTGACAATATTATTTTTCTTAAATTTTAATTTGTTGAAGAATAATATTGCCCATTAAAATAAAAAAAAATGTTTTTTAGTTCAATTAGTTTCTCTAGTACTAACCAAATGATAAAATAAAACTAAGAATCTATAGCATACTTACGACAACTTGAAAGTAGTATACATTTGCCATTTACATCTTTTACATATCCTTTCTTGCACTGACAACCGAGAGCCTTAGGAGCCACCGAGCATGTAGAGAATTCAGGGAATTCACATGTCCCTCCTGGGCAAGGATTTGGTGATTCGACAACTTCAGCATTGGGATCAAGGCAGTCTGGATAAAAAGACATGAAACATTATAATAGAACAGTTTTCCTTCTCGTGATCGATAAGTAATAAAGATAATATCATAGGTTATCATCTCAATTGAATGTAATTCGTTAGTAACAATACTAAATTGAACTATTCATTTAACACTTATAAAGGTATCAAATTGTTGCATCAAAACACAATAGATGACAAATTATTTTATCAAGAAATTTCAAAAATAAATAAAGCTCAATCAAATTCAATGTTTATTCTCAACAACCAGCTTAACCTTCCTGATTCCCCCTTGTTATATGACTTATGTGAGAGTATTTCAATGAGTGGACAACCTCAAAAATTTAATTCCTATATTACACCACCTGACATTTAATCTCACTATAGCCCACCAATTTATAATAAATAGGTATCTCAAGTTTCAAATTACCCAATTACATTTTAATGGTAGTATATTATTATT
The DNA here is from genome assembly GCA_028555115.1 of Himalopsyche japonica. Lineage (NCBI taxonomy): Eukaryota > Metazoa > Arthropoda > Insecta > Trichoptera > Rhyacophilidae > Himalopsyche > Himalopsyche japonica. The sequence continues at coordinate 740,290 of JAHFWJ010000559.1, read as the reverse complement.
TATTGTAAAATCCATTCATTAATTAAATGTATTTTTTATAAAATTATCATGTATAAATTAAATATATCATGTTATTTTAAATATGTATTATATTTGGCTTCTAGCTATAGGGCCTGTATTTTTTCTGTTTAATTCCACTTTTCTATAATCGATGAAAACTGTTTACTATGTGTCAGTTCTATTGCATCCATGTGATAGAATCTCAGGACGTAAGCGGCAGAACATTTGAAGATGTACAAAGTTTGCTATAATTGAAATTTTTATTATGTCCTACTTACCGCATTGGTTAACTTCAACACACATATTTTTATTATTTCTAAAATAGCCCGGAAGACAGTTGCATCCTTTAACACAAGTTGATCCTTGAGTACAAGGAGTGTCTGGTACATCACTTATAATAGCGCTGCATGTTGCAGGACAATTGTCTACGCATGTGACACTTTCTTCATTTGGCCAAAAGCATTTAGCAGCTAAAGATTAAAATTAAAGAACAAACATTAATTTGGAAATTCTGTCAAAATAATAATTTATTTTATTCTGAAATGAATCATCAGACAACTCACGGCAGTCATCAGCTTGGATACATTTTCCTACAGAGTTCATCACATAACCCTCTTTACACTGGCACCCGTTAGCTTTGCAAAGAAGACTACAATTAGCAAAGTTTGGAGAGTCACAGGTTCCACCAGAACATGGGTTAGGACAAGCGACAACTTCGGCATCAGGATCGGCACAGCCTGAGAACATAATATTATAAAATTGACATTATTGTTCTACAGAAAACAAATGGAATTTATCTATAATTTGTAATCAATTTCTAAATATGAATTGGCAGTTAAAAAACTTACTGCACTCGTTGACTTTAACACAAATATTCTCATTGTTTCTGTAGAAACCAGGAAGACAGTCACATCCTTTGATGCATGGTACATCCAGAAGACAAATGGGTTGAACTCCATTACCAGTAACAGAACTGCACAATGCTGGGCAAGTATTTACGCATTTTACACTTATTTCATTTGGACCAACACATTTGACAGCTAAAATATTATAAATAATTCTGTTAATAGTTTTCTGAAAGAAACATGCTTTATTTTTCAGTCAAGAAAAGATATTTTGGTTAATACGCACGGCAATCTTGTATCAAAATACATTTTCCTGATGCATCTTTGACAAATCCATTTTTACACTGACATCCGTTGGGTTTGGGCTGTATCTCACAGAGGGTAAATGCAGGAGATTCACAAGTGCCTCCAGAACATGGATTTGGATATTGCACTACTTCAGCATTGGCATCAGAGCATTCTAAATGAATATAAAAAAAATTAGGATTTTCCACAGAATTGAATTTTCAAATAATGGATTGGTGATGTTGAATATTTTTTCACTTACCGCATTCATTCAGTTGAACACAAACATTTTTGCTGTTTCTATAGTATCCTGGTAAACAATCACAACCTTTCTCACATGGACCTGATGGGTCACATAATTTGTATAGACCAGGACTTGTTACGTAACTGCATAAATCAGGACAATTATTCACACATGCTACGCTTACTTCATTTGGACCAGTACACTTGGCAGCTAGAAAATTATAATAAATATTTTCAATATTGCTTAGCCACAGAATGTATAAATTGTATTAATAAAATATATGTACAAACAATTTTTTTTTTAACTTACGACAGTTTTTGATTGATATGCAAATTCCGTCAGCATTCTTTACATACCCTGTCTTACATTGGCAGCCAAGTGGTTTGCATGATGCTTGGCAGGCCGAAAATTCTTGAACCTCGCAAGTTCCTCCCGAACATGGGTTTGGGCAAGCGATCAATTCTGCATTTGGGTCTTGACATTCTAGAAAAAATTCCTCCGTCAATGTTTAATAATAAAATTTAATCGATAAATTCATTTATTGTATATATTAATAAACTATTGTATTATTCTTTGCTGTTTACATATTGTATATGAAAATCAAAAACTCTAAATTATTTCAAACCATAGAATAAAATATGATCATAAATACAACTCACGGCAGGTCTCTGGCTTAATGCATATATTCAAATCATTTCTTACATATCCTGGGAGACAATTACAGCCTCCGGGACATAGGAACGGTGGCAAACACAGAAGCTGTGGAATATTATTGACAATGTATTTACATGAATCCGGGCAAGGATCTTTACACAATGAGTACACTTCATTAGGACCGGTACATTTTGGAGCTAAAAATTAAAATTTCCAAGTAATAATTAGTCTTGTAAAGTTTTCATACGCAGTCCAAAGCTTAGATTTTTAATTACTGATAAGAAAGCTCAAATCAACATCAAGTCCTAGCAAGGTCAACTTTATACAAATATTATGGCATATTTGGACCAAGTTGTTTCTCCAAATAGGGTTACTGAGATTATGAAAAGTCTTGCGTTGATTTGATTCGATTACTTTGTATCAAAAGTCCAGGGGACTGTACAGCATATCAATTGTTTGTTTTTTTGTTTGCATGATTATATATATTAGTATACCACAATTTTTTTTTATACTATTATTAAAATATTTGGTTATAATTGATAAAAAATTATGATATGATAAAAAACTTACGGCACTGATCAACAGGAATGCATTTTCCCACATTGTTTTTCAAATATCCTTTTTTGCATTGGCATCCCCTAAATTTGCGAGGCAGCTGCGCAAAGTCAGTGCAAGTGTCAATTTCTGGGAAGTCGCAAGTACCACCAAAGCTAGGATTTGGATTATCAACCATTTCTGCATTAGGATCATCACAGCCTATAAGAGAGCCAATATTATTCTAAAAATCTGACCCTATTTAATTTGATTTGGCAGCATGAGATTTATTTTACCAGAAATTTTATTAATCTTGGTTCTGATAAAAAGTTAGTACCCAATTGATTAAGTTAAAGCCAACCTTTACGCGCTTTTAAATCACTTGAGATTGTTTATAACAGTGCTTCCCAAGCTTTCTCATGAAATAGCCCCCTAAGCAAAAAACATGTTGAAAATTTTGTAGCCCCCGATTTGAGTAGCATGATAAAATTTTGTCAACTTCTATGGAAATATCACTCTCCCACGGTGTTCGACTCTTGTGGCTAGCAATTGTGGTTTTTCTACCGTGTTGCATAATTTCTTTAGCGTGTCAAAGTATCAAAGTGTCAAAGTATCGAATCTTGAATCATATAAAAAGTATTTTAAGGTATCAACTCACAGATGAAAATTTAGCATATATTCATTGACAATTAATTTAACTTACATTCACTTGGCAGGATACAGTCTCCATTTGGTATGCGTCTGATATATCCTGGCTTACATTCACACGCTGGAACACATTTCTTGCCTAGCAGATCGCAAGAGCATTTGGTGATAAAGTTTTGAATGTAGGTGCTGCAAGTTTTCTCTCCCGGACATTTTAATGGGCACATATTAATTACCTGATTTGCAGGGCACTGCTTAGCTGAAAGAAAATCATGAATCAAGTTGAAAATTGATAATTACAAAATATCATTAATAATTCAAGTCGAAAGTGGGCAAGCTTTCAATCACAAATCCATGTTCACAATGTTTTGAAATACAATTAAATAAAATAGGAGCATGAATATAAAAATAAAACATACGTGGGCACTCATTAACAGGGACACAAACGCCATGACAATTTCTAGCGTAACCAGAAATACAATAGCACATTTTGACAGATCCTTTAGTTTTTATCGGACACGGTTGACCCAGTGTAGAACAATAGGTGTCACATGGAGAACCACAACTGTAGAATTCATTGGCACCGCATTCTGCAGTAAAAATACAATTTTTACGATTAGTGGTAGATGTATGTTCATAGCCATATTGAGCGAGTGAAGCAAAAGTAAAGCAAAGCTTAGTCCTAGAAATTGATATATCTGCCAGCCTTCATTGTTTTCCCGCTTTGAAGTTAAGGCAATAAAGTATGAACAATTGTTTAACATGAAAATCTCCTCGACTTTGGATATCCTTTTTAAGTTTGTGTGCACCAATTCAGAAATGAATATCAGTAAGAAATTAAAAATAATGTGAACAAATAATACATACATATAAATAACAACATTAAAATAGAGTACTGAGTCATATCAAATTTATCCATCTAAATAATTTTGTCACTCGCATATATGCGAGCTATGAAAGTTGATAACATGATATTCTTTTGATGACTATCCACAAATTTTTGCATATTTTGATTTTTTGAGAATCTTCATTTAATTAGAGATCATTTTATTTTAAAAATATTTCTCTTATCCATGAATGCATTTTAATTTGAAATAATGAAGAATATAATTCCAGATTTTGGATTTAGTGGTATTGTCATCAGCCTAATGTTTTTATAATATCGAATTATTTTTACTCTAAATATTAAAACGAATTAAGTCATTATCCAACGTGTCTATCAACTGATGTATGAGGGTAAGACTTTCTACTATTAATCTCTATTTACTATTAATTCTGAACCAAATATTTTATTCATTAAAATTACACTTTTCTAGCAAATAAAGTAATTTTCATTATCCTTAGTATACTAATACTCAAATAAGCAAAAATGAGTTTTTTTAAGCTGACTACCTCAAAGTAAGAAAACGTATTTGAGAAACATGATAATATCTAATATAATAATTAAAATGCTAGCTTTCTTTTATATATATATATATATACCATCTGGCATTATCCCTGTGGCAAAAATGAATCGAATCGTGAAAAAGAGGTTTTAGTCCATAGAGTATTTATCATATATTATCTTCAATAATATTTTTTTTTAATATTATAAATTATGGGGATGGATTTAAAATAATTGCTTAGCAAATATTTCATTTGAGCTTACTTTTTGGAAGAAATCCTGCGAATGTTTGTCCAGTTAGAAGAAAAAGCAATAAAAACGATAACAGACCCTTCATAGTGGTGGATTGGAATCGAGCAATGGTGGAAGTGAAATGCTCAGCACAACTCAACAATAAATGTAAAGATATCCTAAATATGATTCAATTTGATGTGATGCTCATAAGTAAATTGAGTTCAACAATTACAACAACAAAAGATTTTAGCAGCCATTTTTGTCGAACTGATTAATTCCGACAAATATAACTCCAATACTCTTTTTCCAAGCACGGTTACCGACTATTTATTTCATAAAACTGCTATAATATAGATTATTTAATGACGTCGTGATTATCGATCGTGGTATTGTAATTAAAATTTTAGATATTGAAACAGAGAGGTATGCAGAAAAATATTATTAATTATTAACTTAAAACATTTTCATATTATTTTTTATAAAAGTAAATGAATAAATAAATACAGAAATACCTCTTTCTCAGAAAAACAGCATTTTTTATTACAAGACAGGGGTGTCTGTGGTGTTCCAATTCCACTAAATCCATCCAATCCTAAAAGACATAAATGAATGGCTTTTTAGTTTCATACTAGCCCTGTTTTAGTCTTATCCAATATATCTATACTCTCTTTGTAAAGAGAGCTTGAGCAACTGAATAACAAGCAGTTGTTCTAGAAAAACTTCTGTTAATATCTCCATTATGTGGCCATATGCTCCACATTCGAAGCGGCCGTGACATTAAAATTATTATTATGTGCAGTCATCACTGTAGAATTTTTAAATTCTTCTCAAAGGCAGCGGCTCCAATTTTTTTACATTAACTACTCCTTCGCTAACTAGGATAAATTGTACTCCTCAAATGATAATTTTTTTTTTTGTATTTTATCTATTAACAACTATTTCAAATTTGTTGATACTGACTAAACAGCATTTGTACGACAAAAAGCATGTAAGCAGGGCAAGCCCAATCGGCTCTGCTTTGTGAAGATTTTCCGGTGATAATTTTCTTTCCCCGTATCTTACTACACGACTGCTTTAATTAATAGTCTAATAAAAAATAAGTGCCCATAATATATTTTGTATTCAAACATAAAAGATAATAATAACTATAAAATCATGTCAGGTATAAACATAAAATTAAATATTTTATTGAGATTCCTGTACTTGTTTTAGGGAACAAAATTTTTTTTTTATATCAGTTTTAAATCATGCAAAGAATAACCTCAAACCTGTCAAAACTTTTTTTGCCATATATCATTTAAGATATTTTAAACTGCTGAATTTAGATCATACATTGAAGAAATCATTTAATAAGCATGCCAGCTCGTTACGTCAGCCAGCTAGTTTGAAACTAATTACAGATGTGTGATAACATATGTCTTTTCCTTACATCTGAGTTAGAGTAATCAACTCCAAATTGAGAAGACACCGCCATGCCATGAGATAGCCATCTAACTTCTCTATGATAAAGTAGAGAATAATAAAGACTGATCGTCTATTCACACAGACGTTTTTCTCGAGTTTGTGGACTCGGTCTTTAGAAAATTGATCAACTTCATGGCCTCCCCAGCAATGACTTTTAATTTCTATTTAAGGTGGTTGTATGCTAAATTTTACCTTTGGGTGTAACGGTGCCTCCAAATTTTATACATATATATGGGAAAAAATTATATAAGTACTTTGATAATGCTTAATCCACTACAATAAATTAATTTAATTAATCAGTCTTTATTTGGAATAAATAACAATAACATGAAATATATCTTCGCTTGTATTGTGTGTTGGCAGAGCATGGTTTTCTTCATTCAAAGTCATTGTCTTTAAATTACTGTGTGATAGCAAGCAATGTTGGTTACATGTATGAGCTTTCATCAACCTAAGGGAAAGTTTTTAACTATTTTCTATACTATTCATTAATGTCATCTCAGCATCTTTAAACGTTTAATATATCATAATAATGCAAGATCACATACAGCAAGGGTGACTCAAGAAAATTTTTTTGAACTTGGCTGGTCTGTTTTGCCCCATCCACCATACTCTCCAGACCTTGCTCCAACAGATTACCACCTTTTCTGTTCCTTATAAAAAATTTTGAATGTAAAGCTTCACTTCAGAACAGGGAGTAAATGAGGCTCTCCTTGAGTTTTTCCAATCAAAGCCTGCCAAATTTTATGAGGAGGGTATCGACAAGTTGAGGACCAGATGGGAGCAAGTTATATTAAATAATGGAGAATATGTTTTAGATTAGTATTAAGTTTTTTTTAATGTTACTGCAAAATAAATGTATGAAAAAAAAACGAAAGTATTTTATGACTCGACCTAATATCTATTAATTTTTCACAATTCATTACTGAGTTTTGTCATTTGATTTCTGTTCTTTAGAATTTATAAATTGTCTACAATATCTGTATATTATTTATAAATACAGCTTGTTTAATAATTACACATTATAGTTATGAAATTATTAAGCAATTTGAGTTTTAAAATTAACATAGTTTCGAGGTTTTCATGTTTATAAATATGAAATATGTAAATTTCCTTTTGCCTCGTAAAATAGACTGCCTAACCTGCTTTTGGATTGTGATGGTAAGATACCTTATTTTTTATAATATCACATCGCTCAATATGTTCGTAGAATGACTGATGAAACAACAACTTTTATGAAAAATTCAACTTTATTCATAAACATAGAATTATTCAAAAGTGATACATTCATTCCAACACTTCTTTAACATTCCTGTCTTTCTTATGAAATGGTTTCTTCAACTCTTCCAAATATGCTTCAGTTTTGGCGGTCACCTCATTGTGAACATATCTTTTTCCAGCAGGAATAACAGGTAATAGAGGTTCAATAATACAAACATACCGATCCTCAATTGCACCGTATTAATGCTTCTGCAACTCACTCACACTCACTCTTTCATACAAACACACGCTGTTCATATCCTACAATTATAACTGATGCAAAAAAATAGGTGAAACTTATGATTAAGAAGGTTGTACGAATTGAGCTCAGAGCACTCAGCTGTTGAATATATGAAAATGGGCTCAGTTATGGGACCTACTTCATAACAATTAGTAGGTGCAAGTATGCAACTCGCCACTTGTAATCACTCTTAGATTAATTTATCCAAATTCAAAGTAGGTTCTGAATTTTTACACATAAGTAATTCGCTTTTTTTTCTTATTTGCTTAATTTTACTTCTCATATTAATTGAATACTTTGATTATTTGCATTTCTCAATTTCTTCGCAGTTTGATAAGCAAAAAAATCAGATTTTTAAATTATTGCAATAAAAAATGTTTTTGACATTTGTTATTGTAACTATTTTTCTATAATAGAGGAGGGATAGAATGGATAGATGGGATAGCGCTAAGGCAGGGCTAGTAGTTAGCTACCTGCTCTCTCTATTTCATATTCTTTTAGAATCAAATCAGGGAAGGTTTTTTTGACATCATAAACATCAACACCTTCAAAAAGAATATGTTGATAAAAATGCTGTTTGTACTGGGATTCGAACCCATAAGATCCGTCACTGGCACTAACGGCGTTGACTACTGCAACAAGGGCCCAACAGTATGTTAAAATATAACTGATAAGATGTCTGAATGATGTATTGTGTAGTAAAAAGCAGAAAATCCCAGGCAGAGCTTCATAAGACTTTATTCGATTTATAGGGATAAATAAAAAACATAAATAGATGCTGCATAAATATTTATTTAATTTTCAAAACTCGAGAAACACAGAAATTCTTAGAAATAAAATTGGAATAAAAATTTAATCTAAAACTTCTTTTTTTTGCATTGAGCCAATTCAATACACTCTCCACCAATACAATCTCTTATGTATCCTGGAGCACAGATGCAACCGGGCTTTGTTGTTTTACATACGATCTGCGGTTTTGTACATGTTTCCGGGCAATCGGGAGCGGCATTAGTCCACAACTCGCACGGCCCGCATCCTGAAAAAAAAAAAAAAATTTCAAAAAAATAGCTCCTTTTATCTCTGATTTTGGCTGATTATTTCCTTTTCATATGAATAGTAGGTATCGTAAAATGATACCGAAATGATTCAATTGCAAGAAGATTAACCATTTAATGTATTAAGATTCACAATGGTGCCCATTCAAATTAGATATTAATGTGTATCAAACAATAAATATTTTTAATACATGACATTTCTAAAAAAAAATATTTTATCTAGCCCTGAGTGTCATTTTTGTAACAATTCAATTTGCTGGAAAACATCGAAAACATTATTAGATTAAAACTTTTATTGTAACTTTGATTTTAGAACAGTGTTTAATATTTAAATTTGTGGTGACACAACGAATTTCTACTTAAAATAATAATAAAATTTAAATACCAAATTATAAAATAACGCAAAAAGTAACAGGCATAATTACATGTACATGTACTCACTGCATTCATCAATTGGAACACATTTTCCATATTTGAGAACATATCCATTTTTACAGAAACACCCTGATACACACATAGCTGGACACATCATGAATTTATCTTTGTTTTCACATGTCAAAGGACAAGCAGTTCCGCACTCGAGGAATTCTTGGTTGGGTGCATCGCAGACGGCTGTAATAGTAATGGAATCAACCATTTAACCTTATTTCAGTTGCTTTAAATGATAATTAGCTATTATTTAATATGCAAACTTTGGTAAATCAAACTTAAAAATATGCAGGACGCAGAGTCAAAAAGGAAATTCGTCACATAGTAAATAAAAAATAGGGCAAATTGTAATTATCTTCCAAAACTTAAGACAGCTGTAAGATGTACAGAGAAATGAAAAACTTACGGCACTTTTGGATTTTAATACAGACTCCCATGTTTCTGACATAACCTGGTTTACAGAAACATCCTTTAACACATTTTTCAATGCAATTTATGGTCTTGTCTTTGTTTTCACATGTCTTAGGACAAGCTGTCCCGCAAGCTTGATATTCTTCGTTAGGTCCGTGGCATGGAATAGCTGCAAAAAATGATATTCTATGAGATATAGAACTATGCAGAGAATGTTTTGCGCAGTTAGATCTCGGCGTATGTTTAAAAAATTTCAAAGTAAAAAAATACTTACGACAGTCGCTTATGAGAATGCAGTCTCCGTTACATCTAATGTATCCTGGCTTACAGAAACATCCTGGCTGACAATCCTTAATACATGTTGGGAATCTATCATCGCAAGTCGGTTCACATTTTGTGCCGCATACTTTATATTCTTCATTTGGCTTGTTACACGAAGCTGGGGAAAAATAGATTATGAATGATAGTTGATCAGAAACGCACACTCTTCACAAATGAAGTAAACAAGGCAGAACATAATTGTCAAACAAATATTTTCACCCATTCTATTGATATCGCAAATAACTCTAATAATTAAAATAAGCGAAAATATCCAGCAAACTCGGATATAACACATTACTTGTTCTATTTGCATTTAATGTATATAGTAAAATTTTATGAAAGTGGTATGTTACTGAAGAATTAACCATACTTTGATTACTACTAGCTCATTCTCTAACGCATGCGATATTGATCTAAAGAAGAAAACAATCATAATTAAATATCACTCACGGCATTGTTTCGGGTTGATACACTTATCAAAGAGACCTCTCACGAATCCAGCCTTGCATTTGCATCCTTTTAGAGCACACGATATTTTACATCCCGGTTGAGGTTTATCAAAGCAAGTTGGATCGCAGGCTAGCGGGCATGGTGACATTTCAGCGTTTACATCATTGCAACCTAAACAATGAAAAAGAGATTTTTACAACTGTTTTAAATTATAATGGTGCCATGACATTATATTTGAAATGAAATAATTTGATAGTTTTACCAAATGTAAAGCTTCCCATTCTCCTACTTGTATCTTATCAGTGCTTTATAATAGTTTTTTAATTATTGCATATCTTATAGCGGTCAAAATGAAAATTTTTTGGTTTGATAATTTTATGAAAAACAAATATATAAAGCGTAAGATAATTGAAAAATTATTGTTCCTAGTAGAGTAATGTATTGAAAAAAGTATGATAATTATGATCATCCCAAAACTAGCAAAAATCCATTTCATGCCTAATTTGATATCTCTAATGTAAAACAAAATCCTAAGACATTTTAAATACCAATCAAAGCTTCTTATAGAAAGCTGTCAATATACAAGTTTCATGGAGGAGTCATGAGACTTGATTTATTATTATTATTGATTGGTTCAATTTTACATTATGACATATTTGTCATACCAATCAACTAAAACAACCAAAGCCTACCTACCAATACTCGTAAATCGATGAATCAATTAAATTTTCTGCTACTTCCATAAATAACAAATGCATATACCTATTTCAATAATCTGAATCAGTAAAAAAAAGTAAAATGAATTAAAATTACATGTGTCTTCTGGTACGCAAATGCCGTTGGTTCTCACATATCCTTCGATGCACTCGCACTTCGGAATACATTTTCGAAGATTTGGCGGTGGTGCTGCGCATACTGGTTTTATTCCGGCAAGCAGTGACTGGCATGTGTCATCAAATGAACAATACGCAGGACAGGGGTTGTAAATCTCATTTATGTTGCATTTCTTAGCAGCTGTGAAATAGAATTTAAATTTTGCATATTTAACATTGTCTTTACTCTTTATAAATGATCTTAAACGTGTGGCCAATAAATGCTATAGAAAGAGTTAACAGTGTGAATAATTTTTTTATATGAAGTCTCACTGTTATTACATTAATACACTGCATTAAGTGAAATGAAGTGTCAAACTCCTAAACATTACAAAATTTTGTATTAGATAATTGAAGATTAAAAAAAAAATTCTTACGGCATTCCTTCTGAAGGATACATATTCCATTTGAATTTTTAACATATCCACTCTTGCAAGCGCATCCTTTGAAAGAACATTTCTTGAGACAAAGAATCGATTCAAAGTTTTCCAAATTGTCACAGCTGAGAGGGCAAGGATTTGGACAATCGACTACTTCGGCATTTGGATCTTCACAACCTGAAATAAATTATATTTTTTTTATTTAAAAGGCTCAAGCTGATATCAATTCCAGAATCAATATGTTCATACTGAAATTGTATGAAAATTATTGATGACTGTGCCCAACCTATCCCGCATAAGGGTAAATAATTAGGTAAATAATAGCTTTAGTGATTAAATTGAATCAAATGATAACACTAAAGCTTAATCCAATCATTCGATACCTTTCATCTCAAAGGAGAGGTTGGGCAACAAACTTACTTCAAGTTGTTGTTGAATACCTTGTGTTGAAATAATCAAAACTATCTAATATGACATAAAAAAAAGATTTTTTAGACTTTTGGAGTTTTTACTTACATTTCTCTGGCAAGACACAAACGCCCTTGTTATTTCTGATGTACCCTGTAGCGCACTCGCATCGAGCAACACAAGGGAATTTGTCAACCACAGGACATAAGGTTGAGAGATTGTTCAAATAATGATCACATGTCTTTTGAGGCGGGCAAGGTTTGGGACATTTATTTTCAACTTCATTAATTGTGCAATTCAATGGGGGTGCTGAAAAAATATATACAATACAAAAAATACTTTTTTTTATGTATTTAAATATGTGTTAAATAAAAACTTCTAATCACTGTTCAGAATTACTATTAATGATTGAAGAATGGCACTGATATGGATTCATTGAGTAGTGAATAGTATTCATGTTAAACTTGAATGCTACAGTAACTGAAGTTCAGATTGAATGGGCATAAGTCATATGTAGCAGTAATCTGACTCTTGCTCAAAAGATAGGTTAGAAAAAAACTTTTGGAAAACTCACGACAATCCTTTATCAAAATACAAACTCCTTCATTATTTCTTATATATCCTGGTTTGCAGAAGCAGCCTTTGACGCAAATCTCTCTGCATATAGGAGTCTTATCATCGCAAGTGGGTTGACACCATGTACCGCAATATTTATACTCCTCGTTGGGGTTCTTGCAAGATGCTAAAAATATTTACATTGTTTTTATCATTTTTACTTTAAATATATCAGCAAATACTATAATCACATAGGACATAAAAAAATACTATAAGTGAGCTGTATAATTTAGTTTTATAAATCATAGTAGTTTTTCATCCAAATATTGAATAAAATATTTATTACTCACGGCAGTTTGGTAGGGGAATACATTTTCCGTTTTCATCCTTAACATAATCTTTTTTACATTGACATCCGAGAGGCTTACAAGCTAATTTACAGGGTTCGAATTTTGGAGACTCGCAAGTTCCGCCAGGGCAAGGATTTGGACACTGAACAACTTCAGCATTGGGATCAGCACAATCTAGAAAGCAAAGAAGCAATTATTCATACAAGATACAAATAAATTAGCTGCACTTTTAAATGAGCTTTCCAGATATATCATATTTTTCAGCAATTAGTTCAGTCCACTTTTAATTCCATTTATTGTGAAACCTTGTGATACTAAAAACTAGTAATTAGAATGTTTCAAAATCTATTAAGACATAGTTTTTTATTTTTCTTGATTTTTATTTTGATTATTAGACAAAAAAGAGTGTTGCCAATGATTTCTTATTTATTTTTTGTAAAATTGAAATATTCAAAATAGTCTTACCGCATTTAGTTACGTTTACACAGATATTTTGGTTGTTTCTATAAAATCCTGAAGCGCAATCACATCCTTTCACGCATGGAGCATTTATTGGGCACAGAAGCAGCGGTTTGTCATTAGTAACAGAGCTGCATATGGCAGGGCAAGTATTTTTGCATGGAACACTCACTTCATTTGGACCGACACATTTAGCAGCTATAATTTTATTAAAAAAAAGTAACTCAATAGTATATCAATATTTTTCATCACAATACAACACTTTATCTATTGAATCAAATAATAAAGATAACTTACGACAGTCTTCAATTCGAATACAAACTCCAACTGCATTTTTAACAAAGCCCTTTTTGCATTGACAACCGTTTTCTTTGCAAGGAAGGTTGCAGTTAACAAAGCTGGGAGAGTCACAAGTACCGCCGGAGCATGGATTCGGACAAGGTACCACTTCGGCATTTGGATCCAAACAATCTAAAATGTAATTATATTGTTATTATATCATTTCAGAATAATGTTTAACTGTATTTTAATGCTTTTGAACTTACTGCACTGATTGACCAGAACACAGACATTCTTGCTATTTCTGTAATATCCTGGAAGACAGTTACATCCTTTAACACAAGGTCCCTTAGGTGGACATTTAGGTTGAGCTCCGTTGTCAGTAATGTAACTGCATAAGGCTGGACAAGTATCTACGCATGGTACGCTCACCTCATTTTCGCCCGTACATATGGCAGCTAAAAAAAGGGCACTTTTAATAAATCATTTTACACACAAATAAAAAGTAAATGTAATTTATCCGAGGGAGTAAATTTTAGTAAATTTAAAGAATACACATGGAATCTATATATATTGAATGTCTCTATTCATAAAATGAGGAAAGTGAAACCATTATCGGTAGATAAAAATTGAATTTCAATTCATTTTAACCCTTTTACTGCCAAGCCTTTTGGGACTTCTATGCAAGATATACTGCTATTCCAATATAATTGATTAATATGTAATATATGTTGTTTGCTTTTAATGTTCTCCTAAAACAATACCTTACAGATGGTCGAAAGCATATCTTATACTGTTTAAATAGTGGTGAATTGGATCAGGAAATTCTCGAAAAAACAACAAAAGCCAACATATGGTACATGGACTCAATTGACCAATCAAAGACTGCACCGAGCATCTAAATTTATTTGATTTCATCAAATGTGCCTAAATCATATACATTATAATTTTTTATTTGTGATGATGGCAATACTTGTGAGTGAGCAAATCTACATTTGATGAGCATCAGCACAAGAAATCTGAGTGTATAAATTTAGGAATGTTAAAACTACTTACGGCAATCGAAAAGAGGTATGCATGTTCCAGCGGCACTCTTTACATATCCCTTTCTACATTGGCAACCGAATGGCTTGCATGCAAGTTTACAAGGAGAGAATGATGGCAACAGACAAGTTCCACCCGGACAAGGATTCGGGCACGGTACCACTTCAGCGTTTGGATCGGGGCAAACTATGATTGAAACAGAAAAAATTCACTTTACAATACAATGTATAACATAATAATTTTTATCAAATTATTTGAGATCTTATTCAAAAAATATACATACTGCAATCCTCTGCTTTGACACACACATTTTTGCTATTTCTGTAAAATCCAGGAAGACAATCACATCCTTTTATGCATGGTTTTTTTAGTGGACATGTTGGCAAGTTATTATCATCAGTAATGGCACTGCAAAGTAATGGACAAGTATTCATGCACGGTACACTCACTTCATTTGGACCAGTACATACGGCAGCTGAAAATAAAGTAATGTATTGTTGAAAGCAATTCTGTCAATGATATTTCTGTAAGCCGGCCAAGTATATTGTCAACGGCCCACGGCTAAATTAAAGGAATGAAATTACCAGAGTATTTTCAATTGCATATTTAAAACACAGTAAGGATAGTTACAACAACATTATCCGCTTTGAGTGTAAATATTATATATAAATATATTTTTTTGGGTTGTATTGAATATACAATAATATATTTTATAACAATTGAACTTATAATAATGAGTTGCGAATTTTTAACATGTAATAAATTTGTATGATATATAGTGAGGATAATATAAAGTTTAGGTATAGAATAAAACTAGTTTACATACGACAATCGGTGATGAGGATACACTTTCCATTGTGTCTAATGTAACCAGGTGCACAGAAGCATCCTACTTTACATTCACTTTCGCATTTAGGAGCAAGGTTTCCACAAGTTGGTTCACATTTTGTTCCACAAACTTTGAATTCTTCATTTGGATCACATACAGCTGTAAAAGAAATTATAGCAATGTATACATATTTTTGTGTATTTCACATTTATAGTGTTTTGCCAGTAAATGTTACATATATTCAATTATCATCATTCATTAACACTAAAGCTAAGCTTAATCGTATAATACACTTACGGCAATCTTTACGGGCAATGCAATAACCGAAGGGTCCTTTTACAAATCCAGCTTTGCATTTACATCCACTTATAACGCAAGATACTTGGCATCCAGGTAGGGGGTTTGCAAAACAGGTTGAATCGCACTTCATTGGACATGGGGTTATTTCAGCATTTATATCATTGCAACCTAAAAAAATCAAAAGTCAACAAAAGGTTTTAAATATTGGAAAGAAATATGGAGCTCTATTTATACATTGAACAACTCAATAAGATAAATCAAAATAACAATGATCAATAGCTGATCGGCAACTCTTGTTTTTAAATAAATAGGTGAAATTTTGTGTATTGTCTGAAATAGTTGTGATCAATGAAGATTTAAGATTAAAGAACAGCAATTTACCAAAAGGGTTAACGACTATGCAGATCAACAAAATATTATTTCAAACTGACTTACATGTATCTTGAGGTACACAAACACCGTTAGTTTTTACATATCCTGGAAGACATTTACATTTCGGAATGCATTTTCGGAGATTTAATGGCGGTGCAGGGCAGCCGGGAATGAACCCGTCAAGAAGAGTACGACAAGTTGGATCAAATGAACAATATTGAGGGCAAGGATCGTATACCTCATTGATATTGCACTTTTTAGGAGCTGAAAAATTTTCAAAATAATTAAAAAAAATACATAACTTAGAGCAAAGGCAGTCCAATATAAAATTATAATATAGGTGATAGACAATAGAATAAGGACAAAAAAGTATTTTGGTTATTTGTTTGCGGTAATTGTTCACAGTCAATTAACATTTGTCCTACTGGAGTTATTTTTCTTTCAATCTCTTATCATAGAGGCCTTACGAATGTGGCAATATTCTTCAAGTTTTCATCCTCATTGATTGCAAAATAATGATCTTCAACTTATTCCGTTAACTAATTTATTTTTAAAAACTATATTTTAAGTCTGATCGATAGTGCAATGGCCAATGTCATCGGTTTCAATTAGAGTACCAGTTTCGATCGGCTTTTAAATTCTATTCAAAAGTATGGGTGATTGTGAAGTCTAAGTCTAAAATCTACGTTTTCCCGGATGGAACGCTTATTTTCTATAGTCTCGTCAAACTCCCATAAGAACAATGTTAAATAATCCTGCAAGCCGTTTCCCGATTCCCCGATTTCCTCAATAAACCGTCTAAATATTTTGGTCCCGTCACAAATATTATCCCGATTGACCGTTTTTATTGCATATTCTTTCGTATCTCGCCAAGCAAGTTTGACACAGCCGAGTGCAGGTGTTATGTCTAGACACGCTGGAATCCGCTGTACATGTTAGACATAATGCATTGAACACATGTGCTATTTTTTGGGTTGAAATCCACCACATGCGTATTATTGTTTATGATGCAAATGTAGAGCTGTTTAAAATTCATGGTAATAATGATTCCTGTACATACAAACTTATAGTCACAAGTTTAGTAACAAGGCTTTGTTCTGATTAAAGTGCCAAATAACAAAGAAGCAAACGAACATAAAGGACTTTTTTAAAAAATAAATTTTATATACAGTATGTATAAGTAACTAATAAATTAATATTTTTTACGATTTTACTTGTTTATTATTATTTAAAGCTTTCCCGCATTCACCGTTTCCCGCAATTACTGTTATTTTTTCAGGTTCCCTTGGAAAACGTAAAATCGAAGTTTCACTGTATGTAGCAAGAGTGGTTAGATAAACACTGATTCTATCTAAGCCCTATTTCGTCTATACCTATTCTTCTTGCAAAACAAGCTGTTGATCAACTGAGTAACAAGCAGGGGCCATATGCTTCATATTGGGAGTAGAGATGGATTAAATATGTAAACAAATATTTTAGAATAAACAAAACACTTACGACAATCCTTTTGAAGGATACATATTCCATTTGAATTCTTGACGTATCCATTTTTGCATGCACATCCCTTCAGAGGACATTTTTTGATGCATATAACAGATTCAAAGTTTTCCAAATTATCACAGCTAAGAGGGCAAAGATTTGGACAATCGACTACTTCAGCGTTGGGATCTTCACAGCCTGAAAAAATAATTATAATTAAAGTAATTCATTTCAATACGTCATTCTAGGCATGTCGAAATCAAGCAGGAATATTTAACTATGCCTCAACACCATATTTTTTTGTTTCATACAGCCATTGATGCTCCAAACAACTGAACTTTACTTTCCCCCAAGGTCAATAGCATCTTCGAACTTTCGCTATCATGATAATAACATTTAGTCATCATATCGTTGAAAATGTACTTTGTTATAATTTTACTATCAAATACATGGCTTCTCCCTTCGTTTAAAAACTTTATTTATATCTCTAATAAAAAAATTACATTGAAATAAAAATCGTAGTGTTGATGAAATATTTTTCTATATTAATTGATTGCTAAAACTATCAAACTGAAAAGATAAATGGTCAGTAGACTTACAGTTTTCAGGCAGAACACACAAGCCTTTATTGTTTCTGATGTATCCTGGAGCACAATCGCATCGACCGACACAAGGGAATTTATCAATAACCGGACAGGTAATTGAAATACCATTGAGGTACTGATCGCAAGTCTTTTGAGGCGGACAGGGCTTGGGGCATTTATTGGGAACTTCATTAATTGTGCAGTTCAATGGGGGTGCTGACAATGAAAAACATATTATTAGCTCATATTCTCAGAATGAAGGATTAAGCCGTTTGTAAAAGAGATTTTTTAATAATGTAATAATTATAAATCAATTTTGAAATACACTTTCTACTATGTTTAAAGGATCACTTTGAAATTGACAGAGGACAAACCTTATTGAGAATGAATACATATTTCTTAGAAAATACTGAGAGCTTCTGTAAACTGCTTAGTTAATTTGGAGAAGATAGTTCATATTTCTCGGAAGCAATATGACTCACTTAAAAAAATACAAAATGATGACTTACGGCAATTCTTGATCAGAATGCAAACTCCTTCACTGTTTCTAATAAATCCTGGTTTACAGAAGCAACCTCTAGCGCATTCCAGTCTGCATGTAGGATTCCGATCGTCGCATGTCGGTTGACACCACGTTCCACAGTATTTATATACCTCATTGGGGTTCTCGCAAGATGCTAAAAAAAATTTATACCATAATATTTTTATTAAATAATTTACTAGTATGGATACTGTCAACAATGATAATTATTTTGCCAAAAACCTATAATTTGTTCCATAATAGTTAAAATCGTCCAATAGTAGACCCGTAAGATTAATAAAAGTTATTGGCAAGCTTATGCTCATGCATGCAATTCAATCATTCATTCTAGAAGAGTTATGTGTTATATCACTTACGGCACTTAAGAAGTGGAATACATTTTCCGTTCAAGTCTTTTACAAAGCCCTGTTTACACTGACAACCGACAGCTTTGCACGGTGCTTTACAAGGGAAAAATTCTGGGAATTCACATGTGCCCCCTTGACATGGGTTTGGACACTGCACGACTTCGGCATTTGGATCAGGACATCCTATTGAATTAAAACAACATATAATATCAATGAATCAGCATAATAATGAAAATCAAATACAAGCATCAATATATAATTTCAAAAAGTTATACATACCGCATTCATTTACACTGACACAGATGTTTTCACTGTTTCTATAATAACCAGGAAGACAGTTACAGCCTTTCACGCAAGGTCCAACTTGCACACATGGTGGCTGAACAGAGTCACTGGTGATAGAGATACACCTAGGAGGGCATTTATCCACGCAGGCAACGCTTACTTCATTTGGACCGACACACTTTGCAGCTTAAATAGTAATTAAGATATATTTTATTTCACCAGAATAAAGCGATTTTCATCTCATTTGTATGGTTTTATTGAACTTTCAAAATACTTACGACAATCTTCAAGCAAAATACATTTTCCAACAGAGTTTTTCACGTAACCCTCCTTACACTGACATCCGTTTAATTTACATGGAAGATTGCACTTAGCGAAGCTCGGGAAATCACAAGTTCCACCGGAACAAGGATTCGGACACGACACAACGATGGCATTTGGATCCAGACAACCTTTAAATTTAACAGCATTCACTTAGATTTTAAGTTTATTGAGTAATATAATTTGACTTATTCGTTTGAGTTGATCACTTACTACACTTGGTCACTTCAACGCAGATGTTGTTGTTGTTTCTATAATACCCGGGAAGACAGTTACATCCCTTAATGCACAGTCCCTTTGGTGGACAAATTGGCTGAAGTCCATTATTTGTAACAGAGCTGCACAATAGAGGACAAGTATCTACGCAAGGTACGCTCACTTCATTTTGACCAGTGCATATGGCGGCTGAAAGAAAATTATTACATAATGTGTCCATGAGGTTGATTAATGCTGTGTTTGTATAAAAATAAAAGTTATACACCTATCTTCTGAATTCCAGTATGCCAATATATCTGCCAACCCATACATGCGTGAAGAAATCAATAAACTGATTGTTTGGTCAACTCTTCAAATTCAAAATTTTCTGTGACCTGTTATGTCCAGAATATCAACCAATGAAGTTTTTCACATAAGTAAGGTAAGCTCATATATCATATTTGCCCTCTGAGACTCAAAGAGTTAATATACCTTTTATAAGAAGTCAATTTTTTCTATAACTGAGGCAGTGAAGTAAAAAAAATAGCAGTGAAAAATCATTATACATAAATATGTTATACAGATTCTGAAATGATAATACTTACGACAATCAATCAATAAGATACATTTTCCCGCAGCATTCTTCACATACCCGTTTTTACATTGACATCCGAACGGTTTACATGTCAATCCGCACGATGCGAAAGGTGGTAAAAGACATGTTCCACCCGAACAAGGGTTGGGACACGGTACCACTACAGCGTTAGGATCAGGGCAAGCTAAAGTGAGAAAAACTTAAATTATTAACCTGAAATTGAATCTTTGAATATGCATAAAATTAATAGTAATAAGCCAATGGCACAATGATCGTAGTTCAGATGTATTGTAATGATTTACTTACTGCAGTCTACTTCTTTGACGCATATGTTTTTTCCATTTCTGTAATACCCTGGAAGACAATCGCATCCTTTTACACATGGTCCCTTGGGTGGACAAGTCGGTAAGACGCCAGTTTCAGTTATGTAACTGCACAATGGTGGACAATTGTTAACACATTTAACACTTATTTCATTGGGACCAGTACATACAGCAGCTGAAAAAATCATGTTTTAATAAGCATAACATATGACATACTGAATAAGCAGCCTGAGATATCTTTTATATCTAGATACTATCTAGGTCAGCATTTTTTAAATATCGGTATTTTTATTTTATATGCAATAAAAATATCACATCAACTTACGACAGTCGCTGATCAGAATGCAAATTCCGTTGTGTCTTATATACCCTGGTATACAGAAACATCCTGGCTTACAGTCTGTTTCACATTTAGGGAAACCTTCATCACAAGTTGCTTCACATTTTGTACCACATTTTCTGAATACTTCATTAGGGCCGCATTTTGCTGTGGAAAAATAGTTTTATTTATGCATTAAAAAAATTATATATTCCATTATAATGAATATAAATATAATATTTCATTAGTGATGTGATTAGGTAGTAACACGTTAAGTATATAATTACAATATCATAAATATTATAAAAAATATGGTACTTACCAATGCAATTCACGAACAGGTGTCGCATTATATTTTACAAGGCAAAAGCAAATTTACATAGTTCATATTTATAAGCATAAAAACCTGAAAACTGAGTTAATATTTAAAATTCATCTCAAACAAGCAATGCCAAATATTTTTTTGTTGAACACTTTTGGTTGTTTTTTTGCGTTAAATTTTCAAAAGTTAAAAAATGTGGTATTCCATAGACTTTCCAGATTATTTTCAAAATGGTTTACTGTAAACATTAGCTAATATTGTTTATTTGGTTATTTTTCTTTGTTTTCTAAAAATTCAGGTAAAAACATAATATACTTTCTAATCCTTTTATGAACAATATTGGAACATTTTACTGGATAATTAATTTCATTTGAGGTTCTGTCCAATGCAAATAAAATTCTATACATACAAAACTTTTAAATTATCTCATAAAAATTGCTTACATTACCACTTTTTGCAAATAAAACCCAATAAATATTGTTTTTAGGGAATCATAAATATTAAGTAAAAACCATGAACATTCAAAAGGTTGAACAGACATATGAAATTTTATGTATTGAGAACAGAGACTTGTGCAAATTAAATATAAAACATGAGATGAAAATTATAGCAACCCTTAACCGCCTCACAGGAGAATTTTTTTCATAGCACTCTATTAAAAAAAAGTATTTTTTTATATTATTAATTTATAGTATGCAGTCAAATAATCACAAAAAATATGGTTTTATTATTTTTTTATCCCTCGAAGATCAAATATAGTTTCAAATACAAGTTGTTCAATTTTGAATGATATTTTAGTGACTTTTTTCACACATATTTGCACGATTGCCCAGGAAGCGGTTAAAATAAGTGATATAAAGCATTTCAACTAAATTTGACATTAAATGAAGTACTATATCTTTTATTTTTCAGTTACATTTTCATTGTAATACAAATATCGAAATGATCTTGGACATAAAAATTATTTCAAACTATAATATACACCGGATATATGAAATGCGACAAAATTATAAAACAATTACTTATTAAATTTGAATTGTTACAACTTTATACGATTCCAAATGTTTTGTCGCCAACGATCCGGGTTTTGCTGTTTGGCATCATCAGGCATCCTATCACACGGATACAACAAAACTGACTGCCAGAAGATGTCGAAAGGCGGAACCCGGGACGTTAGTGACAAAACATGTGGAATTGTACAAAGTTGTAATAATTCAAATTTGATATTGAAATTCCATCAAGCCCCTTCGGTCGATATCATAAATTACTTTTTTATTAAACATTGAATTAGCACTTTGCATTCTAGTTAAAGCCCGCAATGTGTTAAGTGTTTGCAAAATTGTGCTTAGAAAAGATGCAAGACAAAATTTTTACTCTGATACCATTATAAACTCTTAGAACTTTTAATTTTATTTGTTTCTTTTTTTATAAAATAGGCTCAGTGCTTTTGTAAGCATTTGAAAACCACACGGTCAAAAATATAATAAAGCACTTACGACAATCAATGAAAGCTATGCATTTATCGAATGGACCCTTTACGAATCCGGTTTTGCATACACATCCGCTTCCTACACAAGATATGCTACATCCAGGCTTAGCTGTTTGGAAGCATGTAGAATCACAAGCCAATGGGCACGTTGTTACTTTAGCATTGACATCATTGCAACCTTAAAGAAATATTTTTTTACTACATAATAATACTGCACAAAACAGACTTGAAATTATAATTTTTCAATGGGCTATATCTACTAAAAAGTAACATGATACTTTCAAAATCTTTCCAAAATGTATGACACAAAATTGAAGACCTTGGAATAAACACTGTATGTGTCTGCATTTTTTATTTTCATAAGTAACATAAATATTGCACCTGTAGTTCTTTACTGAAAAGTATTCCTGTACCAAATTGATGCCTAGCACTTATTACAAATGACTAACTACTTAGAAAATATATTATTATTATTTTTAAATAATATTAATTTCTATTATTACATATTATCTATAATACGAGAGGAGGTCAAACATCGATTTGCAGGCTTCTGTGTGGTTTCGAGCCCCGCCCAATCCACATCGTGTTTGTCATTATGCGTAGGTATTTTATACCGTTTGCAGGCTTTTAATGCAATTTATGTTTGCGAATTTTACTTATCTCTTTGTAGAGGAAGAATTCGCATATAATGGCGAAACTGCTTCTTGTACTTATTGCCCAATAGAGTATTTCAGCTGACTTTCTGCTCTCTTTCATGTGTAATTTTATACTCCAATTCTAACACCATTTAGAAATTCACTCTTTGAAAGAGTGTCATGGCTCTATTTTTATTAGTAGATCTTGCTACTTTGGTTTTTGTATTGCTCACCAACAGTGAAATGTCATGCGTGAACAGCTTGTACTACAGTTGTGAAAGTGCACTGTCTCGTGGAACTCCTGCCTTAGGATTGCGTGTGGCGTAAATTTTAACCCGTTGATTTTAACGCGAAAGAATCTTATTATAATATTAGATAATTATAATATTAATTATATTAAGAAGTATAAAATTATTATTACAAAGTAAATACATTGAAAAAAATGTAGTTAAATGAAATTAACCGAGTAAAATTAAATAAACAAATTTTGATCACTTACATGTATCTTGTGGTAAACAAACACCGTTAACTCTTACATATCCTTCGAGACATTCGCACCTTGGAATACACTTTCTGAGATTTGGTGGTGGTGGAGGACAACTCGGCAAATTTCCACTCAAGAGCATTTCGCAAGTTTTGTCAAATGAACAATATCCAGGGCAAGGATTCCATTTCTCATTAATACTGCATGACTTAGGAGCTGCAATGAAAACACACGTCAACCAATTTAATTTTCAATTGAACAAAGGTAACTCCATCATCAAACACCTGCAGTTGATTGTTAGCTTCTCGGAGTTAAAAACATATTCTTTCTGTTAACTTCTTCTTTATTTTTTTTTAATAATACCCCCAAATTTTCCTGTTGTGATTTACTACTAATTTAGTTTTCGCTGCTAGCAAGTAATTTTTTTACAATATTCATTGATATTTTCTCATTCAAAAAATAAGAATAAAAATCTTAAAGTTGTCTGAAGGAGGTGTATTCTATACCATCAGTAAAACAGACTAATTGATGTTCCCAAAATTTAAACAGAAAATGTTTCTGAAACAAGTTTGCTGAATAATACAATGAATAAAACGTCTTACGGCAATCCTTTTGAAGGATGCATATTCCATTTGAATTCTTGACATATCCATTTTTGCAAGCACATCCTTTGAAAGGACATTTCTTCAGACATGGGAGAGATTCGTAATTTCCCAAATTGTCACAGGTAAGAGGACAAGGATTCGGACAATCTACTACTTCAGCGTTTGGATCTTCACAGCCTGAAAGAATAATTAGATTAGACAATATTTATTATTTTGGGTGTCAGTTTTCAATATTTTCCTGTTTTTAATTATTGGATTTTTAAGTCTATTCCTCTTTTTTCTCTTGCTCATTTTTCGTTTCATTTACAATTATTCAATAATTAAGGAATTTAGAAAATCATTTTTACTGTAATAATATTAATTCCTATTATTAATATCAATAATTCTTTATAGCTCCTTAGTAGTAGAGTTAAAATACAAAATAGTTTCACACTTACACTTTTCGGGCAAGACACACACTCCTTTGTTGTTTCTGATGTATCCCGGAGCACAATCACAACGGGGAACACAAGGGAATTTATTGATTGCGGGACAGGTGATAATCGCTAGATCGTTCAAATACTGATCGCAAGTCTTCTGAGGTGGACAAGGCTTTGGACATTTATTTGGTACTTCATTCGGACCGCAAACCAATGTAGGTGCTAAAAAAATGGATGCATTATACATTTTACAGATTTTTTTTCATGAATCAAGACTTATGATAATTTTCATCAAAGCAATGCAGACAAAAATTGATATAAGTTTTCAGAATATTTGTAATACAAATAGTAATTACCTCATGAAAGGCATAAAGAATTATGAGTTGGAATAATTCAAGATACAAATTACTAAGCAAAAGTATATATTAATCGAATCTGCAAGATGACTGGACTGTAGGTGAGTCAACAGAGGAAACATTAAGAGTTGGCATTATAATGATAAGGTGGCGCTTGCTAATTATAATTATTTCAAATATATATTGTTTGTCTGTACAATTGTGATCAGTAAATTATCATTGATTCTTAGTACTAGATTATGATATCAAACTTGTTCTACTATTAAGCGTTGATTAAGTAAAAATTGAAAATCCATTGATAATAATAAATAACTGCTTAAATAATTTTCGATGATGCATTCTTCATCTGTTAGAAGATTATCAAAAATTTATAATATTAATGCATTTATCTTTTGGTCAGAAAGTAATTAATATTTAAAAGAAATAATAATAGCAACTTACGGCAATCTTTGATAAGGATACATAATCCATCGTTTCTTATGAATCCTGGTTTGCAGAAGCAACCTCTGACACAAATTTCTCTGCAAGTGACATTCCTGTCATCACAAGTTGGTGGACACCATGAACCACAGTATTTGTACTGCTCGTTAGGATTTTTGCAAGATGCTAAAAAGAGTTATGAATTTGACAGTTGGTTATTATAATCATAGCTGAAATCTAAATATGTATCAAACTTTTTTGAGGCATTTCCAAAATCAGAGTATTAGATTTATTTTCACAGCCCAAAAAAACATTATAATTGAATAATACATCACTTTTTTTTTAAATAATCATTTGCTACTTTTTAAATGTAATGTACGGAGGATTTTATCATCTCAAGAATGTTGTTCTGTTAAAAAAAAATCATAACCTACAGAATATGTCAAACAACAATTACATAAATAATAATTTATTTAATTTTATGAAAAAGTACTCACACAAATAACTAATTTAAACATTGGCAATGTATTTTATCCATTTCGATCAGCAAATAGTAAAGGTATGTCTGAATCAAAGCATTATGTTGTTTGGGTTTTAAATCAAATAATCTATTGTATTTATTTGGGACTTTGGAAATAAACTAGGCATAAAAGAACTTACGACAACTTGAAAGTGGTATGCACTGTCCATTAATATCTTTTACAAAACCTTTCTTGCACTGACAAC
Source organism: Himalopsyche japonica (assembly GCA_028555115.1). Taxonomy (NCBI): domain Eukaryota; kingdom Metazoa; phylum Arthropoda; class Insecta; order Trichoptera; family Rhyacophilidae; genus Himalopsyche; species Himalopsyche japonica. The sequence continues at coordinate 713,541 of JAHFWJ010000559.1, read as the reverse complement.
CAAGAGGCTTAGGAGCCAATCCGCAAATAGCAAATTCAGGAAATTCACATGTGCCTCCTTGGCAAGGATTTGGTGATGTGACAACTTCAGCATTTGGGTCGGGACAGTCTATATAAATGAAATTAATATGATACATGTAGAAGTATATATTATTATAAGGAGCCTTCTTGTTGATCTGAGAGTTACAAAAAAATATTAACACCACATTCTTTATATTCATTGCTCAAAGGACAAAGATTATAAATGGTTGTAAAATAGGAAAAAAAAGAGTCATTATGTCAAGTACTGCTGTGTTATATCAATTTAGGTGTATGTAAAATACATATCCTACAAACGATTTAGTTGAGGTGGTATGACAAAACATACATATTCTAATTTTTTACACATATCAACAACTGTGCTTATTGTGACAATAAAAGTAAAAAAAAACTGAGCATACCACATTCCTTCTCGATAACGCATATATTTTTGTTATTTCTGCGATAACCTGGAAGGCAGTTGCAACCTTTGACACAAATTTTTGATGGTATGCATGGTGGTTCCGGGATATCATTAGTTATTGCACTGCACTTTGCAGGACAGCTGTCTACGCAAGTAACACTTTCTTCATTTGGCAAAATGCATTTAGCGGCTAAAAATTGAAAAGACAGAATAAATGTATAGTTGAAAACGGTTTCAATAAAATGTGAGAACAAATTATGAATCTCGAAGACTTACGGCAATCTTCAAGTTTGATACATTTTCCTACAGAATTCTTCACATAACCCTTTTTACACTGGCATCCGTTAGCTTTGCAAGAAAGGCTACAATTAGAAAAGTTGGGAGAGTCGCAAGTTCCACCGGGACAAGGATTGGGACACGCTACTACTTCAGCGTTAGGATCAGCGCAACCTGTGAGTATAATATGAACAGTTAGCAGCATATTGATTTTATTGATATTTTGTAAACTTAACTTGTTTTAAAACTTACTGCAGTCATTAACTTTAACACAAATATTGTTGTTGTTTCTGTAAAAACCAGGAAGACAGTCACATCCTTTAATGCAGGGTCCATTTACAGGGCAAATTGGTTGAGGTCCATTATTAGTAACATAACTGCACAATGCTGGGCAAGTATTCGCACATTTCACGCTCACTTCATTTGGACCGAAGCACTTGGCAGCTAAAAATAAATAAGATATTGAAAAAGCCCCCGGTTTTATCATATAGCTTCATTCTTATGTCTACATATTTAATGTTTACTCACGGCAATCACTCAATAAAATACATTTCCCAGATGCATCCAGTACATATCCGGTTTTACATTGACAGCCAAAAAGTTTACACGAGGCTGTGCAAAGGGAAAAGAGTGGTGATTGACAGGTTCCTCCAGCGCAAGGATTCGGACACTTTACAACTTCAGCATTTGTGTCAGAGCATTCTAAAAGTAGGTAAAATAAATAACAAACATCCATTTAAATAGACTGCAGAGAGTTGAATAGTGTAAATGAGCAACATAGTTATGTTATAAAATGTTTTTACACTTACGGCATTCATTGGCTGCAACACAGATGTTGTTGCCGTTTCTATAGTATCCCGGTAAACAGTCGCAACCTTTTACACACGGTCCAGGAATTGGACAAGGTTTGTGTGGACCAGGGCTTGTTAAGTAAATACATAGATTAGGGCAAGTGTTCACACACTCAACGCTGATTTCATTAGGGCCAGTACACTTAGCAGCTAAAAAAATAGCAATTCAAATTATATACAAGATTATCAACAGGTCAGAATCCATATGAACAATAATATAGGAGTTTTACCTACCAATAAAACTCTTATTGTGTTTCCAGCAATGTCCAAGATCCTCTGAGATGATGCGTCTCTGTTTTTCGAGCCACGCGTCCAAACCCTACGTTGGCAACACCTTTTCTTCTCCACTCTCTTCCTTACCTAAGCCACGCCATCCGGGCGATGCCGTTATGTATGTCATTGTCACTCAAGGTGCACCATGTAGGGGTTACCTGGATCTTGGACATTGCTGGAAACACAATAAGAGTTTTATTGGTAGGTAAAACTCCTATATTGTGTGTTCTGGCAGCAATGTCCAAGATCCTCTGAGTGAATGTTTGTTATCACCTGGTGGCTCGTGGGGAAGAGTTATGTCATCAATGTGAGATCTTAACCAGTCTTCAGCTGATGGTCCGGGTACGATCTTGTGGCCATCTAGACTGCTTGGAAAGGGTTAGTGATAAGGCCTTCCGTCGGATGTGATCACTCTCGCCAGTTATTACCTCTCATCTATGGCTGTCCTGGAGGCCGGCTTATCGGGCCCCATAGCTGTAAAAAATAGTTCTTGGAGGTCTCCGCCTTTCTTTCGACTTCCTTCCGAGGCTTTAACCAGTTGGCGAAGCCAATATATTGGGGCTATATTTTGCGTGCCTCCTTTCCCAATGTGCCAACCCGATTGCTGATGGGTAGTTGACCCGAACGCAGGCCATAGAGCTATCAGGTCCCGTTCCTCTCTAAGCCCGCTGTCTGAATATCTGAGCAATGTCTTGAACTTCATGAAAGTGTCTAACCGACGTCAGTAGTAGCAATGTTGCCATCTTACAAGACACTTCATATAGTCTGGATGTAGGTGGAGTGGTTGCCTTCAAGTGACGGACTTCCTCCTGACATCCCATATAGAGGCTTTCGGGGTTTTTACTCTGGCTAGGGATATGGCTCGGAGTATACGCCTCACCAGGGCATTTCCGCTAATGTCCACGCCGCCCACTGGTTTGCAGAAGGTTGTTATGACTGACTTGTGGACCCCAATTGTGGAGTACGCCAAGCCTTCTCTTCTAGGGGGGGGAATTCGATTATACCTTGCTGAAGGTCTACCACTGCTGGCCCTCCTAACACTGGGCGTCGGTACTTGCTCCTGTCGAAAGGGCAACCTATCATTCTCAGGCGAGGGTTTAGGTCTCGTCAGCCTTTCCTGCAACCCTTGATTTTCGCCAGTCTGTCTCTGACGTGTTCCTCCTTCACCTTGGCCCGGATGGTTTCGGCGGTGCTGGATCTGTTCGGCCCTCTTCCCACACACTATTTGCATAATGTCTTCAGTTATAAGTTGGTGGAAAGAGTCTCTTCAGAACTTTGACTGAAACAGCCCCGCGGGTGTAAGAGGTACCATCTTATTCATAGGATGCTAATTTAGTGACTTTAAAAATAGTCAACACGTGTCGATGTTTACGGATTTGTTTTTGTAGCGACGATCGCGTAACACTTCAGGCGTGTTCAAAAACAACGTCATCAATGACATACATAACAGCGTCACCTGGATGGCGTGGCTTGGGTAGGGAAGAGAGGGGAGAAGAAAATGTGTTGCCAACGTAGGGTTTGGATGCGTGGCTCAAAAACAGAGACGCATCATCTCAGAGGATCTTGGACATTGCTGCCAGAACACACAATAAAATTATTTAGAACTTACGGCAATCTTTGATTAGTATACAAATTCCAAGAGCATTCTTTACATATCCAGGTTTGCATTGACAACCAAATTCTTTGCATTGCGCTTTGCACAGTGAAAATGATTGTAATTCACAGGTTCCCCCGGGGCATGGATTCGGGCATGCGACCAACACTGCATTAGGGTCTTTGCATTCTACAAAAATATTCATTTTTTTACAATCTTTCAGCCTTAGAAATTTTACTCAAACAAATTTATGTTCTATAGACAAATTATATAAATATATCATTAACTTACGGCAGGTTTCTGGCTTTACACATATATTCAAATCATTTCTGACATATCCTGGAAGACAATTGCACCCTCCGGGACATGGGAACGGTGGCAAACACAGAGGCTGTGGAATATTATTGATAATGTATTTACATGAATCCGGGCAAGGATCTTTACACGATGTATATACTTCATTTGGACCAGTGCACTTAGGAGCTGAAAATAAAGTTGAATATTAATGAATGATTGATACATTTCACAAAATTTTACACACATCTAAGAATTAATAATATATTAATACGATATTAACATTTCTACATTCAGTTGCATTGAAAATTTGTTTTGGTCGGTATTTCTCTAATGAAAAAAACTAAGACATATTAGTTATTGCTATCACTAAATTGCTACATATGTTTCATAATTTGTGAAAATAGGGCTACCAACACAATATTTAATTTTAAATAATAAAACAGCATGCTTAATCACTTTTAAAGCGTTAACTGTCACTTCTCAATGTAAAGGCATGATATATTAAACTATAAAAACACATTTTTTATCATGACCATAAATCATATTTTGTAAATATTACTAAAATGTGTATTATTATTTAAAAAAGAATGTTTTGTACTATTTCAACAATTCTATTTCATTTATTTTATTCATTAAATAACATAAAATTTTACTAAACATTCTATTTTATTTATTTTTTAAATAGAATGCTTTTTTATTTAAAAGTAACCATATTTATTATTACAAAATATTAATAATTAATACTGACGGCATTGGGTAATTGGTATGCATTTCCCACTTTTGTCTTTCACATATCCCGCTTTACATTGGCATCCTCTAAATTTGCAAGGCAATTTACAGCTATCGAATGCTGGCGACTGACAAGTTCCTCCTGAGCAAGGATTTGGACAATCAACCATTTCGGCGTTAGGATCATCACAGCCTGTAAAACCATAATAACATGCAACAAATAATATATGTTAAAAACAAAGTTAACCATCTCATGACGTTTCTATGATAATTACTCCTTAAGTATTCTTACACTTGTAAATATGATTAAAGATGATTGAAAAAATTTATATTAAAAAAAGAAAAATTAATTTGGTATAGATTTCTAAATGAGAACTGACATCTTTTTTTCTTTTTAATTTTATTTCTAGACTGTAAATTCCTGTGAGTTTCAAAAACTAGTTCGTCTTTAGAAATGTTAATCTCATAGGTTTCTACAAAACTGTCTGGCTTAATGAAATAAATAAGTTATCATTGATAATCAAAATTGTGAATATTCCTTATGAATTTCAAGAATGTATATGATTATATCCAGCCCAATAGCTGAGTAATTAATATCGTCATCTTCTGTTGCCTTGTTCACGAATTTGTATTGCTGGTGGTCCACTCAAAGTGATAGCTATTTATGAAAAACGAAGCTTCTCATCTTCACTAAAGATACCATTTGATACTGAAAAGCATTTGGTGAGACCACCTAACCACTAGTCATATCCTAGCCATATTTTACTAATATACTAGTATATTCGAAAAGTCTGTCTAAACAACTGACTGACGAGCAGTTCTGATAGAAAATATTCTTACCTCAATTTATGAGCAAATATGACAAAACAAATGACTAACTTTTTTATACAATAATACTGAATTGTGAAAATATTTTAACATACATTGACTTGGCAGGACACAGTCTCCGTTTGGCACAAGTCTGATATATCCTGGCTTACACTCGCACCTTGGAACACATATCCTTTCATTCAGAGGACGGGCACAATCAATAATAAAGTTTTGTACGTAAGAAGCGCAAGTTTTCTCAGGTGGGCAGTCATTTGGGCAAACATTGATAACCTGATTAGGAGGACACTGTTTGGCTATAAAAAAAAACAATATAAAAATCAGCTTTATATAATATGTCTATCACGATTATTGTGCTGGCAAGATAGGCAATTTTTTGGAAGTTCAAAAGTGTTTTGGTAATTTTACCATTTGGTGGATTTATTTTAATATCTGTGTTTTATATGGAATAATTATAATAGCAATCAATCTTTAAAAATTATTAAGTATAGATGGTGAAATATAATTTAGAAACTGCTAAAAAGGGTTATCTCTGCGTTTTCCTTCAAAAGCGGAACAAGTGCTTGGTGTGAAACATATATTGTATATGGTTGAAATTTATTATGCATTATGGTCTCATGGGGATTATCACATATTAAAAATATTACAACAAATTGTTGATTTTATAAAGAGCATACATATATTACTGGTGGCTATGCTGCCTCATTCAATCATCAAAGATGTACATAGATGTATTTTTATTAGATCTATTTGTAAAAAAACACATTTTAAATGTTTTTGGAATGAAGAAAAACTTGCAGTTGCAATATAGATGCCACAATTATCTTATGTATAAAGATTGTACATCTGGCACGTATCAGTGTTGCCCAACTTACGCTACAAGTTGGACTCATGATTTTAAGTATCCAAATATGGTAAAAACACCTTCACTCATATAAAAACAATAACCAATGGTAACTGAATCCCAAAGCTTTATTTTTATTACACAGCTATTTAAGTAGTGAACATGTTACACTTTTGCTATTAGTTAATTTAAAATTAATTTACAAATGCACAAGATCACTTTCGTTTGATGAGTTGTGATGTAATATGTTTTGTATCACAAACGTTAAATCATGTAGAGAAAATAAATTAGAACTAAAAGAACTGCATTTATAAATAAAAACTGCTAAAATTGCACATGTGCCCATTTGCTTTCAACAATATTTGATCTTGTTAATGTATAAAATTATTTATTTATATTAATTCCTAAATTTAGATGCTATTTATGTAACACTGAATAACTTTATTTCTAGTTGCTGTCTTTTTCCATTCTGATTTATGAAGAGGCCGCTCGTACATTTGAATACAATTACAGAATTAGTAAAACATTGAAATGCTCCGGTAACAAAAATTAACTTACGTGGGCACTGTTTTATTGGGACGCAGACACCTTGGTTGTTTCTCGCAAATCCAGTATTGCAATAGCACATGTTGATACATTTAATGTTCACTATTGGGCATGCAAGATCCAACGTGGAACAATAAGCGTCACATGGAGAGCCACAGTTGTAGCACTCATTAGGACCGCATTTTGCTTGAAAACGAGAAAGGATTATTAAAACAAACGTTTCAATTGACATAATCAGTAGATGGTCTCCAAAAACTATTCAGTTTTAATTTAGACACCAGTGACTGTACGTCAAACATGGATAGCTCCCACACATTGAGAAAAACAGTAATATTTTTTGTATGTACATATATAAAGAAACTAATGTTTCATCATAAGAATGTGACAAAAATGATTAATCTTTTTCATTGAGAAGTCTACCCTTAACCCACTGTCTGCCAATGTCTCAACTGATGGGACAACAGATTGCAGTGTATTGATGATTGAAACTAGAGAATATACGAGGGCTTACAATTTGTATAAAACTTTCGTGTATAGGTGATGTTTATCCCTACTAAATTAATTTTGAAATATTTGGAATTCGAACATTCTTTTCGCGATTTAGCATGGAATGGGTTAAAAATTCTTTCAATTAAAACAAGCAATCTACTTACAAAAGTTCAAAAAAGGTTGGTTGACTGTGATATAAGCAATCACAGAGCACATCATGTCTTTCAAAGTGACATCACTTCACAACACGGTGAAAAAAATAGCAATGTATTTTAGTTCTACAAAATTTAATAAGATATAGTTGATAATTTGAATTGTTAAAACTTTGTACGATTCCACATGCTTTGTCACTAACAACCCGGGTTTCGCCTTTCGGCATCTTCAGGCATTCTACTGACTGTCTGTCAGTTCTGTTGCATTCGTGTGATAGAACGCCTGAAGATGCCGAAAGGCGAAACCCAGCTCGTTAGTGACAAAACATGTGGAATCGTACAAAGTTATAACAATTCAAATTTGACATTGAAATTCCATCAAGCACCTTCAGTCGATATCATAAATTATATATTTGATAGCTATTGTGGCTCACGCCTTCGTCAGAGCTATTGAAGAGTGAGCCGAAATAGCTATCAACTATATCTTATAAAATTTTTTAGAATTAAAATACATTGCTATTTTTTTTTAGCGTGTTATAATGGAGTTCTACCAAGTTCTTCAATATTAATATTTCAGAGTAAAATATTCTTCAATATTTGACTATTTTACCTCCACAGCTTAAAGTTTTCACTATAAAATTATAATACTTTTATTTCATTAAATATATATTATACTTACGACACTCTGATGGAAGTATACACTTTCCTTGGTGGTCACGAACATATCCAGGTCTGCAACAGCATCCACCTCCAATCTGACATATTTTGTTGCACACGAGCGGACCGTCATTGTAGTTATAGCAGGTCAGCGGGCAAGGATCTCCGCAGGTATGATGGATAGCATTCGGATCACCTCCACAGCCTAAGTCTGAATCAAAAAGACAACAATGGTGGATTAGCCTCACATCACTGATCTATTGTGATAAAAGATATATTATCTTCCGTCAATAGGTAATATTACATGTTACATAACAATTTACCTATTAAAGTTTTTTCTGAAATATTGGCAGTTAGAAAACATACTGATATCCTAGCAAATTGTTTTGGTTAAGAAGGAAGATATGTATGATTACTCAAATTAACTTTTTAGAAAGTTTTATACATTCATATTTTTTTTTATCACTGTGTGTGATGAATATACTGTGTTATATGTTGTATCTAATTATTTTACTTATTTTTATTGATCATTTTGTAATTTCCTATAGAAAAAATTTTGTATTATTGCCAACCTTTACGCTAACTATTAGGGTTACAGCTACTAAAGATGATTATTTCTCATATACAGGCTTAATATCTATTAAATAAATGTAATAATATTGATGATGTCAAAGATCTATTTGCTCATCCCTGTTATTTATGCAATCATTATGAAATTCGAAATAGAAAATCTTAGTTATTGCCATGTCAAACACGTTAAATGTGCTATTTTCGAAACTGTGTAGCTTGAAAATAGTTGAAATTTTTTAATGTACTGAAAAAACTAACAAATTACGAGATTCATTAAAAAATGCATAAGGATCAACAATGTACGTAATATGTGTATTTTTAGATATTTATAGTAACGTAGATCTACAAAACATAATTCTTTCTTCCTTTATTCGTTGGGGATAGAAAGGTTTGGACGAACAAGGGTGTTAAAAGTATTTACACAAAGCAGACATAATCATCATCACCATATTCGGGTATTTGACAATGTTTTCATTTATGTATTATATAATATAATATTATTATCTGTGTATGTAATATGTAAATATCACGCCTTTCCAGTTAACACTTTAAAAGTAACCAGGTTAAGATACAAAGTTTTTTTTTTAGATCTTTTATCGTATTATTGAGAATGTCTGCTTCGATATGCATCACATTAAACATTTTTGTGTCAATTGTATTTTTTAAATTTACAATGCCTTACACAAATAACTTACGTACAAATAAGAAATTAATACGGTTGAGTCTACTTTATTGTAGGACCTAATCTGAAAAAATGTCTTCCAAATGATTGTTTTAACGCGAAATATTATTTCAATTAATGTTGCCAAACAATGGTCGTTCGACATTATAACATCTACAAGAAATAGACAATAAAATCATTTATGTATGTAAATAAATGACTCTATCGATTATTTGTTGTGTAGGTACATACGTTGTTTCCATTTATGATGATCATTTTCATGCTCTTGATGATCATGCTCATGGTCGTGATGATCATGTTCATGATCATGCTCATGCTCGTGATGATCGTGTTCACGATCGCGCTCATGGTCGTGATGATCATTTTCATGCTTTTGATGATCATGCTCATCCTCGTTATGATCACGCTCATGGTCGTGATGATCGTGTTCACGATCATGCTCATGCTTGTGATGATTGTGTTCATGATCATGCTCATTATCGTTATTATCATGCTCATGCTTGTGGAAACCGTGCACTAAAAGCAATAAAAAAGTTACAATAAGAAACTAACAGCATGTTTTGGTTTAGATTTTATATTGAGATTAGCGGTGTTGAAAATTCTGTCACAAATTTGCTCAAGTTTTTAAATATTTAAATATAATATTTACGAGTACAAAAAAAGATCATACAACTGAGACATCTAATAGAAATTTAACCAACCAAACCTTTTGATTAGCATTCGAAATAACCTAAAGCCTTATCGGTCACTTTATATCTATATATGTCCAAATGATTTGTATGTTATTGAAAAAATAGATCTCAGGAAATGTAGTTTTACAACAGTCAACATTTAGTGAACGGTTCGCACTCGAGCCCGAAAGTATGCTTTCGTATAGCAGATAAAAATGTGTTACGACTTAATCCAACGTTAAAAACTCCCTCGCACCCAAGGTTAACAGCCACTGGTTACGTAGACGTTATTCAAATAACTTTTGAACGAGGAAAGTTTTTTCAATAATTCTCATAAGTCCTTTTCGTACGTAAAACCCAAAATCCTTGATTGGACACTTCGTATTAAAGGCGTGACACTTTTCTTCCTTCTCGCCCACTGTGCCTAATGTTGAAAAAGTGTCGCATCTGACAACGAAAAATGCTTATATACCTACCAGCCATTTCTAGACATCGTCTTAAGGTAACTGCTTTTCCAGAATGAAAATATAAAGCAATTAACGTACAGCCATCATCTCATATAATATCTAATACCCAAGCATTCTTTTCATATGCGTAGCTTAAAAAGTACCGAGATTTGCATTCATCCATTAACATAATACAAAAGTACATACATATATATGTATTACGTATATTACTTTAGATCAGTTATCTCCAAACTCAATAAGTATGTGAGCTACTTTCAGAAATTGTAATTGTCTGGTGAGCTACGTATACATATTTCTTCTTTATAATTTTTTATCATCTGCCCTTATCGTACCATACATATTATAATTATATTACTTTAAATAGATTAGAACGTCAGATAATCGATATAAAATAAAATGCTTACTTTACTTATCTAATTATAAACAATAGAATAATTAAAAATAATTAGTGAAATAAAATTTTACAGGCAAATTTATAAATATGATAAAATATCCTACGCGAGCTACCGAAGAAGTCTCGGTGAGCTACCGGTAAGTAGCTCGCGAGCTACTGTTTGGCGATCACTGCTTTAGATTAATAAATTTATAGTAAGTCCTTTGTGTGTACCACCTTATTTAACGTTATCTAATATAGTTACCTAATCAAATATAAATGATGTTTTTATTCTTCCATTGTTTAATAATGTAAAAAATATTCCCTGAAAAATATATTATGGAGAACCAAATACAATAGATAATATTGTTTTAGGTTAAAATTGAGTGAACAAAGTTCATTGATAGCAAAAAATCAAGGTTTTCCTTCTATAATACAATGGAACGACATACCAGTTATGATTACTTAAGTAATGATTTAATTCAAACTGGTTATTGTTTTTATTAAGATAACCAGTTTTTCTGTATATTGTTTTATTTGCGTTAGATACGTTTATGAGCTTGTGAAGATTTTTCGAAATAATGCTACGTATCAATTTACAATTTCAAAAAATATATGAATCGTAACATTTTCATACTAATTTCACAATTTAAAGATGTGATGAATTATGGAATGTCTAAAATAAAAATCATTCAAAAAAAAAAATCTTTCTATCGAGAATTGACAACTGACACAAATAAATTGGCTCCAAATGAATGATGATGTTCGCATGTATGCACATATCGATGTATAATTTAAAATATGATTCCAATTTTATAATTAATCGCTTTTTAAAAATGTCAATAAAAATTGTGTAATCGATAAATATGGTTGATTAAACGGTTTTTTATGAGATATAATAATTTATGATACTTTTAAATGTTCTATTCTAGGGAGTCCTTCTGTTACTTTTTATCACTTACCTTCAGAATCTGACAAAATATCTAAATCATAGATGATTCTTTTAAAAAAACTATGATATTTGTTTAAAAATAGCATTCTAAATAAAAGTAATCCCAAAAATATACTCAAAAAATTACACAAATAATTAATATTGTTTTTATTGAAAATTAAGTGAAATAAAATCTCATAAGATTGTATTAGTCACAATTTTTTTCAGGTACACACTGTTTCTTGCTATTTCTTAAATATCCAGGCTTGCATATGCACCCAGGGTAACATCCTGGTATATATCTGCATCTGGCGCTAAGATCTGGAGAAGCGCAAGTATTTTGGCAAGGATGGTTTCCGCATTCAGTGTAGACTTCATTCGGTGGGCAAGCATCATCTATTGACAAATTAATTCGAAACCATTCTGTTTCAATCTCTTCCAATTGTTGTTATTATTTCGAAGTTTTCATACATTTAAGCACATACAGCCTGAGGTAAGTAACTTAGAAACCGAAATAAATGTACTATATAAGAAACCGTTGACGACTAAAAATGCATATCGAAATATTTATAAAAAATGATGATGTTAAATTATTATGAGAAAATTAAGAGTAAAGAAATTTGGCAGCATCGCAATTAAAATGAAAAAAAAATTCTATTTACGGCATGATATATCAATCTAAGAGGGGGTAAACATTTCAATCTTTAGAATTTTTTAAACTTTTTTTTAAGACACGGAACGGAAATAATAATTTACGTCATGTAATTAAATAATTCTGATAGAAAATGTTATTAACTATGCAATATATTCTTACATCAGAGGTGTGGAAAAAGATATTAATAACATAGAAAAAATGGAATATACATGGATTCAAACATCTAAGAAGGCATAAAATATCGTGTCATATTTCTTGAATTTCCAACATTAAAATCTTTAATATTTTGACGTTGCAAAGCAATGAACTGGTAATTTGTAATTTTTGTAGCGTGTATATATAAATAAATAAATGTCTTAATCACACTCGCAAAAAAAAAACCGAAAGCCTTTTCATGAAATTAAATACATTTATTAATTATTGAATTTCGTTTCGTTCTCAAATAAAACTAATAAAATCACGACATTCATTAGCTACTGCGGTTTATAATATAATACAAATGTATGGTTTTATGAAATAGTCACTTGTTAAGCTAGAGTCTTATGAAAAACAGTTTACATAATGACAGTAATGTTGAAAGACTCTAAAGTACCGTTTTTATTTAAGAGTTTTTGCTTCTTTAATTTGGGCTATTCAAATAAATTTTTATTTGTTTAACAACAAATCTTCAATACTTTTTAAATATCGCAATTATCTCATGTAATAGAAAACGCAAAAAATACACAGGATTGGTTAGATATATTAAAACTCAAGTGAACTTCATACCTATTGAAATAAATTTATTGCAAATGGTGTCAACAAAAATATAGAAAAAAATCGCTAAGTATCACAGCTAATCCAAAAGATGTAACGTAATATGTTTTTAGTAAATATTCCATAATATTCCACAGTAGAACCCCGCCATTCTCACATTTGTCTTGTGTAACATCGTTTTATTTTCATGGTTCCTTGAATGACGAAAAATCAGGGCTCCATAATTATTATATCATTCATTATAAATAATTTAGCTGCATTCATTTGGAGGAACACAAGCTCCTTCGGAGTTTCTGAAGAATCCCGGTTTACAATCACATCCTGGATTACAAACCAGGAAATTGCAAGTGATTTGTTGTCCAAGGTTTGCGCATGTCTCGCCACACGGAGACACGCAGGGACTCAAAGCTTCATTCTTTTCAGGGCAAAGATTTTGTTCTTGGAAAAAAATATACGATAAGAATTTAATTTCAAGTCATAATTTACCATCGACCATAGACTATAGTGAAATCGAAATTCGGTAAAGTGATTCACCATGATTCGAAATTCAAAAAAAGTTAGTTGATTTATTGAAGTAAATAGAATATTGAAGAAATAGCAATGTATATTATATCTACAAAATTGACAAGGCATACTTGATAGCTATTTCGGCTTAAGCCCTCATCAGAAGTAGATTCTTAGAATGATTTTTAATACACATGAAAAAACTCGTTTTTTCGTAAATAAATCTAATTCGATACTAATTTTACTGACAGCAAAGTTTTCTGTACAAACTATTGTATAATATTTCAAAAAAAGAGAGAAAGATAAGTATTAACTTTTACGAAGCATTTTTTTTATTACCGCATTGTTTTTCAGGTACGCAAGTTCCATCAGTGTCTCTCAAATACCCATCAACACAAATACATCCAGGATAGCATCCTGCTACATAGCTACATCTTGTGATAAGATTGGGTTCAGCGCAAGTATTTCTACAGCCATGGTTATCACATGCACTGTATACTTCATTATCTTTACAAGAATCTGAATCATATAATATAATTTCCATGATTACATCGATCATAAATGAATATTGTCAATAAATATATGCGTAAAACATAAAAATATTCGATCAAGACGTACGAAAATTACAAATAAACATTACCAACACCCACAAGGTTAAACAGGGGTTACCGTTGTTACATTCCGCGAGAAAAATTAGTACACACATTTATTTTTGTTTTACGCGATTTTTGGACGACGCCGTTACTTTTTTTACACGATTTACTCGTTGTAACGTGATTTTTTTACAGAACAAAGAGTGACTCAGATAAATAAAATTATTTACTCAGATGAAGAATATATTATAGGACAAATAGTATTTCATAAAACGAATCCGAGCACAATTCAATAGATTCGTTCAAAAAATCGTGAACGATTATGCATGTATACATATGTATCTCTTTCTCATTGTATTTTTATAGTTAATAGTGAAATTAAATATATTATACGTAAAAAAAAAATTTTGTAAATTTGAAGAATAAATTTAATTTTTTGAAATTTGTGAAATTTTGTTTTTTTTAATCAATTCATCAATTTGTTGAAAATAAGGTTTTTTATGCATTTTTTATACGCGCCACATTCTGGAACCAATGTATCGCATAAATATATATAATTCATGAATTTCTCGGTTACATTATAATATAATATTTTTAATTTTGACATATTTTCTTAATTGCAGATGAAAAATCCACTCTCGATGGAAATTTAAATATCAAACTGAGTAGAAATGCCTCAAATTACCGCATAATCATTTTTGTGATAATACGGGTAGCGACTGCACGTATGTTAATAATAGCATATAATAAAGAAAATGAAATCTGGAAAAAATACCAAAAAGTAAAATTGAGATTCTAATGCAAAACATACGGAAAAAAATAGTTTGTCTTGTTTAAGGAGTAAATACGGCTGAATAGTTTTGTGCACGCACGCACTAGGAAAAGAAAATATGTGCCGTTAAATATTATTCACTTTTTTGTATCAAAATATGATACAAAGAAGGGCATGTATCCTTTTTTGGATGTATTAGGAAAGACAATAAGGAAAATATTGCTTTGTTGCAACCCAATAAGAAAAAATGTTTTACAATGAAACAAGAAACCGAGTACACACCAACGTCGAAATTAAAATAACAATACAAAAAATTATACCATTGTCACGACGTCGTAAAATATAATAATGTAAAAAATATCAAGGGCAAGCATTTTTTGTTCCCGATATATAGATGTTCGTAGACAAAACAATAATAAAATTGCACATAAGTAGCGTAACTATGACAAGTACAAATGTGTGTAAAATAAGGATTAAATGGTTTCCTGGTATTACCGCAATTTTCGGGAATAACGCATTCGCCGTTTGCACTTCTTAAGTATCCTTTCTTGCAAATACAACCTGGCGTACACGAAGCTTCACATCCATGTGGAAATTCGGGATAAGCACACGAAATTTGACAAATTGTATTACCACATTTAGTGTATTTTTCATTGGCTTTTTGACATGCCCGTTCTAAATCAGACAATAATAATTATATTGATTGAATTGGCATTCACTTGGTAGAACTCCATTATAACACGGTGAAAAAATAGCAATGTATTTTAGTTCTACAAAATTATTTTTACAAATATAGTTGATAGCTATTTCGGCTCACGCCGAACTATGATGAACTATGATAGTTCTGACGATGGCGTGAGCCGAAATAGCTATCAACTATATTTGTAAAAATAATTTTGTAGAACTAAAATACATTGCTATTTTTTCACCATGTTATAATAATTATACTTTTTGTTTGTAGAGAAGTTTTGAATTATGAATCTTTAGAATTTCTTAATTCGGCAATATTTTGTAATCTACATGAATATTTACGCACATTGAAAAACTAATTATTTTTCTCATTTATCCTTCAAAGATTAATTAAACTTGAAAACGCTTTAAAAGAACTCTATATATATCAAGTATTATACAGAAACAAAAAAAAAATCATTAACAGTCTACACGATGGAAAAAGTTAAATATTTTTTTAAATTATTTATCGAATTATCGTATTAAAAATAAGCTGTAATGCTACAAAAAAATGCTTAAACTGTAGAAAACGATCTTTCTTTTTAATTGTAAAAAAATAATTTTCAATAAATTCTCCGTTTCCAAAAGTTTTAAGAAAGCTTTCGGATCTCTTAGAACAAAAATAAACTAAACATCACAAACACTAGCTGCAAGCAATAGACATTATTGTGAAATTGCTGTAGATTGTAAACAGTCATAAGTTTAAAACACACACACACACTGAAATAAAGAGATTTATTATATAAGCGAATAGGATGATAATTATTTGGTAGAAAAAAAAAACAAAATATACTGCGGGTTGTAACACAACGTGAGTGGCTAGTAAATAGTTAGAGCACGAAAATTATCGATCCTTTTAATAATATATGTATATTATGTATGTGAATCTTTAAGATTTATTTAAATTACATAAATATACGCGCTGACAAATAAGCTGACATGTTCTTAAACTTACTTAAGTTTCCTGCGAACGTTTGACCAGTCAGAAGACAAATCAAAGCAACAGATAGTATAACCTTCATCTTGGTGGCTTTGTTTCGAGCAACGGTTGGAAATCGAATGCTCAACACAAACCGGTCGCGATATAAGTAAACAAGAAACGGGGGGCCTTCCCGAGAAGGAATTCGGTATCACAATGCTCGCAAGATAAATATAGAGATACCGCGGCGATCAACAAGGATAACAACGACAAATCATTTTAGCGAACACTTTTACCGGAGCTATTTCCCGAAGAAACAACCCGAACTTGGTTTTGTGTCAATTGTTTGAACTATTTATACCTTAGAAATATCGTGGTCAGTATAATTTTACGAGGTCGTGAAAATCATTCGTGATATTTAAACATATAAAATCACTGTCATTTTCAGTTTGAAACAGGTGGAAATGGAAATTTAATCAATATTCATTTTCCGATATATTTTAGTAAAGACTCCTTATTAACTTAAGTACATATTTGTATGAATTAGCGTGCCATCTTGTTATGATCTAGTATCTAAATCTTAGGTTTCCAAAGTGAACCTCCCTAAGCGTACTAGTAAAAACTGTTTGGGCATTCGGGAAAGTAGGGGAGAAGCAAAAAAGGGGCCAAGAGTTGCTAATATTTTTTTTAGCTTAAATATTATTTAATTATTATTACACGTTGTTATAATATGTAATCTGCTACACATTACAATTGTCGATAACATCCTCATTGAATCAAATGTTATCTACGATTTTGTAATTTTACGTAATGAATATACGTAAAAATGAGATGGTTGCATTTTGATTTATTCTCAACAATTGGAAACACCTCATATCCATTTTGTCAATCAAGATTTTCCCGTGTTATAATAAATTAATTTATTTAATAATTTAATTATAATAAAAAAAATAATATTAAGCCCGTTCTCAAATGCTGAGGTATTTATGGGTTTTTATTCAAAGGTACGAATGTCTGTAATATCAAAATTTCCCTCCCATTCCAAAATAACATCATAGCGGTCCCAAAAATAGCGATATATATTACGACTAAAAAAAAATTTGCACCTACAAGATTCGAAAATGCTGCTTGGTGAATTGGTATGTAACATACATACATTGTTATTTTCAATTATGCCTACAGTGTAGATTCGTGAATTTCAAACAGTTGAAGTCAAAGTCATCAAAAATCAGTCTATTTGGACTAATTCTTTTTATTCTTTTGAAAATATTCAACGTCCGATGTGGTCATATGATAATTATTTACATGTATCTAAAAGTTCTTCAAAGAATCGTCCATATGTAATACTATCTTGAGAGTTATGAGAAACTATACATTTGATTTTTTTCGAAATATTTTCTTTCTATAATGATAAAAATATCTGTGTTTTCCACTTTATTTTTAAAATAGGTTATTCTTTCTAAAAACTTAAAGATAATATAACGAACTAATTGATTAAGCTTATCTAATTTCACTTTGCTTACATGATTTTTTTATATGTTAAAAAATCCTTCTCTCTCCTTAGTGTTCTTCATTCTGTCAGTAAATTAGTATTTATTCAATGCTTATCAATTTTTGTTGTATCACATGTAGATTTTCAAAAAAAAAAAAATTAAGCCCATGGCTTATGATGTTTTTGAGGCATTCATTCTTTAATACTCAAAACTACGAGACAATTTTTTAATTGTTTAATGTATGTGACAAGTATTTTTGAATATCAAAATAAAATAAAATCTGGTACCGATTCGCCACTGATGGGCATTAAAACATTTCATAATCGTGATTTCAACATAAATACTACAATATACATCAATAAGTTATAAATATTTACAGCTATTTAACTAAACGTGACAAACAAATGGAAAAATAAGAGCTAATTTCAGTTACATTGATAAACAAAGTAATCTTTTTTGTTCTAAAATAAACTATTTCTATTTTTTATGAATTAATCCTAATTATTTGTACATCATATTTACTGATAAAAATATAGTATTTTTTTATGAATTATGATTGCTTTTCTCACCTTATCATGAGGTTGATTAACCCTTGAGATGTCTTCAAATCCCTGCCGCATCTTTATAATTATTTGTTTCTTTTCGTAACAAATATTTGTCAATCATAGCTTTTCTTTTTATGTCCTGACATATGAGACAACAACCTTAATATCAGTGTACAGATGATTTAAAGAAAACTTGACATAATTCGATCTTTCACTTACTCTCTTTGGAGAAAGAAAGAGACCTGGTTTTTAAGGTCTGCTAATAAGTGCGCTGGAAGGAAAGAAAAATATTACATGCAATCTTCCTTTTGGATAAACATTCATAAATATATTGAAAAATCAACCCATCCTAACTCTTGATAAAGTAATATAAAAATATTTAAGAGTATATTGACTTATTTGAAAAAAATTATAAATGTTTACGTCTTTGGACTAATAAAAAGCGGACATATTTCAACCACTATCACATAATAATGTGTCTTATATATACACTAGAACAGGATTCCCTAGCACTTCTTGCCTACTTAGTGAAATTGAACCCGGATACTATTAAAAATTGTACTAATTGTACTATTGATAAATTTCTTATTTATTTTAACTTTAGAGGTATGTCAAAGACAATGCAGTATTATTTGTTAGTTATCGATACATTTTCACATTGATTTTTTTCTCGAAGGATTTGTAAAAAAAAATCCATGGCAAACATTCGCTTTTCATAGAACAATTTTTAATAAAACATTTCAGTAATTTTCAATTTCGAAACCATTTTTTTTATTATAGCTTATAAATATAAAAAAAACCAAACAATATTTTTAAATATTAAACACAGAAAAACCAAACAAAAAATTCCATAATTAATTGAAATAAAAACTACAAATTAAAGAGAGCTTGTAAAATTTTGAAAACATGGTATTTGGTATTCTGTCTCTTTTCTACAAATGCTGATGACTGTAGTTTCAGCGTTGTTTCGGAAAGAAGAAATGCTGCTTCATCTTCCTTGCAGTTTCTCTGGTTTGTTTTGTATACCGATATGTCAAAAAATTCTTCTCTTACGTTGTAATGTTAAAAATGTGGCTTATATTATAATGTCTTTGTTATCAAAGACGAGCACTCTTCCAGCGATATCTAAAATGAAGAAAATATTTACAACTTATATATAGTGGTATCTTTTACATAAGAATTTAAAAATATGAACCAACTGCTCGCATAGTGAAAAAAATATCTGCTGACCACAAGAAAACTTCTGCAGAATCACAATGAGTTTTAAAATTTGGATGAGTATAGCAATTGCTCTATATATTAATTGACTTATCTTTAACAATCAATTTTATTATTACTGAAGTTGTATTTATCAATTATTATTTAATATAACAATAAATCTTAAATAAAAATTCTACTCCACAAAACTGCTTAAGAAACTACAAAGTTTTTGTTGCTAAGCTGAAGTAACAGCATCCAATTTTTCAATCTAGAGCAATTGTTAAAAATGGAAAAAGTCTACCAATAAAACCTGTTTGTGATATGAAAATAATTCTCAAAGAAAATTAGTTAATTATAACAAGTTATTTTAGACAAATGACATGCAGAGGGAACAGGTCATTATTACAATATTTATTATTACATTGCATCTGTGAATTTGTTAGATATTGTAATAAACAAAATGGAAAAAATATAAAATGATAGGAAATGTTATGAGCTGACTGCAAAAAAGCATAGGAAATGAAACATCAAACAATATAATCATTTTCCTCACAAGCTCCATTGAATCAAATTCTTTGTAGACTATAAAAAACTTTTTTTTTAACCGAAACAAAATCACAAAGATAAAACCTCTAAACAGGATTCGACTTTTAACAAAAGTCAGTGACAATCCTTCAGTGGCAGATTTGCCTGTTTTTTTTTAAATTTTTTTCATACACACCCAGTCCTCTTTTTACGCGAATTCGATTATACGCGATTATTTGGACGGCACCGTTACATTTTTTTCATGCTTCACTCGTTTTTACGCGATTTTTTCCCCAAATTTGTTTTACAGAAGAAATTTATATATGATGCTAGGCATGTAAATTTCATTATTTTTTTAAATAAAAAAAAATATATGTATTTTTACAACTTAATTTTGTAAAGTATTCCATTTTTTTAAATACACATACAATTGCCAAATGTTGACAAGTGTATCGGATATTATGCGAATTTTTGTTTTAGGGTGTGTAAAGAAATATAATGGAATTGCGTAAAATCATGGGATGTATGTAAACTTGTTTAAACACAATTCATTTATTAAATTCGTTGAATAGCACCTTTCTCGGCCTCTAATAATTCATATAAGTGTATAAAAGATCATAAAACATATCAATTTTTTTTTGCACGAATTTCAAAGAGCAAATTTTGGTTTTTCATACGTTTCTGGTACTTTTTTACGCGATACTTTAATTTTTGGAACCAATTTATCAAATTATATGAAAGTTATGATTTTTTTACGCGATTTTTTTTACGCGCCTTTTTCTGGAACCAATGTATCGCGTAAAAAAAGGACTGGGTGTATGTCTCAATTACTTTTACCACAATTTTTTTTTAAATATCTTACCATTTTTGTTTCATTCTGAAAAAAAGGTTGGTTTCATTGTTTTGAAGGATTCGGAATTTGTCATAAAAAATACACACCTGCTTTAAATGCATTTATTCTCATACTTAAATATTAGAAGAGATACGTAAAATGACATGTTTTAAAAGTATTTATTTATCAAGGCTATCCAACTGCCAAAAAATCATACTATTATTTTTATTAACATTAGATACTTGATAATTTTTTGTAAAATTAGTACACTGATCTTAGGAAATCGCGTGAAAAAGTAACAGCTTAGCTACAGTAACTCTTATTATTTTTAATGCAGTATAAATAGGGAAACGTTACATTTTTTTCAATTTGTGATATCATTTTATCTATTGATGGCTTACTTTTTTAACAGCTATCACATCGACAAAATTACTTTAATGTTATATATATCTATTATAATAAATACTTAATAACGAGCTACAATGGCGATAAGTCAACATCTCGAAATATGCTTCTGAGTATGGCAACACTTTTTACAAATACAATGATCTCAGAGTAGTTATTGCTCGCTATACGTTTAAATTTAATGTAATCAACTGCTAAGCTATTCAAAAGTGATATGGATAAATCCACGCATGCTGAAATCAATCACCAATCAATCACTGGAATGTAATTATTTTGATCAACAATTTAAATCTCAAATTTAATGGAATGATTTAACAAAATACCAAAAAAGTTTCACAATCTAATAAAATAAATTATGTGAACTTTATAATTTACTGTTTGATTTTTTAAAAATGTGTATGTTTAACATTATAAAAATGTTTTATTATTAAATCTAACAAACCACTAATTATTTGGACTATTGCATTTACACCTACTTAATCGTCAATAGAAAAAGCAGGCCCATGCCCTTTCATAATAATACTGTGAAGTAACCTTGAACTGTGTAAAAAGAGAACATCTGCAATTGGACTATAATAAATATTTTGCTTTTTTATTTATAATAGACGATTGCATGTTGGACAACCCTGAAGTGTGTTTGATATAAATAAGTATAAAATATATATTTAATATTATCTTGCATATGTGCGTAAAAGCTTAGGAATGATACATTCATATTAAAAATTATATATTTATCTTACAAATAAATTAATACACAATGATATGAGAGACTTTGCTATGAAATGCTGTTAAATAATGTAAATATTTATCTTTTGCTAATATCTCAGATTTTATAAACATTACTTGGACTAAATTTATAATGATGCTCAATAACATTAGCTATGTAAATTGGATTGCTGATGCACACATATACGCCAATATATAAAAAATATCACTATCGAAAATTCATATTTTGACATGGAAAATCAATTTGCCAATTTATATATAAAAAAAAAAACAAACAAAATTTTATTTGGGCTAGTAAAAAAATACTCACCGAAAATTACAAAAGATACAACACTTAAAATGATTGTTTTAGACAAATAATTAATCAATAAATATTTAATGTAATAATTATAATATTTTCTAATTTACAGTATTAAAAAATGAAGAATCTGTCACTTTGAAACAAAAACACCTCTTTGAAAATGATTCCCAGGTAAGTAAAAATACTACTAGATCATAGGTGGCCAAGGAGCTGAACAATTTCATTAACTTTGTATATTTTTCTCCACTCAAAAAGGTTTCTACAATGCATGGTTAGTATTTTTTAAAGTTTTTAGTTTTCATGATTTTTTTCTATATTTGTGGTTAAGAAACGATGACGTCTTTTGCCATTATACAAATGATTTAGATTTTTTTAAATAATAAAAACACATTTTTTAGTGTATTGATTGAATTGGCATTCACTTGGTAGAACTCCATTATAACACGGTGAAAAAATAGCAATGTATTTTAGTTCTACAAAATTATTTTTAACAAATATAGTTGATAGCTATTTCGCAGAACGTATAGCGTCAGAACTAGACGATGGCGTGAGCCGGAAATAGCTTATTATAATCAACTATATTTGTTAAAAATAATTTTGTAGAACTAAAATACATTGACATTTTTTAGTACTTATTTCCACAATATATTTTTTGATCAGGACCGGTTTCGCTCATTGCGAGCATTATGAACCTTAAAAGTGATAAATGATTTAGAATGAATGAATGTTTGTTTGTCTGCTGAAAAGGTTGGCCACATATGAACTAAATTTAAAAAATTTTAAGGATGACAGAAAAAAATGGAATGTCTATTGCTTATTTATATTCGTTATTGCATAAAATATTCATTGATTGTTAGAATAAAAACACAATTTCTATTAGAAATAAAAAACAGTACTCATATGTTTGTCATTTTATATTCAAAATATTTTGATTTAACGCCTTTGTGCTAAACTCCTTGTTAAATGCATTCAATTCAAACAGTTAATAACCTTTAGGCTAGAAAAATATCAATTTGCTAACGCTAGTTTCAAAATAAACCAATGTTTACTAGTTGGAAGTCACATTACACATACTACCAGTTATTTTTTTTATGTAAAAAAATTGTTTGAACTGATTTAAATAAAGTAAAAAACAAATATGTATAGTTTGGGATTCATCATTAAAAAATATTTTATGGGTATGTTTGTAAAAAAAATATGTCCTGTTGTGGGTTAGATTACAAGACATTCCATGTTGATTACTCAACCTCAATATTAAGTGTTCTGATTCAGTGAATAATCGATAATATTTTTATATTTTAGTGACACCTTTCCGCTACAGGGCAAAGTAAATATTAAGGAATCTATTATTACAAATTTGTGCATTCTTTTATCATGTATTATTTTTTTGATTCTGAACAAAATATTTTCTGATATAGGAAAAATTCACTATTAATATACACACAAAGAGCTCTGTTTTATCCCTGGGAAAAAAGTTATAAAATGATACTTTTAATGGTAGGAAAACGGAGATTACTTACAAAAAAAAGAAATCATTCTGTCAGTTATTAGAGAATAAAAGGAGCACATTAGATATAAGGACCGTTAAAAATGGGTAACAGAAGTGACAGAATTTTTCAAAAGTAAGGAGCAGCCATTCAGCAACAATTGAGATGTTAACAGCTAGTGGGTTAAATGCGTTAAAACAATAGCTTTCTTTATTAATGTAATGTGCCATGGTCGTCAATAACCTGTGAAAAATATTTTATACTATTAGTTTCAATAATTGGGATGTTATATGTTATGTATGCTTATTTTATTCAGGTTTCTTATATTTGAAAAAATAGTAAAATGATAATGAAAAATATTAGAAATAAATGGAAAATAGATTTAGCATAAGTATTTGTCGCTAGCTTGTGGAATAAAAAGTTAAGTATTATTTTTCTATTTTAAAACAAGTAAGAATCGTTATTATTTGAGAATAAAGTACAACTGCTGAATAAATGGATTCCTTAATAGCAATTCACTTCATCTTATCCAAAAATACCAAATTCACAAAAACAATTGACTTATCTTTAAACATTCAGGAAGAGAAAAAACAGCACAAATAGCAGGGTGGTTAATTTCATATATAAAGTACATAGTAATATTCATTTATAGTATTGAATCAATACAATATTTTATCTAAGTTAATGAGTAGTGTTTGTGGAATCAGAAATCATTATTTTTGACTAGCCCATATTTATGTGAGCAATGAATTAAATATGTTTATAATGAACATCCAATATCAATTATCACTTATAAATATTATGTTTCCATATTAAACAAATAGTACATGTAAAATAATTTTACAAAAAAAAAAAGAAAAACCTCATAGGAAATTGGGAAAATATATACCTCCAAGCAAGCAGGAGAAAAAATTAAAGGAATAAAGAAAAGTGTTTCTTTACAAAGGGGATTTTTAAACTATATAAAGGAAATAATTTACAATTACAAAAATTGAAAGTGTTCCAAGCAGGATAATCTCTTCGCACAATTCTCATTGTAAAAGAATAAGTAATTCAGTCACAATGATATATTTCTATGACTGATACAAGTACTTCTTGAAATATAATACATGATTTTCAACATATTTTTTTCTCCAACAAAATTAATATTTAATCCTATTTATAAATAATTTTTACTTTATATAAGATAGGTATGCACCTTTAACTCTTTTGTGGATGGAAATACATATGACATTTGTGAATTAGAAAAATTTCACCTTGTTTACGAAAGCATTCTAAAGAAATGTCAAAAATTTTGGTAAATAAAATCACTGCAATAAATAAAACGTCTTTTAGAAATAAAACGAAATGACTAGACGGGTGTACCGAAGTCCGGGTCTCCGTTGCCTTCGATGAGAATATCTTTAGCCAACGGATAACTGGAAATGGATGAGCGTTTTCCTGAGACAGCTTTTACTTTATTCGGCATATTGTAATATTCAGTTTCGGTTTTATTGGTAGGTAAACTATAATTACTCTGCTTCAGCGGCTTCACAGATGGGTTTGACTTCTGACTGTCTCTTTCATAGCAGTCGTTCATCATCGACTTCTCGAGTTGACCTAAAGCCAATTTGAGTGTGGCATCAATATCGGCCTGACTGTGTTCACTAGAGTGCGTTCCTCTAATGATGCTTTCAATCACTGGGTAAATATCATTTATTTCCGTTTCAATCTGTTCTTGATTTACTAGAGCGTCAGGAAAAATTTGTTCCGCCTCAGCGTAATTCTTGCTAGATGCCGGATTCACATTGGAGCTCTCATTGGATGGCAGTTTATTATTTAAAATATCGGTATTGTGTGCTTTTAAAGTCTCTTGCATGTTTTTTGAGAAGTCTTTAAGCGGAATATGAATGACATCCGGAGGAGGCGGAACTCTCTTTGCAGAACCGATTCTGAACCCGCGGTTCTTCACGCTCAATTTTGTGTTTAAAATTTTTTTATCGCTACCTTGTATGTTTTGCGATGATAAATTTTTCATCTCAACAATGGCATTTTCCATTTCTTCGAGCTTTATATTTTGTTGAAAATTTGCATTTGCACATTGATTATCAGCATTCAGTTTTGAGTTAAAACATTGTTCATTGTTACTATTGTCACCATTTTCAACCGAATCACCCGGTTTAGTTTTGATGGCCAAAACGACACTGTTATTTGGTTTAAT
Organism: Himalopsyche japonica; assembly: GCA_028555115.1. Taxonomy (NCBI): domain Eukaryota; kingdom Metazoa; phylum Arthropoda; class Insecta; order Trichoptera; family Rhyacophilidae; genus Himalopsyche; species Himalopsyche japonica. Next base: position 687,231 of record JAHFWJ010000559.1, on the reverse strand, counting down.
ATTTGGTAAAGCATGTTCGGGAGTAAATCTCATCAGAGGCTTTTCTTCTACAGTATTTTTTTTCATCGGTTCAGCTTTAGCGGGCAGTTTCTGAAGGGATGCCAGTTGCTCTTGAAGAACTAAGTTAGTCTCAACTTCGGAACTAATCTCATCCATCAAATTTGAAATGAGCTTCTTCGATTCCTGCTTTTCTTCTTTGCTGGCCTTTTCAAATATCGATTGGATTGTTTTGACACCGAATTTTGAATGAGTATCACTATCTCGGTGATATCTTTTATCCGGTTTGATTTCACGGACGGGAGAGTCCATATCAGAAGTGTTCGCATTGTTTATCGCTTGATAAGCTCCCTTGCTTTTCCAGTCTCCACCCTTCACGCGCTTTTTCTTGGTTACTTTAACTTGAGGCTTTTTACCGTGCACCGGAGTAGTCTCTACGGAATCTTCGGGTGATAGGGAAGATTCGTCAAAACCCTTTTTCAGGTCTCCCAGAAGACCGTGGTATTGGTTCAATCCGAACGGCTTGATATTTGAAAGTTTTGGATAGAGAAAACCTAAATTTTGATTGCCTTCACTGTCTTTATTATAACTGTCCAAGTTAGATTTATGCGATTTGACCTCTATCATACTTTTATCACAATCCATTTTGGCAGAGTTTTTCCTAGCAGTCTTGTGTTTAACATTCTTAACGGGACTATTGATTAAAAGATCTGTGGTTTTCAATAGTTTATCATCTGACTTCATTTCATTAGTGGATGCATAAGTCAAGTTCTTTTGGTTTTCAATTTTATTCGTTTCATCGGTTACACTTTTGGGTGATTTAGAATCGGCGGAATTGAGGTCAATGTTTCCGCACGATATTCCCGATGAAATAATTATATTATCGCTAGATGTCTGCATGGGGGAACTCGCGCTTTCAGAATTCGTAAATGAATTATTGGATGTATTTAAAATTACATTACCATTGTTAACAATATCGACCACTTCTACGTGTTTATTTATGAAATTACAGCCATCCATTTCTTGCACATTTACGATTTCGTCACATATCAGATTTGCCTCATTTTTGTGTGAAGTCAATTTATCATCATAGGGTATAATGGTACTATTAATTTCAGTCTCTATTTTTATAGTATTGTCGTCCATATCTAAAATGGAATGTTGTACGACTTTATTGTTATTTGCCGTGTGATACTCATCATAAAGGTTATTAAAACCGAAGATGCTGTTTTGACGCACAGGGTAAGTGGAATCATCAAACCTGAGCGGTGAAATATTAAGATTATTGTTAAAGTAAGTATTTTGTGCTGCAGTTTGATGCGCATAACTATGCAGGGCACTTATTTTATGATTATTTTCAGGCGTGACTATGTAATCGCTGTAGTCTTCAGAGCCACTTCTGAAAATAACATATTTTATTTTTATTATTAATACGCTATTTCAAGCTTACATATAGTGTTATGGAGGATTTGCGTGGTAAAATAGTTATTTTATGGCATGTTTACTGGGATAAAATGGAGTCTTTAGAATAGCAAGTCTCAGTCAAGGCATATTAACAATGTTACAAAACTAATCTAATAACTTTTCTATGAATCATTGCACTGGTGTGCAAAGTTAGTAAATATTTTAAATTAGTTTTAAAAGAATAATTGCTTTATCATAGTTAATGATAGCAAATGAGTAAATCAGTTAATAAAACAGATATAAGTAACATGATACTAACCTAGGATGAAGACCGTCCTGTTGGCTATCCTGGCTATGGCCATGGTTGAGAGGGTGCAGATGCGGGGGATCGGGAGTCCGGGGTGCTGTAGGTGTCGCTTCCCCTGCACCTCCTTCGTCACTTGGGAAAACTGGATACCTAACATTTTAAGACAGAGCAATAGCAATTTCATATTTGTTTGTCTACTGTACACAATACATACACTACAATGTAATAATTTTTGTCTAATTATAATATAACAACAAGTATATTTAAGACATCTGATGCTGCATATTTAAAATAAGTTTAAGGATTCTTGGCTCCAGCAAAGTTACTGCAAAAACAGCGAAGAAAATTAAACTTTTCAAATGCACCACCAATTTACGACTATTTCTCTAGATTATTCAAGTCCTGGTTTGCTGCATCACTATTCTTTCACCCCTGCAATTTTTTTTTGTGCTAGATGAACAACTCTTCCTGAATAAGCTATTTAGTCAGTAGAGAAACTCAATGTAAATAAAAATGAACAAATGTAACAATTGAAAGTTACTAAAAATGTAAAGCTTATAGCCGCATAAAAGATCACAAAAATCCAATATTTCAAACTACGTATATTGGAAACTTTACAGATTAAACACTAAAATAATCAAAACTAATGTAAATTAATTAAACAGATGTGTCTGATATAATGATATAATTAATCGTTTAATTTATTGACAAATATACTCACTGGAATGTATATCCATCTTCACTGAGAGAATTGTCATCATCAGAGTCTTCGGCTACAAATTGCACACAAAGAATACAGTCCCCCGTTTGGTTTTGTAAAATCGAAACCGCCTCCTTGTGGCATGCCTAAAAATATAAAAAATATCAAACAGAAGGATCATCCAAAGAAGGTTTATCGTTGGAGATAAAATGTTGTGTAAGCTTACCTGTCTTAGGTCAATGTTATTAACAGAAAGAATAGCATCTCCTACGTAGAGTTGTCCAGTATGAGCGGCCGGTCCGTCAGCTTCAAGTTCTGATATCAAGATTGGGACACCGTGCTCTCTGCCGCCCTACAATTATGAAAACCATTTATTCAACTTTTAATTCATACTTTCAAAATAGATTCATTCCCACACGCAAACTACACTATATTATTGAGATGGATTGAAAAGTATAAACACAATCTAAGGAGGAAGAAAAAAATACTTTTGCATAGTAAGGAAGAACAGTGAAATAATTTTTTTTATCGATTAATGAATGCAAATTGAATTACTGTAATGCTAATTCCTAGTCCTTGGTGATGTTTTCTCGGGACTCTGACATGTCTCGGTTCTCCGACTCCGCGGCTTCCCGCTCCTCTCGCTTCACCTACACTTACACCGGCTTGTTCGGCGACACTAATGCCACGGCGGGCACTGGCACCTCCCCCATCAGCTGACCTGCATGCCCGCACCTGTAAATTAATTAACCGTAAACATCTATTATCCGTATTTTTTCTATAAGCCAAAAAATTATAAAAGAAGCCAACAGTAACAAACACTTTTGTAGATATGATAAAAATATGTATAAATATAGATGGATACTATGACAAATCAATCTATATCGCTGATGGCACAGGTCTGAATTGAAAAATATTACATAACATATATTCAACATAAGATGTTACAAGACTGCAATCTGATACAAAAAAGTTAAGATGGTGCCAGAATAATAAGGTATGCAAATGTGGCATGTATACTTTCACGTTTATCCGGGCTATCTTCATTCCCATTAGTCCAGATAGTTAAGGTTCTTATCTATGTATATTTAAATGAATGAATAATCCACCAGAATTTAGAACAATATAGATATTATAAATATTCTCACAACAGTCTTGTGTCTTTGAAGTAGTATTTCCGCTTCGAGCTGCCGCCATAGACGGTCTCGGAGTTCTCCTTTCATCTCCCGTCCCAGCAACTGAAGCTGTTGAATTCGTCCCGCTAGTTCTTTGTCGAGGTATTTAGCAGCTAGCCTGAAATTGAATCAGAATAAAATGTACAAAGGAGGCGATGAAACGCAAATGCTAAATTGATCTCTCATTACAATAAAATTTATTTAAAAAAAAAAGGTTAAATTGAGTTAAGAGTTACACTTCTAATTCATTTAATAATAAAAGATAAAGCTTTTGGTTTCTCTGTGAAGCATTTACAAGGCAAAAATATACATTTGGTGTATTCAATTTAAATATATAATTTTCATTTTTCGTTATCTAAAATTGTCCAGATATAAAACAATTGGATTGCTGCACTGATTGGATACGAAGTTTAAAATAGTATTACATACCTAGCTCCGTAAACCTCGCTGTGTAAGGCCAAAACTGTATCTCGAAGTGCAATATTTTCTCTATAGAGCTGTAGTGATTCGCATTTGAGATGAGCCATATCTAGTGACATGTGGCCTATAGGTTCAGGATCTGTTAATCAAAAATACATAATTCAATTATTTGTGGTACTTCCACACCAAAAATATGAATACTAATTTTTAAGTTTTTTTTCAGATTGATCAATTTTTGCTGGTTAACAGTAAGATTTTTTTGATATAAGTGTGCCAGTAACTAAGATAGAAAATTTCAAAAAGCACAGCGCATTCTAATGGTATTTTTTTAATGCTAAGTGATTCTAAATTTATCAAAAAACATTGATGCGTGACCTTGTTCAGGTGGTGGAAGCCGACTAAAATACTGCTGCTCCAATACATCCTTCCTGGCTCGAGCATCAACGAGTTCTGTACGTAAATTGATCAGCTCAGCCTAAAACAATGGAAAATAAGTGTTAAACACAAAAATATTTTCTTTGATTAAAAGTGACAACAATCATCACCCCTTATTTTTTAAAAAATGAATATAGGATTACGATAACTGTTAATGGAAAATTTTATGGTAATATGAATTTTTTGACACTTTACAAATTTTGTCCCTTTATATAAAACTTAACAGCCTGATGTAATCCGATAACACACGATAAAAAGTTTGGGCAGGGATTCACAACCTTTTTCGGTACATCATTGTTAGGATTATTATTCTCCTTTCACAAGATAGTCCTATTCACAAGGTGCAATTCAAATATATGTATATTGAAAATGTTCAATATGTAAAAGCAATAACCCTCTGAATCAATACAATTCTCTTTCCCATGGTGTAATTCCATCATTAGGGTTGTTGTAGAATGAAACATCACAAAAATATCAAAATATAAAATCATTTTATGTATATTCGAAAACATCGTCACATCTTTTGTCATTGTTATATTTTGAAATATATTTTGAAAAAAAAACACGTTTTCATAGATACGGGTAGTTAAAAAAAATATTTCGATAAAGTAATAAATGTTAATTTTGCAATATACAATCAAAAAAGTCGAAACTAATGTCGCTGATTCGCTACTGGATTTTGCCACCATACTTTACAAACACGTATAGTAAATTAAAAACCAAAATCAAAATATTAATTGTCTCCAAATAAAAAGAAAAAAATGTAAAAGGTCGATTTATTTTATTTGACAATCATAGATACATTTAAGGTTTAGATGTAGGTTGTCAATGTTGTCATACGTTGATCATAATATGAGGTAAACGGTGGGAGGAATACAATTTCGTGTTATTAGGATTTCCCAAAAAATTTACAATTCAATTCGATATAATTTCTTTAAATTATACATGCATTGCCATTTAATATCTGTATGAAATATTTGTACAACAGTGTCAAGTTATATATATTTTATCACTAGGACACTAGTGTAAAAAATTACCATCATAAAATACGAATTATAAGCGTTTAAGTGAAGAAACCGCTGGGGGGTTATTTTTCAACAATCTGAAAAGAAAATTGTATCACAGGTAATTTAGGTCCTAATTATTGAAATACATTTTTCAATAATCATTCAATTTGGCTGTTTTGGCAGATTTTAAGTTTCTTCGCTCATCCACTAATATAAATTTATTTATTTAAATTACTGGATTCCACATGTTTTATCACTAACGACCCGGATATCGCCATTGGCATCTTCAGGCATTCTATGCAACAGTGAGAGTCGAATCGTACAAAGTTTCAACAATTAAAATTTGATATTGAAATTCCATCGAATACTTTCAGTTGATATAATAAATCATAATGTAGTCAAAACGAATATATATTCTATACATGAATTGAATAATACTTTATAAATACGAATGATATTTTATTTCGCATTTAATATTTTTTCGCCTCGTAGCGTAGAAAAAAAATTCATACCTTAGAACCGCCAACATATCAAATGTGCACTTTTGTTTTTGAAGTACGGATATTAAACCAATGCAAATAGAAAGATATTGATATAAGATAATGAGTACCTACTCAATGTTTCGATCGATATATAAACCTCGTCATGGTTATTATACGTGCCGCAAATATATTATATTTAAGACATTGCTAATAGTTAAACATGACGAAGCAGGAAAAAAAACATATCACAGATGAGGAAAAGCCGTCACGTCACACGCGGCAGATGTTCATGTTAATCATAGGAAAGATCGGAAACGTAAAATTAGTCCAGCCTGAATTATTAATTCCGTTTATTTCCGTTGAGCCGTGAGTCGGCCATTCATATTAATATGGATTTGTATCTCTGTTCCGAGAATTACCAGCACTCGGATTGCGCCATTAGTAATATCGACCAAAAATATGCGCATCGTGCCAATCGATTGAAATAGAAAAGTGCGAGCTGCGCGTCCAGTCCATTGAGAGATAAGAGGCAGGGCTGGCGATATGGCGATACGCATCGCGGGTGGCCGACAAATAATGCATTCCACGCATCTCATACTCGGCGGCTCATTCATCTGCTCTAATGACGGCCAATAAAATTTGGGAGGCGCTACTTCTGCCGCAAAGTGCCCCAAGTGCAACGCGCTCTCGAGTGGAACGAATCGAATGCGATCACTATTTGATTTGAGACCGACACTTCTAACATCACTAGAAATCCAGAAGACAGACGGCCTCGAATTCTCAATCCTCTCTAGATCAGTGGTTCTCATGGGCGGCCACCAACAGTTTTACAGTAAACATTGATATTTAAAAAAAAAAAATTTTACAAATGAATGAATTGTTTTAAAATTTATTGAATAAACCTGACATATCCAGCATTTAATAATAAAACTGTTAAAATTTAAATCTTGGTCGAATTTATATTACACGTAGACCATGAATCAAATCAATATAAAGAATTAACAATAATTGCTTTGTTAATTTTGTCGATTTTACCTAGAACTGTATATTGTGAAAAATCATTCAGTGTAATCACTGTATGAAAAATAAATATCGTTACTATTTTTTTCACATTTGGTGCGGCCTCGAGACATTTTCATGTTAGTAATGCGGCCACAGTGAAATTTCACGCGAGAACCACTGCTCTAGATTGACATTTAATGACAATCAATTTAATCAATGAACGATTATTTTCTTAACTAAAACAAAATCTTAACTTAAAAATAAAAAATGATGTATTCAAATTCATCAAAATTCATAGATATTTTACGCATGGTTCAGTTCACGTTGCCCTTTCTTAATTTGTTTTGAAATATTACCTTGGATCGAATCATTTACGCCATGCTACGAATGAAAAGGATGTAATATTTCGAAAGCGTGGGTATTTTTTTTCAAAAACACTTAAAATGTTATAAAAACTTAGATCAATTTATTTAAAAGTATATGTTTTAAGAATACAGTTCGGGTCCGAAATATAATCCGGTACGTGTTGATTCCAGGTGACTGATTACTACAACTGGCAATGTCTAAAGCTGCGGTCGAATCTCATTGACGTGTGTTTAGCGCGCACGTACATATTTGTTATTTGAGTAAATTTTAATATAATATAGAGATAATCTAAATAAATTTCAAAAGCTCTTAAATATCAGAATCGTAGAATCAGTTTTGTTATGTTTGCTTGACAGCTTAATAGCAAAGGGAAACGTGAATAAAAAAATACTTGCTGAAAAAAAGCTACCAAATCAATGACAAATACTATTATTCGTATATTTAATAATTTGTAATCTATTTTTGTAAATTCAATGAAATATTAAATTATTGAAATATATGAATCGGTTGCAATATGTAATGTTTTTTTTTAATTTTACTGGGGCAGAATAATGGCCAATTATCATAAACCAGAGTCTGCAATATTCGATATTGCCTGCTATTAATTCGTTTATTGCTTAGCATTTGCTGACTATTTTTAAGCACTTAATGTTTAATGACATGACGTTTACTAACCTACTCAACAAAGCTCTCGTATACGTTTAACGATCGAATCGGTGCCCCCACTCATGAGAGTAGTTCAAGGTAATTAAATAGTATTTACGTATTTTATAACAAACTTTATAAAAAGAGTGTTGCATCAACACTGAGGTGTCAACAATGCCAGTGGCAGTAAATTATTTACCACGCATCTGACAGACGTGGAAATTAAATAAAGTTATTATACACTGATACCTTTGGCGCACATACCAGATGTTTTAATAAATTAATTTAAATATATTACTAATCAAGATGCTTAGAGAAGAATTCGATTTAACTTGATAAATGAATACTTTAATAACTATTTCTGTGACTACAAACACCAATAGTATTGCATTCTGTCTAACTTGTATGTATGATGATATATTACGTTTTGCCGAAAGGTTTGGTTGTCCGTTTTTCATATTCATGTACGTATTTGAATTCCGTAATATTGTAAATAAATTATAATAAGTTGACGGCCGAACACAAATCATTTTTTTTCAATTATATTTTTTATTGTGCCATTTCCGCTGCCTATTTCGAGAATATAGTCATCAGTGTTGCCGCAATGTGATTCCGAGATTATTTGCTTTCTGACAGTCTTTTTCTTCTAACCAAGTCATTTCATCTTCCTTTAGTTCCAACGAGTATATACATCTTATAGCGTCTGTGTCTTACTGGCGCTTCACCGATTTCACATGATATTAATGGGCTGTTTTCAAAGTTCTGTGTGCGATTACCTGTGCTTTCGTAATTGTCATGACTCAGAACTGTTAAATATCATCCTCAGAATGCATACAATTAGGAAGAAGCACTTACAAATACTTGCGTCTTAATTAATGTTACTTGGTACATCAGCCTATGTACGTTTATTATCGTAATTAAAATAAGCACTTTTAACAAATTTTAATATTCAAAGTTGGTAAAAAAAGAAATTGCGTGGCGATGAAAAATAAAACATTAATTACCGTATCTTTTGCGCATGAAAATCGATTAAGATAAAACACTCATTACAAGACGTTAAAAAATAATGTGTAAAACTTTTCGCTTTACAAAACCGCAGATCATAGAGTAACCTACGCATAATTTCATACAATTATGTTTTACATAAAATACGCATCGAAATAACAATTTTATCCATTAATAAAAAAAACATACAGGAAATTTATTGAGTACCAAAATTATAATATATTATTATAAACCGCAGAAATTTAATGCTCACCCACGAGGTTGTGTCGCTTTGAATTTAAACTTTCTAGTCCCTAACAAACTTTTATGACTAAGGCTTGTCAATTTTTAACCTGTTGCAAACTACCATCCAGTTAAGAACGCCGGCCGGTACTATTAATGTTATAATCAGAGATCGAATAAAATAATATATAATGCACCATGTTTTTAGTCAATTGAACAAAATTTGCCGATTCATAAAACGTTTGCTTCAGAACTATGTATATACAATATGTCCACATATTCCGTACATCTATATTTCATGGAAAAAAACACAACAATGTGCTTGATGCAAACAATTGTGTTTATCTTTATATCGGTTGGCACGCACTTAAACTGCTACATCCGTATGATTATTTGTTAATCGTGCGCAAAGTAATTTTCAATTAAAGCAAAATATTTTTTTTGCGATTTTCTTATTTTACCGAAAGCTATGTGTGTTAAAATATCTAGGTTTCAATGTACTTCTAATTGGTTATTTATTATATTATTATATTATTACTTATTATCAAATCAAATAACATATTTGTAAATTTGAAATATTGCAAATATATTTACAGTCGATGTCTAAGATTTCTCTATTATCAGTACCGACCCCAGGTATATTAAATTGTGAGTTCACCGTGGGCGTGGAGATTGATATAGCTGATAGTAAATAGTCCGTGAACAGATCCATCCGCATAATAAATCGCCCTGCATGATACTCGCATCTTTTAACTTCGTCTCTGTTTTCATTATTAAAAGTGTACTGCAACAACTCCCACATTCTGCGAGAGAGACCGAGATATTGCGCATGCGAACAGTTCTGAAAGTGTTGAATACAAGTAAGCTGTGACATAGCAATCACCGAATATCTCACGACAGAACGAAGCTTTTGTTTAATGATGACTAATGACAAGGCGAAGACATTTGAATTAATATTACGTATCTACCTTGTGCACCTTAGGCTACCTAAATGTGTATCTTTAAAAACACGAATAAATTTGCTCGTGCAACGGTACTGCGATCGCACACATTGAATATATTCGACTTGAATAAATGCATAGCATTATTGTTCATAGAGTATGAATTGACAACATCATCATCCGATCTTGAATAGAGGAAAATTTTCGTGAATATCCGTGGTGAATTAAAATAAAAAGATTTTAATGATTTTGCCAATCTATTACTCTATAAGTGCATAAAAACAAATTTCATAAGTATAATGCAACGTGGTCGAGAAACCGGTTATCTTGTACAAATGCAAAATCTCGAGTTATATGAATAAATAGCAACTGAAAATATTAAAAAATAAAAATCTGCTTTGCTCAGCAAAACAAACGCAGGGATGCCGTATCCAAACAAACATTGAACTCGTCTCCATAATTTTTATCTCCAAGCAAAAAAATTGTCCATAGCACGAATACTCATCAGGTGTGACGTGATCAGACGCGATACTTTCAGAATTCTCATAGGGTCTACAATGTTAACAAGGCAAAGACTTAACCTCTGGACTGACTTCGCAAGAGGTGGGCGTAGAGCGTGGAAAACGATGCCTGTAAAAAAATATAGCATTTTAGAAAATGCCATATAATAACATATTTTTGACTTTTTGGTATCACTTGATTAAGTATTAAAATGCAATTATTCATATGATTCAAGTTGTAGCACTGAAACATAATCGATGCTGCTTCATCTTTTTCAGAAGAAAACGATCACACAATTAGTATTATATTTTAACGGTGTAATACGCTGCATGCGTAATGTTGCAACTGATAAATACTTTCTACGCTGAGCTATCTTAGTCATAAAGTATGGCCACATAAAAAGGCTTTTTAAGAAAACAGGCGTCAGATACAGAAGCTAATGTTTTATTGCCGGGTATAAAACTGGTAGAATCCGCGGATCACTTATGACAATGTATTTAGTGTATGTATTGACTCAAATGCCTACCATAAAGCTTTTTTCGATACTTAAAGGTAGCGATAAAAGGTTTGCGTAAGTGATGGTAAAAAATGGTTTTAAAAGACCAAAGTATAAATCAAGGTATGTCATTTAAGTTATACAGGCTTATAATAAAAATAAAGAGGATCTATTTTAATCAGCTGTGTCCGAGAGGTATATACTGAATCGGCTTTTCATAAGCGTAAGTCGTTTATGAATGATTTGATTCTCCGGATGAAGTTTGTTTTTTTTTAATTAAATGAATATTTATTCGGTAGACTTTCATTAGAATATTTTTCTGAAATGAAAATTATTTAATTCTGATAGGATTATAATATAATAAATAAATTATATTATTCGATTGACATTTCAAAAGATTGATGGAAGGTTGTGATATTTTTATCGATAATACCCAATGCTACACATGTCGTGTACAACAAGCGATTGGTCAATCACTTGTATCAATCTTAAATCTTAAAATACTAATTTCATATTTATATTTCAATTTAAAACCCACTTTTAAAACAAATCTACTTTCAATTACACTAGAATCCCTCGATGCAAGACCAGCAACCCGTCCATTTTCATCATTTTCGTATAATTTTATTAAAAAAACATCAGAATATATTACACATTGTAATTCGGACCAAATGAATGACCTTATATCTAAAACAGTGTCGATATTAAATATAGTTATATTAATTTATATATTTAAGTTGAATAGATATTGATTGTACTCTTTCTAATTGTACTAGTGGTAAAGAAAGAAAAAAATGTAACCAGATTTCATGTTTTCATGCTATAATTTATAGGAACATGACTCGTGGGTGCACAAAATATGTTATGAAAAATTAAAGTCAGTATACACACAGAAAGGTTACTTGGTCCAATGTTTCACAATATTTCAATGAATATGTAGATTTATTTGGAATAAATCATTGTTTTCTGTTTCTGATCTTGCTACTGATAATGAAACAACCACCTACAATGCTATTTACAGAAGCATCATTACTGAACAATAATCTTCTACTGAAACTGGAAGATATTCGTGGAATGAACATTTTGTGTCCTAATAAAAAACATTTTTTATAAAGATACAAAACAAAAGCATTTCTTTAAAATACTTCATATTTTTGTGACAATTTTTTTTTAAGGTGTTTCTATTTCGTCTATACATAATCATATTGAATCAAACGTACATGGCAATAGATATAATTTGTATTAGAACTGAAATTTGTTAAAAAAAAATATATTCACTTCCTGTTTAGATTGATATTTTAAATCCCAAACCTTAACTAAATTCATGCAATGATTTCCTATTACACTCCCAATCTGATCAATAAAAATATTTTGTTCATAAATACGCATTGAAAATAGAATAAATAACTTATATGCCAATAAAAAAAGGTTGAATTAAGCGGTAAGCTATAGTTTCTTAAGTAACTGGAACGAATGACATAATTTATTGCTTTTACTGTTTTTGTTACTAATAGAAGTTAATTGTGGTACATAATATTATGAGGCAAAACGAGTACGCTTATTAATTAAATATTACGAGCTTTAAATGTATTTACACATAGAAAATGTTTTCTTTTCAATAATAAAACATGTAAATAAATTTTAAAACACTTTTAATTATTGTAATTATTGGTCAAACGGGTTTTTAGAACCTCGAAATATCTTGATGGTTTAATTTTTCTACAGTATGTATTAATAATATCAATGTTGTAAGAGCCTTGCAGTAGGCTCAAATAAAAATATTCGAATACCTTCTTTACTTTTTCATTATGATGTAAAATGTTTATTATAAAATAATAGTTGCTCGTATGTGGGGCATTTAAAAATAAATCAAAGAAGCAAACTACGAAATTAAGGGAGATAAAGTTTGTAAATACATTTGTTATGATTTTGATTGTGTTATGAATATTTTTTTTTAATCTTTCAGTTATGGTGATTCAAATAAGTTTAAGTGAACGATATAAACAATAGGGTCGTTCTCCTCTGCAGGCGAGTCCACGAGATCGATTTTAATAAACGTGCATTTTACATTACGATCACATACTTTGGTCAGTGGTATTGGAAGTCCATATCCCGCTGAAGCATGACCGGAGGAGGTAAATGCAGTGGGATTGGGTCACGAAAGTATCGTTTCATGCGACCCGTCGTGGGTGAAATGCAAACAAAGTGATGAAATCAAAACAGAATGACCGGCCAATGTTTGCTCCTACTATTGTCACGATATTGCAAATTCTATAATAAGAATAGAGTCAAAGATCTATCACAGATGTAAAAATCAATTCCATATTTTTTTGCACTATAGTGCATATTATAGAGAGAATATTAGAATATTCTAAAAGACGACTACAACCAGTTTCAGACTATTCAAATTTTGTAAATTACATTATTAATCATTTATAAAATTTGATGAAAATATCACATATGGAAATGAATTGCAGTTTTGACAGTATGGTTTCGACGTTATCAAATTATTTCTATAAGTCTGTGTAATAAAAATAAAATTGGCTTTTATGTTGAAAACTACATTATTTCTAAGCCATTATTTGGCGTATAAGCGAAATTAGCAAGAACAGTAGGCACAATACTATGCCAAATATGTTCAACGTGACGTTTAAGTTTATATTGCCGGTTGAAATATTTTACATACATATTTAAGATATACATATCAATACAATCACTAACTCTATGACCATAATTTCATAGATTATTCTTTGCTCACAAGAGTTGTTAATGCTCTTATTCTGTTGAAAACCTACCATGGTCACTTTGAGCACAAGTGTCATAAATTTGGCACCAAATAAAATTGAAATAAATAAATGTGTCCTAAATGGCACCGTCTGGTCTTTGTGTGGTAATGCATGTTCTAATAGCATAAATTTTAAGTAAAATTTATTATACGTGGTAAATAAAAAGAAACTCGCCTGTTAAGTCAAAACATGGCGAAGTGGTTTCACAGAAAGGGCGGAAAAATGCAATCAAACTGTCAGGTGTCAATTAACAGTTTATTATACTCGTTGTATAAAAGAGCCGTAACACAAAGTAGACACAAAAAAAAACAACTGATTTTTTTTTCCTTTCTAGTTAGTATCAGTGCGAAGTCATAAGTATTAATATATAGCACACCGATTCTATGTTTAGAATGGCATCAATCATTTAATTTTGTAAGATTTCAGGTATTTCATGTATTACATATTACACATACTTATTACAGATTTTCGTTAGAGTAGTCTATCAGTCACAAAATTATTGGTAATGTGTGTTTTATCACATGAAAAACAATTCAATTTATTGCACTATTTGGAGTGTTTTATTATAAGTAAATTGAAGGTTTTGGTGACGACGTTTGTAAAAAAATCATTTAATGTAAATGTCTTTAAATTCTCCGAAAAAATCCGAAATCACTAAAATTAACGAAGTCATTGACTTGTGGCATGTGTTCATACAAAGAAAGCGTGAAACAGTATATATTTATTTTAAAACACATTCCATATAAACTTCATGCTAGGACAAATTTACTTTCATAACAATATTTCCGTATTCTTGAAAGATTTTTTCAATATAAATATAATATGAAATTAAAATATTACTTTATGCAGTATCGAATCTAGTTGGTATCGAACGTTTTATATCAATTGATCATGATTATTCACGCTATTTGTAGTTTTGAAGATGCCTATCCATCATTCAATATATCAGTGCCTAAGAGACATACAAGACAGCAGAAACTTCAGTGGTGGCAAAATAATTATTGAACAACTATATCATAATTTTAAAAAAATCTTATCTTTAAATCATTCGGGTGACAAATAGGTTAAAAAAATTATGAAACCAAACGCCAGAACACACTAATTCAAAACTTGTTCGTATTCTTCTGCTTGAGCAGTTTCCGCCATACCCATGTTACCAATACTTGTTTCGTCATTTTCGTCATTATTCATAGTTTAAAAAGCAATTTTATGATTTATCGCACCAACACCATTTTTATTATATTAATTTGGTCTAATGCTATTATTTTTGGGATAAAATTTATGTATTCTACTTATGTAAGTATTGTGATTAAAAATAATAAATAACATTTTTTTACCTATTCAACGAATAAATATTTAATTTGAATTGTTACAACTTTGTAAGATTCAACATTTTTTGTCACTAACGACCCGGGTTTCGCCGTTCGGCATCTTCAGGCATTATACGCAACAGAACTGACTAGTATTTACATTACAGACTGAATATTTGATTTATTAAATACCTGGCAATAAAAAAAATTGTGACATCTATTACACAAATATGTCGCTGTTTCCTCAGTAAATTGACCGTATGCCTCTAATAAGGTAGAGTTGAATGAACTAGCATTATCATTTTTTTTTTTTAAATATTGTTTCTTTAGTATAGATACGCATTCTTAATAAATATTCGATCAATATGCATGGAACGAATTTTTTTCTGCATTTTCAAGATAAAAAATCAAACGCCGAAAGAAAAAATGTTTTTCTTTGTTTCGACGTTCATTTGTTTACTTTTGTGAAACAGTTTTATGGAAAGGTTTGGTAAGTTTTTTCTTCTAATTTTAAAAGTCATTTTGAGCGTCGTGAATCGTTTGAAGAACATATTTACTCATTTTAAAAGGATGCGAAAAGCATTCCGAATATTTGCAGTAGCATACAGATTTTTTCAAATATGAGTTATTGTGCTATATAAAGCTTTTGTTTAATTCAGTCAAGGTTATTAAAAAATATATTGTATATATACAATATATATATATCTACGTAAATGAAATTTTCTATATTTTTTTTTTTACAAATAGAACAATGTTAATATATGATAATATTTTACACCATTCCATGGGAGTAAGACGAAAATTTAAAGGAATTCATCAGTTACTTAAGGAGTCGAATTTAATCAAATTGTTTATCCATTGTTCTTCATACAATACGATTTCCGTGAGTGAAAGGGAATTCGATATATACAACAAAATGTATTATAAAATAGTATTATTACAAATACATAGAAAGCACTTACTTATGACAGCAAGTTAAAATAGTATTTAATGCTTATTGTGATTTACTCTTATTTTATAATAATTGAACAGCAATAAAGGATACCAATATGCACTTAGCATAACGTAATATAATGAGAAAATATTAAGAATTAAAGAGAAATGAGTAACGTGTTATGAAGAGAAAATATTGTAAGTAGATCTCAAGAAATTTTACACGATTCTACATTTTTTCAACCAGTGAATGACCCGGGTTTCGCTTATTGGCATCTTTAGGAGTTCCATTATACGGACGCATCGGAACTGACAAAATTTCAACAATTCAAGTTATATTTCACTCCAACGGTACACCAAGGCTTTCTCAAAATTTTCACAATACATCACAAATTAAAAAGAATGTAAAAATAAATTAAAGATAGAGTTTTGAGTACTATATAACAATTATTTTACCTCTTTCCTCTCACTAGCAATAGGTCGTGGCACACCTAGCCTTTCTTCGAGACATACTTGTGTGCCGAACAACACAACGTTTGAGAAGGGCTGGTAATAAATAAATGACTAATATTTAAGAAGAATATTGGTGAAAAATTCAATAAAAATACTTTAATGAAACAGAAATTATATAAAATATTTTTATCAGTAAAAAATATTGAACATTGCAAAACCGCGTTGAATTAAATCTAAGCAAAAACACGCATTTGAAGGGATGGATTAACCTTACTTTCTGTTTAGCTTTACAAAATATTACTTTAGAAGATTTTTATCATTAATAAGGATAACGTTCAATAGAATCAAAACAATGTATTCAATGTCGCTTTCTGAAAATTATTTTTATTATATATTCTATATAATTGTATCGATACAAAACACGGCAGTCAAAATCAGATGTATCGTGTTTATGATATGATTTTTTTTTTTTTTGTTTACACTTGTCATCTTTTGAATGATCAAAATTAATAAGCATGTGGCTATATTAAATATGAACTTTAGGTTTATTGAATCTATTTCGACGCAAGGCTACGCTTGAAGTGTTTTCAATTCTTGAAAGGATATAATAAGCATTATTTTAATTCATTTCAGACGTCTATAAAAATATTTTCCCAGATGAAACATGCCACATTGCCCACTTTCATAATGCAAATAAAGATACGATTAGTGTTGTAATATAACTGAACGCAAATATTGCAAATTTTGATAAATCGTATATGTAAATACAGCGTTATAATGTTGATAATCAAAACAGTAAACTTGATGCAGAATGCATAGATTTATTATACGTATAATATTATAGAAGAAAATTATATAAATACTTAGGTAATAGTTCTTAAATCAGTACACACTACAACTATCGTAAAAAACGTTGTCTTTATTTTCTAATTGAATATGATCCCAAAAATTATATTGTACAAAACAAAATAACTTGATAATAATGTAAAATCAAGTTATATTATATTTGACAAAGCGACACATAAAGAATATTATGAGATGAATGGGACTGACCACATTTCGTAGGAGTAAAAGAATCGAACCGCGGACATTTACTAGATATCAATAAAAGCTGATAACAGGTAAACTTTTGTGAGGAATAATCTTTTATATAGCAATAAACACGTGTATATACTAATTTAAATAAAGATTAAAACTGATTTCATTCGTCTCAAGCATTCGTTTTCTCTTAAATTTATTGGAAAAAAAAACATTTTATGCCTTTTCATAAATGATGGATAATACTTAATTACATTTGATTGATTTACAAATATTGAATTTGATATTAACATTTTATTGAATACTATTTTACTGTTGTATTTTACGTTTTCCTTTGTATAAAAGCATATTAAAAAACTGATAAATGGCATTCGATATCAATTTTACAATATGTTATTATAATGATATCATAAAATCAATCATAATTGAACACGAGCAGATTTATAATACACACTTTTTATGAATGAGTTTTACAATAAGGAAAGCACGATATGCTGTGTGTGTATTGTAAAAATATACATCTTCAAATGACGTCTCACTGCAGCTTGGGAAATTCAATTAGTGAAAACAAAATAATACAGCAGAAGATGATGTTTATTGAAAGTAAAGTTGCAAAGGTTGTTTCGCAATGGCAGCTTTGAAATGAGACCGCAAATACGGGTTATTAGTGCCACTGAGATTTGTTGAGTGGCAGTTGCGGCGAGCGAAAAACGAAACGGGACGAAGCTCGAGTGTAAAGCTCGCACACAGCTTTACTCGCCGATTCCAAAGCCTTGGCTGTTTACACTTAAGCTTTTGAATGTATATTTGTGAAAAAACATACATTCAATACGTTAACCATGCTATGTTAAACAAGATAATCGTTATTCAACATTTTTTCGACCGGTTGTATTCGTCCCGTGTCCATTATATTTGCAGACTTTTAATTTGCTCAACTTATGAGAGGTATATATTGTACATCAAAATGAGCAGTAATATTTAAAAAAAACTCTTACATGAGTCAGATACAGATATGAAATATAAAAAGAATTTTTAATTTGCCTTATTAATGATAAGTAAATGCAATGCTGATATGGTACCCACCCTATTGTGGGTATGAGATGGTGAATACAAACCATATCGAAAAATATTATACCAGTGTAACCTGAGCAGATTCTTTTTCTTTAGTACTCATCGAATTTATATTACGTTTTTCCTCAGTAGAATACATTGTACAGAGCTTGCAATTTTCCCTTAGTTTTAAAAATATTTAATCAAAACATTTTTATTCATTTACTTATGTATGTATATAAATACATAAAACATGAAATTCTAGAGATATAGCCATATACGCGCTAAAGTATTAAATAATACACCTAAAAATATTGCAGTGGTTTACAAAAATACTTACACATTGACTGCCATTATATATATTGCATTTGAATATGTGTAAATGTATAATTTATAATATTTTTCAGGGCGCGTGTTGGCTATCGAAGTGAATTTCATTGGTGATTATTTCAAAGCCTTTTGACAAAATGGACAGCCCAGATATTGAGCGTGCCGCCGACCGGTGAACAGAGCTTAAAGCTATTATGCGTGTATTTGCAGGACGGGCCAATTTTAACTCATATGATTTTACTTTAGCAAAATTACATCTGGCCAACTCATCAAATAAACGTTACAACAATGCACGACACACAAATGCTAAACCCACAATTCGTAATAAAACATAATAGGGTGAGTAAATCACTAGGCTGTTACCATAATGTGAAGAAATAATGCATTACTAAATTTATACATAATAATAAAATTAAACTATTTCTCTTCATCATGTTTCAAAAGAAAATTTTATATATAAATGGAAACTTTTATTTTTATTATATAAATGATATATGTATTTAACCGAATATTGATGCTAAAAATGTATGTATTTTAATTAGGGATTGCAATCCACAGGTAGTAGTTCCCGGGATTTCGTCATTTTTATTTATTTTTTTTGTTATTCGGAATCGGTAAAATAAAAGAATTAATGGTATCTTCAATCTTCTTGTAAAGCATAATGAAGATTTTTAAAATTATCTCAATCATTTCAGGAGTTAATTTCGTCATAATGGTAAAAAATCTAATAAGAGAACTTTAATAAAAAAAAAAATGCTAATTTTTAGGTGGTTATAATTGATATTTGAATTTGTCTACAAAAAATGAGATAAGCATAAAGCAAACTACAGATATTGAAATAATACAGGAAAATATCAAACGATGATTTTATATTCAAAACTATTTATTTATAAATTTGAGCAAAGTCAATCATTTATAATCTAATCAATCAAGTGTTTTCCCGAGATTGTTATGTTATTATCTAAATTAAAAAAATGTTATAAAAATTCTACAATTCCGAGCATCCGGGATTTATTAAGCACGATTGCTTATAAAATCCCGGGATTGAGAAAACAGCCCGCGATTATAGTCCCTAATCGCTATATTCAATACATGTCAGCGATACGTGTGATAATTCATGATACGCACATAATATTTTAGTACCCGCCGTAAATTTTTAAAAAGGTGTACAAAATTTATTGTTTTAGATATATTTTAACCGCTGACTTTACACACACGTAACTCTCACTAACAATTTACGATAAAACTTATGTGACCGGCAACATAATACTTAGACTGAAGCATCGGTGTTTATTTCAATGCGCACAATACGCCGTGATTGAAATGTAATAATACTTAGATAATGCTTAATATCGGTGAATGAGCATTGCACAAATGTGCACAGATGGCGCATCACATTACGTGGGACAGAGGATACACTCCCACAAGATAAAGTAAAGTTAATCCTCTTTCAAAAGCCGCCCATCAAACCGATCGCAATTATTATTATTATACAACGAATGGACACAGACTTTGAGTAAACATCTCTAAGGACTTAAAGCCATTTAAATTATTTCCAGGAAACGTCGATGCACTTAGTGGCCACTCGGAAATATTTACCTTCGGATGATCAATGCAACGATGAATCATAATGATAGCGTTATTTGCGTGTGATCAAAATCGTTTACGGAGAATTATTAATATTGTATGACTAACATTAACCTGTCATCGCTCAAAAACTTTAAGATGTTATCAAATTATTATGAAAATAAATATATTGTGTATTTCTGTATCAATAAGGTAAGTGCACAATTTAAATTTGTATGACAAAATGATTTCCACATATTAATAAGATGAAACGAAAATCATTTAAAGATGAGCATATTGACAACCACCAATATATTTTTATCTATAACATTTCGATTATATAATAAATAAATCACATATAAATATTATTAGAGAAGATAAATATATTGTATTGATTGAATTGGCATTCACTTGGTAGAACTCCATTATAACACGGTGAAAAAATAGCAATGTATTTTAGTTCTACAAAATTATTTTTAACAAATATAGTTGATGGCTATTTCGGCTCACGCTCTTCTCGCAGTTCTGACGATGGCGTGAGCCGAAATAGCTATCAACTATATTTGTTAAAAATAATTTTGTAGAACTAAAATACATTGCTATTTTTTCACAGTGTTAAATATATTGTCTTTGCGAAGCTATACGATTTAATTCTTTTTTTATATAAATTATAGTAGTTCCTTTAAATAATTGCAATAAATTAGTGACGCAAGCTTTCTTGTTTTAAACTCATAAAAGCTCACATTATTATTGAGTCATTAAACAAAGTAGGCCATTTTTATTATCATTTTATTGCTTTCGTTTCATGGCCCATTAGTCCTTACTCAACTAGGTATTATTGAGAAATTACATTGTCATAAAACAATATTCCACGTGTCTAAAGCTTTAATGATAAAGTTATAATTTAACGAAAGAATGAAAGGTATTACTTTAATTAATAGTGATAAATATACGTTTAATGACATCATACCAGAATATACCTATATATAATGAAATTTAAAAAAGTTCAGGATAATAGTTAAATCTCGCAATAAAATACTTAATGGAAAATTATTATGCAGCGAAATACGTCTTAAAGAACGCTTAAATTAAAAATTAAATTAAAAAAAACGCTCTACACTTAAATTTTTAACGAAGCGCGTTTTACTTATATATTATTCGATGTGAGGGTTCCACCATTATATTATGGTGTAATCGGTTGAGAAGTGAACATTTTGCTACACGTGTATCTTGAAACTTTTTAATACGAATATAACAAGCATATAATGTGGTACAGATGTGTTGGTCCCATTCACACGAATTGTCGCTTCACACTTGATCATTACGAAAACTTGATGAATGCACTAACATGTACCGACTAAATAATTTCTATTATTACAGCTGGACTTAATTGTGCACTGTTTTTTGGCTCCTTACTCTGAGAGTTTATATCTCTCGTCACATAAAATTATTGCCCTTTATTAAGTTGATTTCACTGAACGAATAAAAGAATACAATTAAAACATTCAGTAACTTAACTGATAGATTACACAAAACTTTTCGGCAATTATTTTAGAATACGTCAACATTTATCATCCGTATCATACTTGCTCCAGAGATAATTTAAAATGCTTCATTACCATACCACACATATTCAAAACTGAATAATTTATACAACAGCAACATGATCTGATAAGAAAAATTTTGAATCAAATTTATAACCGTTATTGAATGAATATAAAACAAAATGTTTATTGCTTGTATTGGTTTATTTGAAAATACTGTCATTAAGTATAATATTGTCTATAATAAACCAAATAGTCGTCGGCACAGAATCAAAATATACAATTTTAACTGGTCATGTATGTATGTGTAAAAGAAACACCCGATCTGCCATCGATAAGGATTTTTGCCAAAATTGGCAATTTATGTTAATATTATACATTAAAATATGCTCGCCGCTTTTGAAACAGATAATACTAGAATAAAATACATACACAAAGGAACAAGTTTTGTGAAACATTCAAAGTCAGAGAACCTATAAATTGGTGGCATTCTAAAGGCATAGATAAACGAGTTGGATAAATGGAAGACTTCCTTGACGTGGGTGTACTGATAAATTATCGTGTATATTTCAAACTTTAATGATATCGGAAACTTTCTTTAAAATAGTTTAAAACGCGATGAGATATAGAAATAGAATCATATAATAAATTAATATAAAACGTAATAATCTATGCTGATAATATAATGTTGTCTTTGATGAAAAATATAATACAAAAATCATATTTAAAAAAAACAGGTGTTTTCATAGGGAATACAGAAACGTAGCATAAAAATCAAAATCGAAATTAGAACTAGCACAGACTATCCATATGAATTGGTGCGTTGGAAATGAAATGCTATGTAAAAAAAATATTGATAAGCAGAAAATACAACGTATCCTGTCAACAGAGCTATGTGGAAAGAATTCTTTCATTTTACGACAAATTAACGTGCTCAAAAGAACAGTTATTTGATTCATCGTTGACTGCTTCACAATCATATAATATCTTGCGAATATTTATTATAACATATATATACATTATAATATATTTATGACGGATAATACAAAAAACAGAATTAGACATAGCGAATATTCCATGGCAGAAATGTTCAGAGATAAATTATCAAATTTACTAACTTTCGACGAGATGGACAGAGGATTGTAAGAATTTAAATTTTTAATGAGACAATGACATAAATTTTCAAGCATGTCAGTTTTAAGGAAAAAATCGGGTTATTTTTTTATTGGTATATAAAAGTTAATCAATCTTTTTAAAAAATGTATCGAAATAAACATAGCAAAACAAAAATGATTGTTAAGTGACAGTGTTTTTTTTTAATATCCTCAGACAAGAAACTTTTAAAGTTTGAAAATGTTATAAAATATAGTTGTGTAACCAGTTCACTGTCATTTATATTTTCTTTTCGTGATACGTGACTTTAACCACCACAAATTTTGATTTTTTTGAATTAACAAATCCATTTACTTTTATGAGTGTACAACAGTATCGTAACAATTATTTTACTAGTTTGAAGTAATAAGTGCTAGAAGTGATGGCCGTATAAAAAAATGGTTTTGTTGTTGCCTAGATATAATAAATTCATTCTTTGGAGAGGTACTAGTGGAAAACAAATGTACTGACATGAAGACGATGATATTTATCATTTCAAAGTGTGAGATTTTTTTTGATTAGAGCTAAATTCGACGAGAAGATTATTAGTAATTGCGTTCTAATATCCCTGAACTTTTTGAAAAAGTAAGTCTTAAAAATATCCACAATCTTACTATTTACACCGTTAAAATAAAAAAAGAAATGTGTGCGAGTTATAGATAAATTATTGTTTATTGAATAATAAGGATAAAATATTGAATTTATGATAAAATGGCATAGTGTTTTAAATAATATCAACAAATTTTTAGTATTACTTCCATAATATATTTGACGATGAGGACAGGTTTTGCTCCCTGTGAGCACTATCAATCGATGGAATACAAAATACGCAGTATTTTGAGACGGTAATTAGCAGGAATATAAAACCAACGGTCCAAGAAATAAGAAAACAATTTAAAGGCAATCATCAAATATGTTGTGGAAGTTGAACTAGTTATTAAAAAAATATCATGCCTTCAAGAAGAACAACTTAAAAATGGCAAAAATTAGTCTTACTACTATTTTTTAATTATATTATAAATTAGGAGGTCTCCAGTTGAAAACTTTAAAATACAATCATTTTCAAAGTCGTCGGTATGTTATTTGTTAATACGTTATCCAACCTACGTATCAGTACAATTATTCGAATATTGCATCACAAAAAGAACGACAAAATCATACAGGTATTAAGTTAAAAATAACAGTTATTAAACTTAATATTGCTTTTTTTCTCTAAGTTATTTTGGTAGTATGATACACATATTTAGTGTGATCAATAAAACGGTATTATAATTATTTACAATATCATCTGCACAGATAAACTTAAGGAAAATTATGTACGAATAATAACGCAAAATAAACATAGCACACCCAAAAGTACACTCCAGTAAGCTGAACTGTAAATTATTTAGGAGATCAAAATCAAACTATATAAGCTATGTAATAAATATTAATGATATTTTTTTGATACATATATTTATATAATATGACTGCGTATTCCTGATTTTTTGTCATCAATATTTTTTTGTGATCATAATTAAATATAATATTTATGGTGTCATAGATAAAAAGATAATAAAAAAAATGTATCGTGTTTTTCTGTATAGACTGAATTTATAACATAGCTAAGCATTTTCAGACTTACGAAAGTTTAATTCTGGGAGTGCGATATATATCAGTACGTTTACTCCGAAGTTTATATCCGCACAAATACAATTTACATTACAGGAATTTCCTTCCCTCTCCTGAGTATTCGAGAAAAAACTTTTCCGAGCGGTAGAAACTTCTCTCAACAGTAGACGTCGTTCGTAAAACCTTTAATTAAAATGTGCACCATCCGACTACTAAGAGGTAGCGTAAAGAAGTGCGGTCGCACTAGAGTCAGTTGCTTGCCAACCGCCGCGGCGTTAACTTTCGAAGCTGACAGCGGCAACAGACGCATTACATTTTTTTTCTTCAGTTCGCACGTGCTTTTGTTTACTACAAAAATACTGTTTACAACCGAAACATGAATGA
This sequence comes from Himalopsyche japonica, assembly GCA_028555115.1. Lineage (NCBI taxonomy): Eukaryota > Metazoa > Arthropoda > Insecta > Trichoptera > Rhyacophilidae > Himalopsyche > Himalopsyche japonica. The sequence goes on along the minus strand of JAHFWJ010000559.1, from coordinate 661,969 downwards.
AAAACTGTTGCAAAAGTAAAGTGGTTTCTTTAATCGGCGAATTGTTTTCAAGTAAGGTTATTAGAAGGCATAATAAATTTTCAAGTATTTTCAGGCGATAAAATATTTTGCAACGATCATGTTTGTGTATAAAATTATTCGATTGTCTTTAAGTAACAATTTGTGCGTGAACTGACATCACAGTTCTATAAAGAAATAGATTGGCATTATTTATCACAATAAATTATGATATAGTTGAAGTTTACGGGAGAGAAACGTTCAGTGACTTGACAGTTTCACTTAGGCATGGGAACAATGATAAGTATGTTATTTGTTTAATCACATCGTACAATTTTTATAACGAATTTTCTAATGAAGCCAAAGACTTGGATTCCCACAATCACACCCAATTAATACGCCAAGCTGGACCTGGTTTTGAGCGTTATATTATACTTATACAGTGTCAATCAATTCATTCATGAAATTACATGATACAGAAATTTTGTTCACTGTTAATCCTTGAAGCAAATACATAACACGAAATAATAAATAAAATAATAATCATTATAACATATATAACCACTAAATTGTTTTTCTGTTCAAAATTTGTATTTTTAAACGAGCATCGATATTGTTTAGTTATGTAGACGTTGTCAACCTACAAATTAAAGAAAATTAACACACTATAACACTAGTGTCTTCATTTTTAAAGTTTCAGAATTTCAATTAGATCTTTCATTTATTTTAAGCAAAATTATAACTATGAAATAAGTTCTGTTTTTAAATTTAAAAAGAAACTGTTGAAGCTTTTAGGTTTATTTTGTGTATCATAATCTGTATATTACTCAAGTCAGCAAAATAATTACTATTCAATGTACAATTGCAATAAATTATTTTTCTGTACATGTCATAAATTAAAAATTCGACCTAGAAAACATTTTTTTGGTTTGACATTTGACAAAATTGGTAAATTAATTCATTCATAGTTTTATCCATACATTTAAGAGTTGGTTTCATTTAAATTTCAAAATACTCGCACCATCTTTATCGCCATACACAATTACCACAATCATGGGTCAATGCAACGCGCAACGAACTACGACATAATTATTTTAATGTATTAGTAGGTACAAATGTTATCACAATCACCTATTTTCGCTACTATTATGGATGTAATAAATAACAAGAATTCTCATAGATAAAGTGACAATTAATGTTTTTGATTTATAATATATGGTAAACAGATATGATTTATTAAGCATTGTACGTTACTATTATTGGCGATCTGAAATTCAAAAAAAAATCTACTTTTATATTTGCTGAATATTTGTTTGACACCTCTGAAAACTCGATTTAAAACGACTTATGAAAGAAAAATGATTAAACATCGATATGTCAATAGAGTTTTTGAAATTGACAATTAAAACTTTGAAACATGAAAAATCATCCGGATGCAAAGGCTCTAATCTGCAGTCATACGTGAAAAGGGCATGTAAAAAAAATAACAACGAAACGTGAAATATAAAAACTTATATTTTTTAAATTTTTTTGTATCTTGTCGATCACGTAATATAAAACGAACAAAAAAAATTGTTTTATTACCTTTTGCCATTGTTTCTTTTTTTAAATTTTACTTATGGAGACATTATTGGTACCAGTGGTTCATTATAAATATACATTAATTTTCAGATAATTTTTGAAATAATGCAACACTGATTATTTTGTCTCAAAAGAATATTATTATGTTGTATTATTCTTAGTATATTCACTACGATTGCAAATTATAATTCTTTTTTCGCCTCTCAAACACCAGTGTATCTATGTAACCTATATATACTTGGAAGACATATGAAAATAACTTAAATGTTTGAATTAACTCTTTATACAACTCGTGTATTAAAATTAAACATAAGAATTAAACAATTTTAAAAGCCTATTTTTTATGCATCGGTCATATGTATAGCATAAAAGAAAATATTTTTTTGCAAATGTATCAGATTTTATTTCAAACTGTAATTTTAATATATAAGTATCATTTTACGAAATATATTAATTATTGTGATGGTACAATAACATTACACTAAGATATATATATATATATATTTTTTTGGACAAAGTGACAGAACAAAAAAGGATCATTTAATCCTGACATTGTCACTAATGACATACAGGAATGAAGGTTCGGTTGATAACCTTTTAAAAATGTTTGTAAAAGAATGTTGCGGAAGTTTATTTAGTTTTTTTAGCTGCAGTGAGATTGAAGACCGCCGCGACTCGATCTTCGGTTGCATCTTGCTAACGAAAGTGAATTAATTTCATTGTCTGTGCGTTCCACTTGTCACGCTTCCTAAAATCCGGTTAATAATATAATAGTCAAGTTGTACTACGCCGAAAAGTTGCATTTTATTGTTGTACGGTATGAATTAGAATTCGGTGACCAAGCTGATTTTCAGTTTAAAAAATAACATATACATACGACATAGATATGTAAACGAAAAATCATTTTTTAATTGTTTGTTATCAGTTTCGTCGAAGAAAGGAATGGAGTAAATAGTTCATTAACCATATATTTTCAACAAAAATCATTCAGAACGGAAATAAACGTGCAATAATATAAAAACTGCCAAAGTTTATGTGATAAATAAAATATACATGATATTTTTGGCTTCGTTTCATTTGCATCATAGTATAATCAAAATGTTAGCAACTGGTTTTTTATCTGTAAGTTATTTTCGAGATTGCATAAAACCGATGAAAAGATTGCTGACCAAAATCCCCCGTCGCGATATCGAAAAAGAAATATTTTCTGTTGAATGGTCATTGTTCAAGCGCAAGTTCAACGGCAGCCAAAGTATGTCGCTTCAGCTTTATAATAATGGTCTCATTTAGGTCCTGCACATATATGCATAAATAGAAGAATACGTTTGACGAGAATAAGTACTGCACTGCACTGGTAATTCATCAATGTTAAGTACTTATTCGTTTTGAAGAGTAACGCAGGTTTTCATCTGAAATGCCATGTAACAGGAATACATTGACACTGAAGTTAAGTTTGCTGTCGGAATAAGAATGTTTTAGCGGTTATTTGCAAAGGGCTTTTCGACATTTTTTACGAGAATTTATGTCGTTCGAGCGCACTTAAATTCTTTACAAGAGACGAACTGATCACTGTCACGTATTTATATCTTTTATAATGGTACCAGATTTCAATTGTTGATTAAATTCTGTGAAACGTCGAAAATCTATTGATCCAGATGAAGTAAATGGTATTGACAGAAATAACGTAAAAACGGACCGGGCGATCCAAAATATTATAAAAGTGGAAATCAAAACGTAAATAGCGACATGACCTAAAATAAAATTAAAGTGTTTTTAAAAGTCATCCGTCGAGGATTTTAATACTAGTTATCACATTTTAATCAATATGGCTCATATATCGCAATAAAAGGATTCGCATGAATAAACATAATTTAAAATACGGCAAACAAAAATACTTTCGCTTATTAGATGTTTTACAAAAAATAATGCATAATACAAATATAGGTTTAATTACTTGTTATAATCTTGAAGTAACAATGTTTCATGTTTTTTCATGCGTAATAATATTTACAGAACATAATTGGAAGGTTTAACTTTATAGAGCATTTTTTATTAAATAATAATTTAAATAAGAGATGTATAAATATGATGCAAACCGATCATTGGTCGGTTTACTTAATGCTTGAAATAATTATTGCAAAAGATAATCAAGCGTAGATGTATATTTTAAATAATATTATGTATCCTTAACCAACAGATGGTACTTTTCGTAATGAAAATCACTAATATTTTCTACTACAATTCGCACAACTGGCACATACAGTGTTTACAATAGAATCAAAGTGAGTGTGCGAAAAATGCATTGCTTTATGCACTTTAAGATGAACGTGTTTCCCGCTAGCGGTGAACGATTAAGTGTTTACGAAGTTCAATAGTGGATACAATTGCAGCCAAAAAAAACTCGGCGTTTTGGGGGTTACACCATGGTGATGGGGGGTCTAGGAATCGAAAGCGAACAGTCTAGTCCGTTGACGGAGGAACGTGATAAAATGAGGACAAAAATACGTGACAAAGCAAAAGTGCATCGGAATAAATGTAAAATGTTAATTGAGACGAGGATCGGAGGACAACGGGGGTTGTTACAAACGGACGACCCTAGACTCAGCAAACGTGTTAAATATAAAGCCATTGGACTGCGTGCAGTGAAAGAAATAAAGTGTACATGGTGGACGTTATTAATAACTATTATGTGGTTTACGAGTGCAGTCAGCTGTTTCCCGCCGCCATTGACACCGAGACCTAATTTGCATCATCAGGGCCATTCGTCTTCAAATATTCAAGATGCGCTATACAATAGCTTCAGCGCGGCACTCACGCAACAGGTATTATGCGTTTTCACTATTTACATATAGCATTAAATATATGAACATACTTATTTTGAGATTTCGATACTACTAAGAAAATAAATATACTGCCGGTCTGAATAGTATACATTCTTGGAAGTTTATCCTATACGATTGATGTGAGTTCGTATCCCCAAACAAACAGTTTTATACATTGGTTTTATAATAGATTTATGAATTTTGTCCAAAAATTCCTCTGATGTTTACATTTACTCACATTAATCGAATTGTAAAAACACGGTTTACGGTCTTTATCTAGCATATCCTTTCTATCCTTACCAATTCAATAAAAACAAATTCTCATAAAACAACCTATGTTAAGATGCTTCAACAAAAATCTAAAAAATAGTCTACCGATATTATCCCCGGTCTCCCAAAACGAACACTTTCACTATCCACAATTTAATTGCGCTACTATTATACGTCCATAATATGCCAAGAAATTCGACATGATAATATAAGCAATCATTACTTAATATCGAAATAATCAATAATCTCGGATTGTTATAGCAATATTTTCTATACGTACCACTTTCATTTGAGTGTTTTCTTTATTATAAGTTTGACAACTTACGTATAATGAAATACCTTATGAATTAAAAAAAGAAAGTGTGGTAAGTATAGAGTAAGTGGAACTGTCTTAGATTATGAACAAAAGGAACCTTTGAAATTACGTTACACAGCAGATGCCCCGAGGAAATAATATCATTTTACACTTTTGAAGTTGAGATGTTAAATAATACTCGGCATCAGTTCGGACACACGACAAAGATATTCTTAGTACTCAAATCATTAATCCTCAGGTTGTATGGCTTTTTGTGATTACGTTGCAAGAAGTGCCGCGATTCTAATACTGATATTTAATATTTAGCCAGTATTATAACTTTAACCATAACATACACGTATTGTTTTGCATACTTTCTCAGTGAAAATGACAAATCTAGCGATTATCGATAAAATCGCGAACACCGAAATATATATATATAAAACATTGAAGAAATGAGGGACGTCCCAAACCACGATATAAAAGCCTCTTCAAAGTATTTCAATTGAGACAACTCTGTTACTCGGACAATAATAATCAAGTATATAAACATGACGGTATTTAACTATATTTGGTCTACTTTTAGTTGGTGCTAAATAGGCATTAGACCGATATATATCTGGGAAAATCTTATTCAGTATTTTTTTTATTGTTTAATGACGAAGAAAGAATTTTATTGTAATTGGAACAGCACCAACATGTTATTAGCAAAATATTCATTAATAGGCTTTAACAACGCAAAATATAATTGATATCGGCTTCGTAAATGACTTATAAACAAAAAAGTATCGATTCCAAAGAATTACCACAATTTGTCTAAAAAGTGTGTGTTTCTCGAAAGATAAAAGAGATCAAATAAAACTTAATGATATTCAATTTTAACTTAGTTTTCTAAAATTTTGCATTTTGTTGAACTGTTTGTACAACTTAAAACAAAAAAAACATACGATGAATTGCAAAAAAAATTTACTTCAATACTTTTTCAGTAGGTAATTGGTACAATCAAAGCAAACTTACTCTACCGGATCATGGCAACCAAAGGGGTAATGTGTACGATTCCCAGGCTTTACAATGCTTTTCTTCGGTCAAGTAAATTGCGCATTAATTATCACTTACAAAATATAGTTACATCTGGATATTAATACATATTATAGTGCACCAAGTGCGAGAATATTGAACTCAAAGTTTGTTACATAACTATTTATTGTTATTACTGCACCTAAATAAAAATATGTGAGTGTGTATTGTACGTACAAGCGTTATGTGCACTTTAAAATTAGCGCGTTAGTACCACATTGTCACACAGTCTCATCTCAGCAGGGCATGATAGCGGTAAGGTAACACAACCAGCAAAAGAATAAATAGTGAAATTTTGAATAATTGATACATGTTATTTATATTATTGTTGCGTCTTAACACTTGAATGTGAGTTACGCTTAACGCCAGAGGCGGTGAACAATTGGATCTTATTGGACCATTAAATAATGAAAAATTTTCAAAAAAAAATCCAAAACTTTTTTACTCCTTTAAACTTGGCTATGAGTTGGACACAAATATTTAGTATAAATAATAATTACAAATACAAATTTTAATGTCTGAAGATTTAAAAACTTATTTTACAAGGAAAAATAAGAAATGCATAAAATATGTTGAAAAAATAGCAATGTATTTTAGTTCTACAAAATTATTTTTAACAAATATAGCTGATAGCTATTTCATCGTCAGAACTACCTAAATTTACCTGACACTAAATTTTCAAAATTCTAAATGAAACAATAGGTGTCTATGACAATAAGATTATATGTAGCACGGAAGTGGTCCTTCTGGAAGCAAATCAGACCGCCACTTGTCCAGCCGTTGTACAAAGGGGTGGTCTGATTTGCTTCCAGAAGGACTACTTAGTTACCACTGTTAGTTTTAGCATAGTTCTGACGATGGCGTGAGCCGAAATAGCTATCAACTATATTTGTTAAAAATAATTTTGTAGAACTAAAATACATTGCTATTTTTTCACCGTGTTATAATGGAGTTCTACCAAGTGAATGCCAATTCAATCAATAAACATAAAATATGTCTTTATACACCAGATGAGAGTGCTACACGTTAATAGTCACACATGCTCTCTCTAAATAATTGTATAAGTTGTAATGCTTAATTGTGCATTACAGAGAGACAGATAAATCACTAAAAATACAATATGTCAATCGCCAGGGCGAACAATCACATAAGTTAAGTAATCCGATTTTTGCTCCCTGGTTTTTGTTGACACTTCTTTTGTTTTTAATTATTTAAATATCTTTGCATGTATGCCGTTACATAAAAGTCAAATATTCTAAAAATGAATTGTCAATAAGATTGCTCACAAACGCACGAAATCATTTTCTTTGAATACGACGAAGATTAATCATATATGCCAAAGTAACATAAAGATACACTCGATTTATTTATGTTTCTTGTAAAGTTCTACGAATTATTTGAGTTAATTTAGGTTATTTTATTTTAAAAAAACTATCTTCTGACACCCATAGATAAGATAAGATTGACATATGTGATTATTCCTCCTGCTGATACATATATTATAATTGATAAATAACATAAATTATCTCAACATTCATGCAGGTAGTGTGAAATTTTTCACATCTGACAGATTTTCCATCACTGTACAACACGGCCAAGGAAGCAATATTCGAACGGCGATTGAGTCGTTACGATTAATTTTCCCTGTTCGTGAGTACTTTAAATCTGACTCGTGTTAAAACGATTGGTTCGTGCTGCAAACATCTCGTTTTATCGGAATCCCAACGATGCGTCGCCCGCCCCTTGGCCGTTGCCCAATGCACTCCTGTCTACGCGAAGCTGCAAACCGCACAGGTGTACGCAAAAGCGCACTTCGACCAATTTCTCACACACACTCTCATTGCGCCAGACGACTTTTGCTTTTAATCGAAACCGATCATTTATTTTATATCAATAATAATTATTAATTGCAGAGCAAGCACGCACGTTTAAATATTGCAGACAGGCGTGTTGGTAGAGTAGATAATAAATAGCGTAATTTACGTTATCACAATAATACCCAGAAGACATGATTAATTTGAAATGTCAATAAAGTGAAAATACATCCATTTGCGAGGTGGACCACCACTGATTCAAAAAAAACAAAAATATTAATGTTGTGAAGTGAAACTTTGGGAAAAATAATTAAAAAAAGCGTGATAAAAAATAACTCCGCTGCTTGAGTTAAGCAATAAAAATATCATTTACATTATAATAAAAATAATCAAAACATATTTAGACGACGAGATAAAATCGCTAAAAAGAAAAAAGTGGAATATTTTCATTTTTTTATTTCTCTAAATTTCTATCCACTAACGGCTAATATGCAAATAAAAAAATAAGAATTATATTAAAAGAATATTATCTATGTAAACATATCAGCTTTTGTCAATTTATTCCCTGTATTGCAAAATTCATCAACAAATGATTCTTTCAATAAAACCTACGTTTTCTTTGAAAATTCATTAAGTTTTGTCAAATAAGTTCTAAAAACCGATATTAAATATGATATAGTGTGCCATTCCAAATATAAGAGGAATGTTTCGTACAGCATTAATTTTGAAGTTATTATCAGTGACATGCCGTATCCACTTGTTCTGTCGTAAATCAATGTTTTGTTAGAGGCTGACATAATCTGAATTGAAATAAACTGTTTGCATGAATATTATCAGTTACAATATACCTCCTTTGAAACGGAAACCTAGACGCACTATAAGTGCTGGCATAACAATACTTTGCTAACGAACGAATGCCTATAATATTATTACACATTTATAAGGTTTCACGATAAAAAGGAATAAAGCAAAGTTCATTAACCAGAAAATCAATAGTTCTATCACCAACTTATCTATTGATGTATTGTAGTTTTGATAGTAATTAGAATGTTCATTCAATTATTATGTATGGAAAACAGTTTGTTCACATTATTTATGTGTATATATATGAATGTATTAACGAATGTTCTTAGCATATTTTCAAACAATAAAACCATTTCGGTATTTGACATAATTAAATAAACAAAATTTATTTTCAAAAAAATGTTTTTAATGTTAAAAGTAAATATTGATAACAACCGTCAATGCAAAATAATTTTCTTTAAGCCTATGAATACTTCCACGCGTTTATGTAAAATATAATATGTAAAACACCGAATATTTTAAAAAAGAATGTTCAACAAACTAATGGCGATAGATTATGGTTTATATTTTAATACACAAATTAACTTGCCTATTAAATTTTTAATACAGTTCACACTTTTATAATTATGAACATCAACTATCTGCAATATGCTGTCTTAACAGCTCGTTTCTTATCAGTGGGTTGAATGTATATATTGTTATTTTTTATTGAATTTAACCAACAAAAACTCAAAATCTTTTGCTTTTGTTATTTGTTACATAGTAAATATATTTAAAGGCGACCATCAACCTTCGCGTGAAATATTTAACGACTTTTTGAAGGACTTTGGTTTCTGAATATGTACACGAATTTTGAACTTACTAAAGTAGAGCAGCTTTAAAAAATATCAAAGTATTATTTTAAATATATATATATATATATATATATGGGTACAAAATAGCTATTGAGACGTATCGGCACTCATGTATTTTTTTGTAAATTTGTCAAAAAATTTAAATACCAAACGTTTTCCTTTTTGTAATGAGTCATATCACATGATGCGTTTATCAAGTGCTAAAATGTACGAAATAGCAAATTGTACGAAAGCATGTATGGTCATGTATAATTTTTTTTATCAAATCGACGGTAACTTTGTTTGAATTTTATAAAAATATTAAATAAAAAATTGCATTACACTCAGTACTACGATATTTTCAAACAGGCTAAACACGTGACGGTTAATTGCACAATCATTATAATGAGAAAATTTTATATCTTATATCAATTTGTTTAGTATCGTATAATAAATCAAACATTTACTACATACCTACATAATCGATATTACTTTACTAGGAATATCAAAGACTAGTTAGGAGTTAATTAATTTTAGTAAAACATTTCGTCGACAGACCAAAAGAAAAGTACTACCACATTGCGTAAGGTAATCGTAACACATTGTTTCTATTACTGGCTAAAAATAAACATTACATAATTTCGTCTAGAATTTCCATGGAATGCGATGTCACCATAAGTTGTGGATTTTTGTCTATCGTATCAAATTTTAGTGAGTTTTGTGATTTTATAACCGAACAAAAACTAGCGCCAGGTTGACAGGATTCATATTCAGTATAAACAAAATTACTCATTATATCTGATGTTTGACGTAGTAAATTTTATTGTAGTTTCTGGGAAGCTAATAAATTAGTAAAATGTTATGAGCTAATCCAAATCTTTTTAAAAACCGCAATGTTATATATGAAAACAGTTTAACCGAACTTTTTTTAGGAACTGATAAATGAATATTTTAGAGATAAAATAATATGATAAATGATGTAAGTTAAATTAATTAATTAATTTCTAAGTGAATCACATCGGTAGGCATCTGAGATACCCTTTCTAAAATGATACCATCGACCAATATCATCGAAACTCACGTAGATTCCGCGTTGAGTTTTAGACAATTCAAATTTAATATTTACCATGCTAAAGTTTGAAATATATTTTCCATCTTATTATGACTAGACTTATTATTACCTAATGAGACTCTTTGTGCATAATTTTCTTTTCTTTTAAAATATAATAGGTGAAAGAGAATTAATTGCTTGCATAATGGCATCAGAATTCATAGTAGGTATACAAATATTCTCTGAGAATGGTTTCGCTATTTCACTGACCTTACTACACGTTGTACAAAATAATTATTCTCAATTGACATTGCAGTAATATAATATTTACGAGCTGATAAAATTAATTTTGTGAAAGCGCAAGGAAGCTGAAATAGCATCATAAAATATTCATGCATAATATTATTCAAATACGCAATTGTCGAAGTTTATATTTACAATATTAAAATATCATACATTAAATTACTAAATAGTACAAAATGCATTAGAAAGCTGGTAAATTATGTTAGCATGTAGGTAGTGTGAGCAAATATCATTTGTAGGCAGTTAATTTTTTACCGTTTCAATAAAAGTAATAAGCTTTTCAATCCATTCAACTTTTATGTAGAGAAATTTAATTTCTTTTTGAATTTATAGAAATCTGTTTAGCACGTGGGATCCAAAATACTAAGCACAGCGTATAAAAATATGTTTAATGAGTTGCTCTTAGGCATTTTTGATATTTAATTTGTTACATACTTAATATTTTGTCCAACGCATTGAAAGAAAACTAAATGTAGATAAATGTACAGTTTTAATATATTAGCTCAGTAAAAAATATTTTTGAAATAGTACCATTTTTGGTAGGCAAATTTTGGCAATTATATTTTTATTATTGATTTTATGCTGGTAGTCATGAAGGATTTTTTCCGAGAAAGATTACTATTTTATTTTTGTACCACTAATTCCTTGATAAGTGAAGTTGCACATTCTTGTTACAACCACAATGTAATCAAGCCTAAAGCGTCCAATTCTGGTTTGATATCAATCGCGTTATGATAACGTTCTTCGTTAAAATTAACTCTAAACCACGTTCTAAACTACGGGCCAATGAGCCGTCCAATCGAAAACTAATTATTTGGAAAAGACGATCCTGTTAATGTAAAATAAAATGTCTGAAATATGTTAAGCATCAATAAATAAAAATTATTGATAGAAACATTGATATGATATATTAGTTGTGAATGACTATGACTTGAATATTTGTACAAAAAATGGGAACACAGCCGACGAGTCGACGGTTTTTCACTTCTGTCTTAATTATAGATGTACAATGAATAATGATTATGAATGGTAAATGCACACAATAATTCCTTTATTACATCCCATGACAGGTAGAAGTAGAATAATGTGTCGGGCGGTAAGGACCGCCGATGTGTTTGTTTTATGAAGATAATCTCAACGTAAACACCTTTTTACGAGGGACGTCGACTTATTCCGATAAGATCGAGAGGTGCATTGTAGTCTGCATGTTGTTACTACACTGCGGGCGTGCTGCATCTCCTGCTACTAACTATCATACAATATTGAATCACACTTTTCAGACAATGCATTGCATTCGTAATATTTATTTTCAAGTCACCACTGTGAAACATTATCATACTGTTTCTTTAGCACAACATTTCATGCCAGCCGAGTGTCTTCCTTCTCTTGTGTGTGGTAAAATTTAAATAACACTCCATTTTCATCCGATAACAATAATTCATTAATATTTTACACTAAATGCTATGGACAAGGTACACAACTTGTAAATATCATTTACAACTTTACGTGGAAATTTTCACTCTGGCAAACCAGACGATGATAGATATTTATATATAACGGTAAAGTCGAGATTAAAACTGTAAATCAGTATAGAAAAAAGAACAACTGTCTTAAACAATCATACGGTGTAATAGATGATTTGTTACATTTTTTTACTTTGGAATTACTAATGTCAGTTTGTTATTGGAAAAGAAAATCTATGTCTGCCATTCATTGCATTTCTTGCGTATTTTGGCACAGTCCAAAGTAAAAGCTTTTCAGCGTACTCCATTGTTGAAGAAAAAACTAACATAACTTACCTAAAAATGCAAGAGAAAGCAATATTTAACAATAGTAATGTGTAAATTTACTGTCAAATGTCAGTCTAAAATACGTGATAAGAGTGAAACAAGTGTCGGATTTCGGTGTCAGTATCACTAAAAAATATGTGTATTGCTAATAAGTATAAATGGGTTTGTCCGTATATCAAATCGAGTTTCGAAATATCAAATGATGAAATGATTTTAGAAATTATTTTTTATGTCCATTGCTGTCTTTGTCATTGAGTGTAAAAACAACAAAAAATCAAAAGAAACCGCATAATTACTAAAAAAAATGCTACCTAAAATTATTAAGAAATGTCTACATGTGACTGCGAGAACGTGATTTTTTGGATTTCAGAATAAAAACATAATACAAGTTGTATATATATGGATGAAAAAACTAATATAATCGTTAACTCATTCCGCCAAGGATTGACATGATATTTAATAAAAGTTCTTGAGACAGTTACAACCTTACTGTTTTCACCTTACTAATAATTAAAAACTGTTTTTTTTTTTGTTACTTATAGCTGTTATTTTACAATTAACTGCATTGAATAAGATACTTTCTTTAAGGTCTTAAAAGATATAAAAAATAATTGGAGTCATAATTTATGACGATAGCATAATTGTCTTTACAGAAAAAAATAGATTCAGATTTTGAAAAAAAACAACTGTAACACTAAATGCCACTTATGTAAAATATCTAATTTTCTTCGATATAGACATTTGATATGAATCAACAAATGTTAATAGTATTTTTTTAAATAGCCGAAAAAATATGTTACTGATACCACACTTTCGACGAATCGACCGGTTTGTTTCATTGCATCGAAATTCCGGTCCATCTTAAAAAAATATTCAATTTTAAGATACAAACAATGGGAACGAGTGAAAAATTTGAATAATCCGTGAAATATGACAATGGCCGGTTAAGCATTGTTTTCGTCTTTGGCACACAAACCAATAGTAGGTATTTCGAGTTTGCGTTGCAGTGATGAGGACACGGTTAAACAGCAATCGACTGGTAAATAACACAGCCACACGTCCAACGTAAAACCAGAACAAACGTTATGCGCAATGTCATTTTAGTGATATTTCTTCCAATTCAATTAATAGTTATTTTCCTCATACAAATATCATAGATATAAATTCATTAAATACTGTAAATTTAATTCAAAATATTGAGCAGATTTATCAATGAGCAATTTGAGAAAATTTATCGATTAATTTCCTTTAAAATGTTTAAAAAAAATGTAAAATAAGCCGTATCTAAGATAATACACTCTGTGGATGTGAATATTACATTATTGCGGTCGTTTACATAATAAGGATTTAAAGAGAATTGCTTGATAAAATAGATATACGCAATGTTGAATTAAAAAGCTACGTGAGATACGGTTGGTGAGTTTTGGTGTATGGATCAAGTGCATTTCTACATTTTTAATAACTGACAAGAAGACATCACCATTTCAGACGATCTCACGATATCTGATATGTATGATCTGTGATCACTTCAGTTTTAAAAGATAATGCAGTTCCGTGACCACGAGCACAAGGTTCAAACAAAGGGTTAATGTAATAATGGACGAGTCAGGAAAGCAGAGCCGCCAGATTTGTGCCCTCGGCAAATCAGTTTAAGAGACAAGTAAAAGCTGAGCCGTGCATTAGTTTGAAGCGATGCGACGTCTGCCGCAAAGAGACGGTGGGAATCGTATCATTAAATAAACATTACTCGCGAGCCGCGACGGATCACCTACAACGCAACACGCCAGTGCACTCGCTACCCGGTGCCAGGTGCTCAGAATCTACGCACCCTAACCATCGGTACTCAAATGTGGTTATTGATACTAATTGATTGAATTGGCATTTACTTCGTAGAACTCCATTATAAAACGGTGAAAAAATAACATTGTATTTTAGTCATACATTTTTTTTATAAGATACAGTTAATAGCTATTTCGGCTCATTCCATCTACATCATCATAAATCTTCTCTTCTGTTTCAGTGACCTAGCTTTTTCCTGCTAGCAATAAAACTAAAAAAAAGTTGTTAAAGAATTTTAAGCCTGTAAATTCGAGAAATTACTTATAATATTACGTTCCTTGATATATGTTAATTCGAAAAATAATTCCAGTTATCATAAAAAAAGATTTCAATAAAATATCTCTTCTTTGGATTATTTTTTTGGATTTTTTTTCTAGATAAAATAGTTCAATAATGCATAAAAATTGATAAGAGCCAAAGTCTCATATATTTTTAAGTCGCATGAAATTTGCTCGATGAGAATTTTTAATAACACTAGAGATCAACTCGGCGAGAAAACACATCGCATACACCAAAACCTAAGATATGAAATATCAGTAAAAAAAAAATGTCCTCGTCGAAACATGAACTTAAATATTTATCTTAATGGCTAAAGTTTAAATCTTACATAACTTCACAACACAAGAAGTCAACAAATACTTGTAATGTTTATAATGATACATTTGCTGCTTTGTATTGTACGATGAAAACAAGTTATTTTTTATGATATTAACTGAAGGTGCTTGATGGAATTTTAATATCAAGTTTGAATTGTTACAACTATGCTATATTTTTTAAGATACAATAATTTTGAATTTCTTATCCATCGCTTATACACACAATGAATGTGTGTATAATGTGGTTAATGTTAGTGCAGGGATGTGAAAATATAAGTCTACAAAATTTAACAATACTAAATATAATAACTCAAAAATCTTCATATAACTCACAATAAAAAGCTCAAGCACTCATATTACCATGGAAGTAAAAATGAATTATTGTAACATGCATTTCCTTAACGTGTTATTACTGTATCACTGATGCATGTATAAATGCTTGTAATGACGGAAAGTAAAGTTTCAAAAAGCTTTGAACAAAGACACTACAATATTTCTGCCCTTGGGCGACGAAGATTTTATCTAGCCAAGTAATTAATGAGTCATACTCAAAACGTATAATTACAACTTTCTTTCACCCGAATACAGGTTAGCGTCTAAATACAGTCTTAAATATTTAACTATCTGGTATACTTTATGATCATACAAGTCAGGATAGACACATTGTATTTACGAAAACACGAGTATTAATTTAAATAATATTTAAATCATTTAAGAATTTCATTCCAAATGAGTTTAATAGACACAAAATACCTAACAACAAATTGAGTACTCACAAAGCTACCGCTTATACTGTCGAAAGCAGTAAGTATATAATTTGAATCATTCAAATTTTATACCGAAGGTTCATCAAGCACCAGTAGTCGATATACTAAATACATATTAAAGTTTGGAAATTTATTCTACATCCAGAAATAAACTTAAAAATTAAATATAAATTTGAATTATAAAGACACGGGTTTCGTCTTTCGGCTTCTTCGTGCATTTTCTAACACACCTGCAACAGAACTGACGATATATGAGAAACTGATAAAAAGTACACTAGAGCATTAACATGTCTATTCAGGAAATTCTGGAAAATATATTGATTTTCAGACTTTTCAGCGGTCTTCCATTTCAGAAACGGTATTTAAATAACATATTTACTAATTTAAATTAAAATCTCTCTTAACTCATTTTCAGTTTTCTTCGCGTTTTCTTTGACTAAAATAATTTAGGTCGTTTCTTGACAGATCGATAGTGAAATTCACCGACCTGAACTAGTGAAAGCTGATTAAAAAGCTTGTTATTAGGGCGCTAAAGTATGCTCGGATACCGGACTTTTAAACGAAAAATAAAAAATCTGTTTACAACTAAATGCCCTATCGATAATGTCATATCAATAGGATTTTAAAAATTTGTTTGACTATATGATACATACTGTATAATAAGTCGAACGCTTAACACATTCAAAATAATTTCAATTGAATTGCATAAAATCGCTACACGAAGATTTTTTTTTTTTGTTTTCAACTGTCATTGCTTTTTGAAAGTAAATGTTGTCAATCTCTCCCTTAGTTGAAATACGATACGTGTTTTAAGAAATTTTAAAACTACGAAGAATCCAAAAAACTCTTTTATTTTGCTTTTAAGACATTTTTACCAGCGTTAAATGTTTAGCCTGAAATTTACGAATCATGAAATGTATTACAATACAAATAAAATGAAAACAAAAGATCACGTTTTTTACCACTATTATGATTGTTTTGTGTTTTTTTAGGGGATAGGAGCAAAAGCTTCGTGCTCGTTTTTTTATTATTCATATAATGTGTAAGGCAGTGTAGCAAACGATAAATGATTATTTCTCCACGATCAGGAAGGAGGGGGGGTAGTAACCTTCGTCCCCGCCAAAAAGTCGTCTCTGAGTGGACATTGTAAATATTATTACACGGTGAAAAAATAGCAATGTATTTTAGTTCTATACTTAACTATTAGAACTTAGTTCTGACGATGGCGTGAGCCCAAATAGCTATCAACTATATTTGTTAAAAATAATTTTGTAGAACTAAAATACATTGCTATTTTTTCACCGTGTTATAATGGAGTTCTACCAAGTGAATGCCAATTCAATCGGTAAATATTATTCTTTCTATCTGACACGCAATACATATTGTTATGGGCAAATATACAAAAATAATGCAACCAAAATAGAAATTGTCGTAAAAAGATTTTAAAAAATGTGAAGTTATATAATTTTCACGAGTTTCGCGACCTCGGTATCACATCGGTTAAAAGTGCATACAATCTGGAAAGGTAAATAAACAAATTAATTCAAATCTACACTTGAATTTTGAATACCTTGGAATTGAGTTCATGATATCTAACACGGTTCATTGAAAAGATGCCGCAGTTCATTAAAGCGAAAACACGCGAGCAACAAATGCTTTCAACGACAGCGAACCGTTCAGGCTTCGTTGTGGGTTCCATCTACATATATTCCTCGTTATGCGTAAATTATTATCTATATGAATTTTTGAAAGACAGATAAACCTATAATTTAAATAAAAACATTGTTAGCGCATTCATTTGCAGTCTTTCCATCTTGTCAATGAAAGTTATAAGTGAAAGGTCAGTTTTGGAGGACTTAAAAAGATTTAAATCTTGTTTATTTAAATTCAAATTAATTGTAATACAAAGTTAAAACGATTGTTATTTATTGATTAATTCTAAATAGTTGGCAATCATTTTTAAAATCACATCTTTATATAATGCTAAGCAATTTATTAGTACTTACTAGTTTATTATAAATCTTTTTAATTTGCTGAAGCATGTCGTTTTTTAAAATTTATAAGTTATAATATTTTACAAAAACCAAGTAGTTCGAATTTCTCAGTTTTTTATTAAAAATAAAACAGAATCGGTTACACCGGTGCTAGTTTTTTTTTTGCATCAAAATAACAAATGATTCTCCAGAGATAGCGTACAGATTTGCAATCACCAATGTTTCTTGGTGTAATGTATTCCGTTCTTGTTATTCGCTCGTGATTAATATTCAGAAAAACAAACGATGCAAGAGTTACAATTCGTTAGCTCTGAGACTAATGGTGATTTTGTATAAAGCTCGATGATAAAGCTCTGTTAGCTTATGCAATAAAAAAAGCTACTTATAACATCAACCACAAGTGCATCTGCGGTGAATGCAGAATTATAGCGCACGTGTCTGTTGTTGTTCGACGTAATGCAATTCCAACCTAAAAGAAAGAAGTTGACCGCTCTTATGAATGATATAATTATATTACATCTTTATACTAAAGGACTGCAGTAAAATACCGAGTGGCCCAAATGATAAACAAAAATTATTGATTATTTTTATGTTTCTTTTTTTTAGCCATGACTACTACCTATTTAAGTATAATTACTCCGTACGGGAGCTTATCCAAATACATTTTTTTATTGTTTTGTCAATAAGCTTAATATCATTCCATTTCAAATTCGTAAACCAATTCGATAAAAATATAAAACAATTTCGTAAAATTTTATCTTTTGCAGATGGCAAATTGATTTAGGGAAGAGTCGTCAAAATCTTATCCAAAAGTCAACATTGCTAAATTATACACAAAGATTCCTCTATAGTAGAAGCTTATACCAACGTAAAAAACAATCATTCATTTCCTTTAGAAGTGTCGGTATGTCTGTTATGTAACTTCTAGTTTTTTTATATATATATATTTTTAGTCACAATTCGAATACATTACTAAAATCAAACTAGTTTTATTTAAGCGTACAATATTATTGAAAATCACAAGAGTAATGATTTTCCCACCTATTCCTTAAGTTCATGTAAATATAAATCGAGTATTAATCCTTCTAAATCAATTCGACCAAATGACAAATCTATAGATGTTAGAAATCAAAGCCAAATGTAACATGTATTTGATAAATACAAATTAAAGCGGAGACCGAACCCGAAAACTTGCTAAACTAATAAAATTCATATCGCGACAATTCATCATTGCATACAATTATAATTGGCTAGAAATGGACGGATAATTCTAAATATTCATATTTGAGTCTGTGTTTTTTTTTTATTCATGTTTAAATAACTTTGTATACTAATAAGAAAAACATATAACCTTTTTCTTTCAAAAAATTTAATTAATCTTAAGAGTGAAATGTTAATTTAATAATTATTACAAGATGTTAACCGCCAGAATCTATTTGTATTTTGAGAAGAACAAATCGAGTACGCAAAGATATTCAAATTCATTTATGCTGAGTCGCCGTGATGCGTGTAATCCAGGAAACTAACGACAAAACAAAGAGACACGTCGTGTGGCAGGTGATAAATATAAATAAATAGACTTTTTCACTTGTCGCGTGTAATTTATGAGCGTAAACAGAACGACGGTGCCACGTTCTTAGGTCTTGCGACGTCCATAGACAGAAGATGCCTTTTATGCATCGTGGATCATTTGTTATCATTAAAATTGGACATGTGAGTTATTGGAGAGAAAGCAGAAGCAATGCGCCGGTTCAAGCCACCAAAATTCTCTGCTAAATTTATGCGAACTCCTCAGATTTGAGAAAGCTCTGATTGCATTATAAAAATATACATTCCTTTATTACATCCAACGCCAATGGTTCATTATATTTGAGATGAATCACGGAGTACGCAGTTTGATATTGTTCAGCAGGAAAGAGCAGAGATTTGTTATGTTTTTATTTTTACTATTTAAAACAAAGAACTTCCATTCTACGAGTAAAATTTAAACCAAAATAAATTCTTTACATTGTTCAACCAGTTGCCTTAAATATTCATGTTTACATTTAATAATCTCGGGCATTAATCTATGCAAGATATAAAATAATAAATAACGCGAATACTATAAATTATCTAGATACTAGTCTACTGAAATTCGCTTTGATTTTAAAATTGGCATCAAATTGTATCTCCATTTTATCAAGGTTATCTTTAAATCAATATATCATACATGTCCCGGAGGCGATAACATTTTAATATAAATAACATATTGTTTTTTTTATCTGTATAATGTAACCGGAAAATAAATAGTCTCAAACATAATATCCTTCCAATCCATCCAATATGCAATCGAATATCTCAGGTAACCATTTCAATTAAAACAAAAATTGCAGAACAGAAAATATAATTATAGCAAATTTAATTTATTTCTAGGGTATGCAATCGATTTTAACATCCATCGAGGACCGCCTTCGGGTGCTTGATGAAATCTGGACGGGAACAAGAGGCGGAATTGACGCTCACTTTCATCAAACTAATAGAAAACTGGACATCCTGGAGACAAAATTAGGTAATAAAATATTCACTGACTGCATCATTATGAATTTAACGTAATTTGTTTCCAACTGAATGTTAGCAGTGCACACATTCCTTCAATGATAAACACGCAGTGCAAAACGGCTGCAAATATTTAACGTTCATAAATAACTTTTAAATTGTCAAGCTTTTCATATCTTTTTATTTATCATTTATGTATAATGTATGGTGTAGGTTACGATATACAGCTAATGCCCGAATCTTCGGTTCCCAGCATTCAGGTGGAGAGTTTTTTATGCGTTGTTTGCATATTTATAACGTTGTTTGCTGCCATCTTAATTAAAACGCGACGATAAGATAAAATTGTTCTTGTGTGGCGTACCTTCTCAATTTCGAAGCGCAGCCCTACTTCAACAAAAATGATTTATTCCGTATAATTATTGCCGTTATTGACAATTATTTCCGCATAAGGAAACTGTACCATATACCAAACATAATCAAATCATTATTATTTAAAAAAAAGTAAAAGGATTTCGAGCCTCATATAATTGGATAACTAATACTGACTGAGATAGACAAAATGCTGACCGCGCTCTACTGATCATATTATATATTTAGTCATTTATTTTAGTTGTTCTAAAAATTTGAGCAGGATAAATAGAAAAGGTCTTTAAATGTAGAAAAACATACATTATTATACTATTTTTAATGTGTTAACTGTCTTCTTAACTTCCTAATGGAAAGGCATGATATTTTAAATAATAAAAACACATTTTTAGTACTTATTTCCACAATATATTTTATTTTCAGGACCGGTTTCGCTCATTATCATTTCGATCATAAATTATATTGTGGAAATAAGTACTAAAAAATGTGTTTGTATTATTCAAAATATTAAAGCTTATACTTGTGCATAGTTTTATACAATTTTGTAAATTATTAAAGCCCAAAGCAAATTACAATGAAGTGGATATTTTTGAACTATTTTAATCAAAGTTGATATATCTCCTACGTTACTTACAGATTTTTTTATATATATAAATACTTATATTATTTTCTTTACTCATGAATGTGGTAGACCACCGTCATTAGTTAAAGCAGTACATATCTACTTCTATTCTATCTAATCTGGTTAATAATATAAAATATAATAATAAGATAAAACAGTTGCATTCGATGATAACATTTATGTGTTGTAAAATACGCATGAAAGATTCACAACCTATTTTTTAAAACAAACAACATCAATATGGATATACGAGGCATGATGCAATAACATTTTTTTTTTTATTATTAATTAAAATTTATAATATAAGACAGATGACTTTGCTTCGCAATTAAAAGGCAAAACAATTATTCAAATATATTTTTATGACTAAGCTTTACTTTTACATCATAATATTTTCAACAAGAATAGAGCAAAATGCAGTTTAATGCAGAACTTATAAGCCGTTTGATATTCTTATCAGAGAAAAACCTGACGAAAACAACTTCTGAATATTAATTTAAATTACTAAAACGCCACCTTTTGGCTACGCGAATTGTATGCAAGGCATAAACTAAGTCATTTGATATTTTTTAGGGTTACTAACCCATCCATGATATATTCGATATTAATTGCTCCCACGATATAAAATATGAATGCGATGTAAGTATGGCTGAGAGAATCTGTATGCCATGTTAGTACTTTCTTAGCGCAAAAATTCGCCACCAAAAATGCTGAACGGAATGCAAAATTAAAATTGAAATGAGGCGGCACACAAAGGGCGGTCGGAAAGAGGGAAAGGGGAGCGGGTAATTGATTTTTGCAAATGTACCGACACTCTTGTCTCACGAAGTAATCTGACTGCCGAAATTCTTTGTTCCATAGTGCTTACTATTGTAGTTAGCATTCAACCCTTTTATTTTACAATAAATTTACATAACTAAAAAAATAATTAAATGTCAATAAAAAATGTTTATATTATTGCATTATGATTTTTAAAAATTATTTATAAGAGTATTTTATGTATGTATGTATTCGAAATTTTGTGCTCTTGAAAACAAATGATCTTTAAAAAGAAACTCACTTTACATCTTTATTTGAGACGATTAGTCATTTTTTTTTCTTCTAAAAAGTAATCGATTTTAGACCAGCACTGAGAATTTTATATTTCTGAAAAAATCTTGAATACATTATTTTCAAATTTCGCCAAATAATAAGTATTTAGAAAAAAGCGTATTAAAATCTGGTAGTGTATGAAAAGTTAAATTTACATTAGATTAGTATTAAATTTGATCAAATCTTTGTAGCCAGAATGTCATAAAAATGTCACATGACAAGAATAAATAGTTTAATTCTATAAGAATAATTTAACGACGGGAACGCAATGTAATTATATGTTCGTGTAACGGTTTTACATCAATATCTCTTAAAGTATTTTTTTCCAGGATATCAATTTTCATACTAATCGTCTTATTTTGTCATGAATACAAAGTACAAAGTTCTACAATAGTATGGAATAACAATATCAAATTATTATAAGAATTAAAGCAATTGGTTGATAACATAACTGTGTTAAAATTATATGTTCAGAGATACTCAAAAGACCGAAAGATCAACGAATTCTTACATCAATTAGTATAGTTAAAATAAAAACGTTGATACGTTTGCCGTATAATAACGGAGTTTTTCTAAGGGAATGTAAATTCAATAAATATAATATAGATAAACAATCCACATTTTTTCGAGGCACGATTGTATTATATAACCACAGCGTACACATGGTTTGAACTTAGTTTCAGGAATTATTGGGATAGAAAAGAGTGATCCAATTATTAGTGGAATCACTAAATCATAAGACGTTATTACGGTCGGCTTCTTTATAAAAAAATGGCTAATAAAATGGGCATAATACATTTGAAGTTACACTATCAATTATTCCGTAAACCTGTATCGATATCGGACTTCGAGATCACGAAGTAGGGGAGTGTTATTGCTTTGTAGTACAATTTTCAATACCTGGCATTATTCTAGAATCTAACATACGAATACCGAACAATCCTGCTGAGAAACAAATGAATGCGGTACAGAGTATTTTTATCTCCGACCTATAATTAATGTCTTTTCGGTTATCCACATAGATTTCGAACGCATTATACTATGTTACACATAAATCATCCACCGTCTCAGAGACAATGAAATATTACGACACGACTACTATTCGGAATGAATAATAAAACATCGCGAGTGCAATGATTTGTATGTTTGTGAAAAATAGCACATCAAGATTCATTTTTCCGATAGCCCTTTTTAAGCATGTCAAGACTCACTATCACAATGCTAGCACTATCCTTCCACGCGGTATAATCACTCACAATGTTGTTAAGCCGCTACAATTATTTATTAAAAATATTGAAGCCAAATTACTCAAAAAAAAAGAAATGTAGCATAAAACATACTTATATGCATATATATCATAAATATACATAATATGTGATAAATATCATGTTTTGCAAGCCAATGTTTTTAAAAAAATGAGGCTCAAAATCAAGTCGTAAATAAAGGGGATATGAAAAACGTTTTTGTTAAATATATCAAATTTCAATTTAAAAAAAAACACTACAGTTTAATTTGTTCTCATCGCTTTACAAATAATATTTTTGCATTATATGATCAACATATTCTTTTATTTATTGCGGTTAGTACACCTAATATATTGAATATCAATTTACTCATAAGTATTGCAGTATATGTGGTATTGCCAAAATATATCCTTAATGCAAAGGTCAACTTAGTGTTTTTTTTTATCTGATCTCATATAATAGGTTCGAAAAAAGGATTTTTGTTCAAAGTTATGGACGCTTATATTGTTTAAAAACTGTAATGTTCTAAGCTCTATCATTATAACCAAACAAAAAGAGATTGAGCGACTGATTAACAAGCAGTTTTTTTATAGAAAAACTCCATTCATGTGTATACATTCAACATGTTTCTAGATCAAAAAACTTGCAATGTGTACCGTATAACTGTGGATGTATTAATTCAATCAACAATTTATATAAAGTTAGAAGAAAAATATAACGGAGATCGATAAAATAAAACCATTCATATTGTAGAGGTCTATTTTTTTGTTTAATAAAAGTCAAGCTGATCATTGTACTGAAGGGGTTTAAGGCTAACAATGAAAATATTTGGTTGGCAACGAGCGGCTGCTTCAAAGAATCAAAGAAAATATTTAACATACAGAGTTAAGCCAATAACACGAAGAATGATAATATTGTAATTATTTATCCAAGTTTAACAACTGTACTGGATGTGCTTAAATATTTATCCTACGTAATAATTTTGGCAATTGGTAAACGAAAAAAAAAATAATTACAAATAAATGGATCTGTTAATAATACAAAAGCGTGCGGTTTATTTGCATGAATTACTGAACATGGATTAGCTTTCAAACGTCTTCTGTAGATTAGCGGTTGACAACCTTTCGGGGCAAACGGACAACTCAACTAACGATTTCAAATCGTATGACCCTCTAATGGGATGTATTGTTTGCATAAAAAAATAATTAAACTAATAACTGATCATGAAAGAAAATATTTAAAGGTAGCGTAATCTGTAGTCTTTCAAATAAGATGCTAGATTCTTAGTTCTAAATACGCTGCTGAAATTTACAGAAAATCAGTTAGCGACACTGTTCTGTAGAGCATTTTTCAATAAATCTCTAAGCATTCTCTGAGCGCCGATGAACATTGTGATATCTGCATGTAATTGATATATATGAAGAGTTTATCATTTATTTATTTATATATATATATAAAACACATTTCAGCATAGTATTTGTATTTATTTTCTAAAAAAAACAATTGTATTTATAATTTCAATGCCTGGTAATTTCGGAATACAAAACAATTACTGAAATTTCGTTAAATAAAATTCACAGTTTATGTGTTATTCATTGGATAGAATATGCATTTTACCGGTAGTAAAACTTAAGCTTTTTCCGTTTACACAAGTATTTTTTTGAAAGGATTAGATCCCTTAATAATGACGGATCACCAACATTTTTTGACTGTTTTCTTTAACAAAAAATAAATATTTGTAATTTAAGTATCTCAATATTTTCATAGTTCACTTTATATGGGGTGCGTGTTATGATCCGTATTATTTATTGAAAATAAAAACTCTCAAGTCAGATACATTACAAAAAAAATATATCGGCACTATGATGACGATAAATTAAGTTAAAATAAATCTGTCTGATTGGAAAGTAAAAGGGGAGCTAAGTGCTTTGTCATCATGAACAGCGTCCAGACAATATAGTGGGATAAAGCTTCCAGAGGAACGTTAACTAAGTGATCGGATTGAAAAGTTGTTACACGTGACTAGCAACTTTATTGTGTGAACTTTTGATAGAATCAGGGATATGACGTTTTTTTTTTAATACTTATAGGAAACTTTACATTAATATCGATAAACTGTTCGTCACACGTTTAATTAACTGTCAGTGACAAGCTCGTTTGTGATTGACATATTTTTTTTCGATATACTAATTATTACCAAGTCTATTTAGTGTGTATGTAAAGGCTTCTTGACATGGTCTGAGAATAATTATCAACTTAAAATCAGCAAAAAAAAAGCAAAAGGTACAATCACATCTTTCATTCTATCCGTATATTCTTTTGTTCTTAAACAAAATTTAAGCATGTAATATTACAGCGCAAAACTATACTATAATTTGAGCGTGAAAAAATCATTTAAATATTTAATTTTATCTTCAATATTTACACCACGTCGTGTAGTTACTGTAAGGATGATTTGAAATCAGCGACAGCAATCGTCGCATGTACAACTTATTATATAAAAAAGGTTTCTACCAGGGGCGCTAAAATTATTGAATAAATTATTATCAAAATAGAATTGTTGAATTTTAGGGCAGGTTTAGTTCGTACACATTCGCGATCACGCATCCTCGAAAATGACAACATGACAGGAAGTGTATGACTCGTGAATAATTATTAGGTTCTAGAAATTACAAATGTGTTACCCAGAAGACAATCGAATATTTAGAGTTGTTTAACCTTTTTAATTCACTCTTCCTTATACATGTAACCGCATAACGGAAATAACTAACCCGCGGTTCATTGGTAACTTCCATACAAAACATCTTTTATCACGCTCTGCCAACTTTAGATAAAGCCGTGTTGGATTAAAAACGCAGGTGATACAGGGCAATTTTGATAATAACAATTTATCTATCAATCCGTGGGGTCCATTCGCCGGCGAACTCGGTATGTCTACCGATAATCCCCAATATTTTACTGCTGTTCTGAAAAGACATGCCGCTTGAAACTTTTATTAGTGAGTTTGAAACTCAAATACAAAAACGTTGGGTGAGAAACTGAATACTAACTGAGGCTACGAGCGAAATGCAAATTTCGGATGGGAGATATTTCGGCAACAGGAAATGCAACTAAATGATTTTGGCAGTAGTTCAATCGGGATGGTCAAGCGTGGCCTATATCCGCAAGACAAACCCTCCCACGTCTGTAGACGGACATGTTAACACTGCACGACTGCAATGCGTCTATTACGAATTTAGCTAATCAAAACAATACGATTTAGTCCGTGCAATTCTGTTTCGGCCTGTTAGCATTGCACTTGTTTTGCAATGAGATTATATTTTAAATGTTGAAAAAGGAAGAATAGATGTCATTATTTGCTCGTTATAAATAACAACAAATGTATAGAGAGTAATGGTGTTGAACATTTTCATCTCATCAATAGTCAAAAGTTAGACAATATTTACATTTTACATTAACAGATACCAACAGGTATTTGCTGTGATTTATGACTTCGATATTAGTATTTATTTTGTGATTTTTTATTTATACCTTCAATTAACGATATTGACAGATTTTATATGAAGATAATATCAAGATTAACATTGAAATTTGTGAGTTATTTTATAATGGACAGACTCAAATTTCGCAGAGTGCGTATCAATTATGTACGTAAGTGACAAAGTAGATAAGAACTCGATGAAATAAATGAATCAATGACTAATATTAATAAAATCTACCACTACGATCAGCGTTGTGAAAAATTGTAGAAATATGGCCAAAATAGAATACTCGACTAGGACACGAATGACAAAGATTAATTGTTTTTTAACGCCATGCAAAAGGAGACTGTTGCAGATCGTCTTAGCACGACTGTTAACACATGAAGATGTACGACTTGAGATAGACCGCAAGCTTTTGACTTTAAAAGCCACGGCCCGTGTCACCGTTGTGCACTGTCTCATTTCCACCGCTAACGATGCATAAATTATTATCAGATAGTAAAACAGTACGAGAATAAATACTGAACACATTATTCGAATGAATGACCGCTGACATTAGAAATACACCAGAATGTTCAGATATTTTAGTCATTGATTTATGGGAATATTTCTCTACGAGAAAACTGACGGGTCTTAAATAAAACATGCTCGGTGGCTACATCGTAAATATGCATACTTGGAGCTAAACAGATAAGTACTGTTATCATTATATATACATACACATAACATTTCAAGACATACTGACAGTATCTTAATTAATGATATGTACGAAATTACTCGCACTGCCTATCGATATAAGTAACTCATAAATAGCAACAAAATTTCAAGAATATGTGTTTCATATACACTAGGAAACAATTGTTAATATTTTATTACATTTCATATAAATACATATTGCTAAGAAATACTCCAAAAAGAGGGCACGCTGTCGAATCAATTTTATTTTAACTTTATACATTTAATGTATGTAAATATCTTCATGTAATTGCGTGGCTAGCGTGATAGATTAGGAAGTTATTCGCTAATCCAAAACGACAATTTCAGTGTTTCATTAATCTGAATATAAGATTTATCAATATTTCCTGGCACTGGCCATTTGCTACTTGCAAACACAAATTTCACTGAAAAACAATGTAGCCGTTATTATATTATAAATGATGACTTGTTATACCATCAATAGCATGGGGATCAGAAAAAGACGTTGTGTTGAGGATGTTTGTTTATTAACTAACCGAAACACCGTACAACGAAATCTTTCGTGGAGTGACCATACGACAGATTCAGTTGTACGGTAGGGATGTTTGAAATCATCACAGCCACGTAAAACTTTGGATAAAACTAAATTCTATTATTAACAATTAAATATTTCATGGATGCCATAAAATAGAATTTAGTCAGTCGAGATATATAGTAACTCTCCTTATATTAACTAATCTTTTTCAATTTTACAATAATATTATTAACGACCGATATGAATGAATATGTATGAAATGAGCATTACTGCAAATAATTGTGGCAGAAAGATTACATTTTTTTTTTTACTTTAAAACCTCCCTTTTTACGGAGGTGCAATATGCAAACAACCAAGTACTTTTATTCTGTTTATCAAATACCCGTTCCACGAAAATACGTTAAATTTTACTAGTTATTCGTCCTACAAGAAACATATCTTTTTACTATCTTTAACAAAGGTAATTTAAAATAAAAAAAGAATAACGCCGAGAGCTTATTTATTTCAACATATAATATGGTTCGAACCGTCAAATAAAGCTCTGTAGATCCGCCTGTAAATCTCACGACACTGTAAATACTGGGCCACTTTTATACGGGTGGTATATAAAACGCTACCCTACATTATAATTAGGCTATTTTCTGGCGCATCATGTGCCCCTGTGGCGTGTTTCAAAATAACAATGAAACGGAGTAAGATAATTTTTTACTGACCATAATTAACTTTGGGTTACAGACATACGCATCATTGCACTGGAAAAGACAATAGCCTCGTAAAACAAGTTTTTTTAATGGTAAGTACACGAAACAATCGAGACTATAATATAATTGAAATAAAGGTACGTGACACGGATGATAGAAGGTCCTTCCAGTTGTACGTTTTATCCTCATGCAGGATACCTAACATGATTTTAAAATAGAATTGTTCTGAGAATGTTTAGAACTAACGAGACATTAATAAAATAATAGACGAATTAATTTAATTAGTTATCTGCAATACATCAATCAGTCTTAAGCAATACCACTTCGCTCATTTATAAATTTTGATTTGATAGATTATATCAAAAACTCACATTTGCAAATACGCAACTTAACGTAAAATAAAGACAGGATAACCGGTACAACACAAGAGAGATCACACACTGCTAAACAGTATAAATGTGCATTTTTAATACCTTAATTGTCTCATCTAAGTGCAAATGTATTATATTATATTTAAACAAATAAAACACAATTTTTATTATTATATCCTCAATTACATTATATAAAGTTCTGGTAGAGGACCGTACAATACAAATTTAAACAAAGATACTTATGCAAATTTAAGGTTAATATTTATCAGGTATACAAAACCATAATTTTTACATTCAGTAAATGAACGCATTTGAGTTAAGACTGTTTTCATATCATCATATAGTGCATTCATTTCCTATGTTTCTTTACAACAATGCCATGTACAATATTTACGACCTAGAAGTAATCATCTATTGAATAAAGAAAGCTTTTGAGCTTTGATGTCACAATACGACATTGAAATAACTTAAAAGTCATTTAATCAACAACATGGATAAACAGAGTCGTAAATTCCATGCATACGCTTATTGTTTCAATAATACTTGTTTCAAGCGCAACAATTACATTCAATCGCCATTTTAGCATGCATACATTACAAATAATAATGGAATGTGTAAATTATTTACAGTATTGCTGGTGTAAGTACTTTCGTTTAGATTGAAATTATAGCTTTCGTTTGATGGCAAATAAAATCAATGGAGAACGATGATAGTGAACAAGAATTATTATTGTCTGATAGGGCTAGGATTATAGGACTCATCGCAAAGTTCACGAACCCCAATGACCATTGAGTCATTCAATCGTAGACTTAAATATACATTCGAGGCTATAGTTTATAGTCGCTTAGAACATTAAATCGTAGATATCAACAAGATTAACGAAGGTAAGCCAAATCGATAAAATCTTGAGTAATTGCGGAATATAACTGACATCAAATACGCATACAAATTTGTGTTACAGTAAAAGTCTTACATTTTATAGAACTCTTAAGAGTTTAGGTAAGAGTTTTGAACTATTTATTACGAAAATAAACGTGATAAACTTATGAAAAAATCAATCCATATTACATTATTTATGTGTATATCTTTTGTTTGTAGATCATAAAATGTAATTTTCAATAACACCAAAAGGTTATCATCGCCTATCGTTTAAAGTTAGTTAGGATAGATTAGTAATATTTTTCAAATTAAAGTTACCTATTGAATGTTATTTAACTCAATGCAGCGTTCAAATATAAATAGGTACCCCACCCCTGAACTAAATAATAAAAAAGTGTTTCTCTTCATCTTCAGAATGGATACGCGTATAATTTTCGTGAAGTGTTACTTTACTATAACTATGTTTGTATTCCTAATACTGTACATAAAATCGCTAATATTAAGAGATGTGTTTTGTTTGTTTTTACAGATCGATTAGAAAGTGTTGTTGACTCCCGTTTAGAGTCTCTGAGCGCTCGTCTCGAGTATATTGTACCGAGATTGGAGAGGCACGGAGAACGATCATTGCAAGCCTTTTTTGCAGCTGAGCGAAGTGCCAGAGCCTGCGAAGGACTTAACCACCGATTTGACAAACAAGTAAGCTTTTTCTCCATAAAACCTCAAATTTACCGTAATAACCAATAAAATTAATTAAACTTGTGTAGCACATATGACTATTTTTGCGCGGACGAAAAATACCATCTATCGAATGATTAAATTAGCTGAAATAGAAATATGTTCCATAAATATCATCGATTATCTTAAACTCATCAGAAATACATTTTTTATATGACTTAAAACGTATTTATGCAGGAATAATGTAAGTGAAATTATAATGTTATGCGGTATTGATATCAATCATTGATTGATTGATGAACTTAATAAAAACTTTTTGGACTGTATTTCATAGAAAATTTTGGGTACAAACCACTACTTAGACATTTTAAAATCACAGCAAAGTAAAAAAATCCAGGGAAACGAGAGATAAGTAAGTTTACTTGAATATGAAAAAAAATCTTTTAGCCAAAAAATTCTATTCATCAGAAACAACATTAGAAACGAAATATGACTAAATTAACTGCTTTATATATGACAGTATTGATTGTTTAAAATCAACTAGAATGAATTCTTTATTTGTTAAAATATACTAGACTAGGTTGGAAAAGCACAATGTCAATAAAATTTAAGAAATAAAAAAGTTTCGATTGGTGAACGATTTTGATCGTTGAGACATATTGTGGGTAGAATTAATGGTTTGTGATCTGTTTCCTATGGATTCGACGGTATTTTTATGGAAGTTCATTTTACATAGAAATTAAAAATGATACATTTGTTATTCCACTTAGTTACGAGTATCTTTACGATACAGTTAATTTAGAGATACCCGTAGTTTTTTTCAATGAATTTTCTATGACTTGTTTTCTTCTGAAAATGAGAAGAATATTTAATTTATTTAAACGTGAAATGACTTCGAAATAGTCTAAGCATTTAAATTATTCGTGTTTAATATTAGAAACATGTAACTAGTTAAATAAGTACAATAAATATTGCAAATAACAAGAAAATTCCCTACATCGATTAATTCCAAACAACTCAATAATAAAATATGCATATATAAGAACATGTTCTTAATTGCCACGACTCTAAATTAACATGCTCTAATCTATTGAACGAAATTGACTTCAAGATGCATAAACTCAAGAGCATTAAGCAACGATGTTATAATAAGCTTCAAAATGATAGTAAAAACTTTCATGAGAGGATTATGAATATTCATTAAGTGTATAAATAATCATTGCAGAGACTAGGCAAGGAGGAATGCGGTCCCTGATCATCGCGTCGAAAGCGTCCTGACCCAAATGTCAAACTACTCAATAAAATCAAAGATTACATTGAGGTACAATCAGTCACATATGTAGACGTAATTTTATACATTTCATTAATAAATATGCATAATTCTTCCAAGGTACCGCGGGCGCCATACAATCCAATTTGACTTAATCAATCAATCATCTGATGTTTTGCAATGTACTTTAGATGAATGCGTATTGAGTTTTACAGATTATGGTAATTTATAATAAACATTATATTTCGTAATGAAATGTTGTATGCAATACTGGGATTTTAATTGAATACACGTTTACTATTTTTACTCGTGCAATTAGGGACTGTAGTTTACATTGAATAGAATTTTATCGTGATTATTAAATCTAAAAATATATATACGGCTGCGAAGGTTATAATGTGTGGGTAATCACTTTTCCGATCGTATGTCATATTTGATTAGTATGTATTTATTTTAAGATATTACTGATGATAATAATAACATTCATTTGCCATTCACAATATATAAGTGCCCATCACGAGTTTCTGTTATAGTTTCATTATAATTATTAAAATCGATGATTACTTCATTACAATAAGCTTAATAAGTGGTCACCAACCTTTCAAAATTCATGGAACAGCTCTACATTCACTATGATGAATAGCGACTAGAGGTATTAGCTTATTTACATATGTACATATAACTAATATTATTTATACTGTCTGGGCAGCTAATTAGTAATATTACTATTCAGCGGTACAAACTTTTAAACTGTACATGACATATACCATGAACCTTAAATTATTGAAACATGACAAATAAACTAGTATGTAAATCATCAAAGAATGTCAACTAGACGAGACGTTACATCATAGGGGTATAGCCAATACACGTATCACGTACAAGCACTCTTACATGATAATAATATGAATACATTTAGCGACTGCCATTAGCAAAATATTACAGTATATTTCATCGGTGTGAGTATTTAAATGATTCGATAAAAAAACAGCTAACAGTTAAATTTCATGGATTTTATAACTCAAATTAGGGAAAGCCCTTAAGAGGGAATGTCCAAATTTATCTAAAATATCTTTCGCAATACACACGTACTGTAATTATAAAGATCAGTAAAATATTGAAGAATATATGAAACAACCGACATATTACACCTACGGATCAAATTAATTGCATTTGACTAACATGAAAATTTCATAATATTTTCGACTATAGATATCGATCTAATAAACTGACTTATCCGATTTTCGAAATACAAACCACATCTGGACACAACGATAATAAGGAATTTGACGGAATTACTGTACCAGTCCTACGGGTTATTTAAACACAAATAGTTTTTATAATAATTTTGATTGTAGGTCTGAAGAAAAACTCGTTCAACTGAATCTCTGACAGGAAGCTAATTGACATAAATCCGCGATAAAGCTGCTTATACTGGAAGTTATTTTATTATCGTCCATGTAAAAAATTATCGTTCGGGTGGGTTTTATTTGAGTTACTTTATAAAAGATTCAAATAATTCGTTTAAAGATATTTCGGTACATGCGTTTTATCAATCAAGTGTAATGATTAATTTAATTCACTTGGAACAGCTAGTTGTTATATTGTAATCCATGCTAGTTATCGACAACTATAAAACCTAATTTTATATTTATAAAAGATGAAAAGGCTTCAAGAGTCAAAAAAAATACTTTTTTGTTATACAATAGTCATAAATACAATGGTAGCCTGTAGTGATTGCTATTATTAAAGTAAAAAATATATAAATGACAGCAAAAACTAAAAAATATATATGACTGAAGTTTTGAATTATATGTTTTTATTTCTCGAGTTTATTTTATGGCCGTAGAATTTTTGGCGAGGGCTGCAATGCCAAACGTCAATCCAATCATTTGATCCAAAAGAGTTGATATAAATGATTCATTTGAATTCACCTTTGACAACGTTCACATCTGGCTTAATTCAATAATATAAATGAAAAATATTTACTGTTTCATCTTTATTGCACTATTACTTATTAGCAATGTTAAATAGTTCATAAGAAATTAAACCGATTGTTTGAAATAACTTTGCTGGCTGCTGCTGCTACTACAATTACAATTTAAATTGTGCTTAGTGTCTTTTAGTTCCAACGAGAATATATTAATAGAACGTACGGATTATACGATCATTTATCGTCACATTATTATAATACTTTATTACTATTAATATAAACCTATGTGGGATGATGTTTATACGTTTTACTTATATGTCAACGATAGTAAATTAATGGAATTATAATTACAGCATGTATGGAGACCTGGTCTTGATAGCTCTTAACAGCTTGTACGTAATAATTCCAGCTTTTTAAATCAATCAAATGAATTGAATAAATAATTTAAATAATGATGATTAGATACCCACGCACATTTGATTGAGTGTAGTAGACAAACAGTAGTGGACTTACGCCTTCTATTTAAATATAAATTCAAATAAAGATATAATATATATTTGTAATCAATATGATATGCAAATAAGAAAATTAAGGTATGTTTTGATTTCAAATGCAACCGTTTGCTACAAAAACATGATGTCAAATTATTAACATTTAATTGAGTTTGCGATGGAACACAACTGTCCAGACTTTATTAGACAATTAATCATTTTTTTAGTGAAACAGTAGTATAATTTTTTTTTATTATTTATAAATTTCAAAACATTCTGATTTGATATATATACGCGAAAATTTCAAAGGTTGCCGGGTAGATCTTTGAAAAGTATAAATGACACGGTATGAGCATCTCTCCACGAACCTTCAAAATTGCACCGACGAACATCACCGAAGTCAACAGATTACAGATTTTCATTTCAAATAAAGAAACTTAGTACATTACCAGAATAGAAACGATTTTAAATAAGTTTAAAATAACATTAAAAATAACGAAAGTGGATACTTTCAATCACCTTATCTCTGAAGACATTCTAGTTTAGAATTCCAGCATGCAAGATTATACTTAAAATATCTCTGGATATAAATAATAAACATCCTGACGTATACATATCATAGAAAAGGGGTTTAATCCGATGATAAACTCTATTATTAAACTCACGCGACAAAGGTAAAGGACTCCGCGCGGTATCAAAGCGATTATACGAAGCTTACATAGGTACATTCCAGATTTATTCCATAGCATCATCTTCACGATCCTCGTGTAATAACTCATGAATTAACAAATTATGTAAAGGTAATGTATTCCTTGCACAGTAAACCTTGTTGCGGTTGATTTGTGACTATCATACGAAACATACGAGTGGCTTTTAGACGATGCTACCGGTTGAATTTATTGCCGCCATCTTGGCTTTCTGTGACAAATATATCGTGGAATTCTCTGACTTGTTTAATGCGGCAGGGTGCAAGAAGAGAAAATAAATACGTATAATGTACATCAACATTTTTGAGGGCTTTGATGAGATGCTAATCTCACCCCGGTCATTTTCTGGGCACGGTGAGTGATCGATGCACCTGATGTAAACATGTATAAATATAATAAAGATTTGAAATTCTGCAACGTGTACAATTGAATATTAAGAAAACGCATATTTCACTGCAGTTATAAATAAAAAATATAAACTAACCGTAAATGGCATCTTATGAGTAGTAAAACAAACAGATATTAAAAATTCTACAATATAGTGTAATATTTTTATTGAAAATAAATCGCTATCCTAATTCGATATTCAGCAATGATAAATAACCAATTATTTATCCGTACTCAAACTGTTTGCGGGCTACAGACATCAATTTTGGGGATTCGATATAATCTTTCTCATGTCTGCATATACATTTTACCATTAACAATTTACATGCGTATAATAATTAATTAATCATATGAATTGCTTCTGACTTGCAATACTTCATTAGGAGAATTAAAACTAAAGTGTCGGGTGTCAAAACAATAACATAAAAAATTTACACTTGAATTGCAAACGGTGTGACACATATTCATTTTTGGAACTTAGAACTTTGGAACCAAGTGGGCATTAAGTTAAATAACAATTTTAACTCTAATTTGTAAATATTAAAAAAAGTCATAAAACACATAATATTTAATTTTAAGGTTTAAGGGCCGCAAAAAATATATTTCGGGCCGCATATTTTATAACACTGCTTAGGCTATGTAGAACTTTTGTCGACTGTGCAGTAACTTGAATTTGAATTATATACATATTATATTTATCTTATATTCTTAAGTGTAAAAGAATAAACTACTTCAACGCTATTACACGTAAGCAGATATATCCTAGGGAATTTTTACTACGCACTGAATTGAATATTGTATAATATAAATTGTGAAGCAAATGAATGCGTTTACACCATAGCTTCTCAACCGGTGGTTCGCGGAGATTTTTTGGTGGTCCCCGATGTGTTATTATTTCGATAAACAATCGAATCTTATGTTTTTTTTGTTACTGTCTGTTTTAATATACTTAAATATTGTTATAGCACCGTACGGTGTTGCAAAAAAAATTTTTTTTTTGAATAACAAAATCAATTATATAAATATTATTTTATTCCAATGTTGATGATCCGTAAAACATTTTTGGATTTTTTAGTGGTCCGCGGACGTTAAAAGGTTGAGAAACTATGGTTTACACTATCCCATAAATACGTATCTAGATATTCAGATGTTTTCCTTGATAAATGGACATTAAATATCAATTAGGTCCAGACTACTATTTTATTTTAATAGTTTGGTAATAAAATTAGAGACACCGAGCTATTAAAATAAACTTATTTAAATTACGTATATATATGTATAAAGTGTTTTTTTTTTTTTACGAAATCATATTAAGTCGTTACACATATAATGAAAATAACTCAATCGAGCCAGTTAAACTTAGCCTTGAAAGCTCGCATCATTCAAGTTTTGTCGAAGGTAGGCGGGACCTACATAAAACTGAAATGATTAAAAAAACACTTATTCGTGGTTTGTGCAATCATTGAAATAATATATTTCCGAAATGAAAATTCTTCGGCAACATGCGTAATTGCTTTATAAAGTAAATAAGTGTTATTACGTTACTAGATGGAGATATAAATCAATCTTTTTTATTATTTCACATTTTTTTCATATACAATATATTTAATATTGAAAAGTTTATAATAATCGTCTGAATAACTTAGTCACTGAATGAAATAACATTCGCACGCCAATCTCTATACGGTGCAATGATTTAAATAATGCGTGTTCAAAATAAGGTTGTGGATTGTGAATTTAATTCAATATCAAACCCTTAACAAGAGAGCTTGACAATCAAATGCAAGAACCTAAGCATCTATCAAGTCTATCTTTTAAAATATAATAAATATCACTGACGTTTTGAATGAGTTAAACTTGAAACATCAATGCAACGGCCAGAATATTCCCGGCGTATGTTTTTAAAATTAAATTGACATTTTTTAAATCAAAACTAACTAATGATGCTATTCCTTTTTCCAAATTGTTAACAAAACGTAGTTTCCAAATGGTTGACAAAACATATAAGCAATAGTTTATGATTTGATCAGACGAATGCTATTTTTTCAGTTAAAGTAGACATTTCATGAGCTTACTTGGTTGACTTTCTTTTTTTGCAATCCTTATTGATTGTTTTATAGTGTATTTGTTGAATTTTTATATTTAAATATGTTACGGTGCAAAAGCATTGAATTGATAATTTATAAGTTTTGTACCGTATAGTTGTAATAAATAAATAAATAAATTTGGCAAAACCAACCGGATACAGCTCTAAGTCAAATTTGAATTTTGAATGCGGTCTTCGGTTTGTATGTGCAAGTTTGAACAGCACATCTTAAAGATTGAAATATTATTTTCACACTGCAACACTTATTTATGACGTATTTATAAACATTAATCGCTTAATTGATTTCGAAAAGGTAGTTGTTCGTCTAGACTGGGAGAGGGCAAAGCTCCCAGACATAAAGGCGTCCAAAGCATACTTTGTTTATTTCACTGCAACAGTTAAAAGAAAAATAAACAAGCATTTGAGTCAATTAAAATAAACAACTGAATGAAACGATTTACTATTAAGTATAGACTTTTCAAAGTGTTAATTGGATGAATTATCGCTGTATCGGACGCACATATTTACACGAATTCTTCGTCGCATTGGGAGGTATTCAAGATCTCCAGACATGTTTATTTTTGTATAGTCATTGCAACATAACGGATCGCAACTAAAATGAAACGCCAATATGTTTTCGTGTGTTCAATTAGGTACGAAAATTCTGACTGATTATATTATTACATGGAATCAATCCTACGTTTTCAACAATATATTGTTTATTGCAAGATATTAGGTATCAGAAAGAATCATCAATGTGATTCAAACGCGCATACATATCAAATATCAATGCATTCCTAAAATGAAATCTGACCTCAAAATAGCGGACAAAATTTCCATCGAATATGTAAAAATTGTCCAATGTATTCTGATAATGTTGTAATTTTTCAGCTGAAGGGTTTTAGGTCATAAGTAGTGTTCGCCACTCTTATCAGCATGTGATCGTTGACTACAGAAGTTTTAACGTATGCCAACCAAGGATAACATCATAATGCTTTTGTCGTCATTCTCAAAACGCATATGAAATATACTTTAAGATTTTAAGCCATTGTTGATTTTTTAACAAAAATGTCGAAATTATTTTTATAGTCATCTTAAACAAACATAGAAAGTATAGTGAAATAAATACTTGAAGATTGAAACATATTGAATGGTTATTTTAATACATGATTATATCGTAAATTAATCAAACAAATCAAAGACAGATGAGTTTTAATAACAAAAATAAATGGTTCAGTGACTTTGGTGGCAGAAGATTGATTGACGATTCGAATTGTTGATTTATGTGCATATGACGATTACGAACCAGGTCACATTAATTATATGTATGTATCCGTCAATACTGTAAGCCTTAAGGAGAATTTCTTTATCGAATTCTTACGTCAGTATTATAATAATCTATGTATCAGTAAAACAGTGGGAAGCAGTAAAATACATGCTAGAAATGATTAAAATATGATTTGTATTTCTGACACAAATCGCATATGC
This sequence comes from Himalopsyche japonica, assembly GCA_028555115.1. Lineage (NCBI taxonomy): Eukaryota > Metazoa > Arthropoda > Insecta > Trichoptera > Rhyacophilidae > Himalopsyche > Himalopsyche japonica. The sequence goes on along the minus strand of JAHFWJ010000559.1, from coordinate 622,576 downwards.
ATACATCATTCGCATAATGTATTTTAGGCAATAAACACAAGCTTGTTTATTATTGAGACTATTTTAAGACGCAAGAAAATAATTTCTTACTTTCAAATTAATATACGAGAAACTCTTCCGGCATTTTCACGATTACTCAAACAGTGCGAAATAATTTGTGTAAAATAAGTATGTGAATTTTCTTGACTAGGCAATTTATAAAAAAATATGAAATGAACATAAGATTTTTCATATGCGATATTTGGTCAAACAAATACATTATAATCGCACGGCCAACAAATTTTATTGCACATTTAAAGACATAATTTCAGACAAAGCCGATATTGAAGTTAATTGATTAACGGAACTCAGTTGCACGGCCGGGAGTTCGATCCTGAATGGATATATAGTTTTATCCAAAGGATTTATTTTTCGGGTCTTTCCATTAGATTCAGACAACATGGGCGTAGGCAGTGCGATAACTAACTACAAATCCTTCCCATACATATGTAAAACCAGACAAATAAAATGACTGATTAAGAACCAATTTTCTGAAAACAGTTTCTGTTGGGATTTACCATACGGAAGACCATTTGTTCAACATTTGGAGGGGACATTAATGTTAAATTCTTCATATGGTTAAGTATCGGAATTACGTCAGTTTAAAAATGATGTAATTAAATCGTTGACTTAACATCAGATATAGTAGCAAGCTTTGTTAATATAACTTTAAAAAAACTAGAAGATTATGATATTTTTCACAAAAAGGAATCGAAATGTTTAATTCAATATATGTATTTCATAATATAATTATTAAACTATGATACATATTATTTTGTTGCAAATTCGTAAAAAAAATCACGTTTGAGTTGAAAACATATAATCCCCCAATATGCCAAGGAAAAATTGAGTGAAAAATCAGCATACAAAACTTGACTCATACAAGGATAACGTCTGAATCGTATGATTGCTAATTGTGTTTTTATTGCTGCACTTAAAGGGGATAATAATAAACGAATCCAAGGATACTTTTAATTGTTGACAAATAATATTATGGCCGTTTTCCATTGCATTGCCAGTCTGTTCAGTTAATCTGAGAAACAATAATAACCGTTGTTGTGGATATACGCTAAGAGATATTATCCTTGAGTGGTCCGATCGTAAGTCGTGGTCTTGATTAATCAAATCAAGTGGTCTTAAAAGCTGCGATATATGTAGGGTGACAGTCGCACTTGCACGACGCATCAATCTGCATCAGCTGTCGGCCTTTCGACGCTCAAAGACCGGTCTGTCATAATGGGCGGGAATAAATTAAGAGAGCGCAAGAATGCGCCACAGGAAAGAAGCGACTTTGTTTCATAAACAATGAAAATATTGTGAAATTTTTAATCAATCACTGCGGGAGAGCTTTGAGAAATTACAGGCAATTAACTTACTGCATGCAACTTGAGCTTACGCACTTCAAGTACTTAATTCTAAGATTAGAGTGGTGATATTTTGCAGAGAAGTTACAGACGACTGTAGCATCGTTAAAGTTTATTAAATTATATATGAATAGTAAATTAATTATAGATAAAAGAGTTACGTTTATTTTTCTACACTTTTAAACAAAATACATAAAATATTTTATCATAATAATTTTTAAGATATAATAAACTGAATAATAAAAATAGAATCACTCAATAAAAGAATAGTTCTACACTAAATTCTCTCCATGAATCTACAGTAATTAATAATCTGATATGAAAAGTAATGTCAGTGAATATAGTACAGCAATTATTGGAGAAATTTTCTATTGATTTATTTTGTATTAAAATACTTTTTTAAAATAGATCTGTTGTATTAGAGTAAAGGTTATATTGTAGTAGCTAAAAATACTTAAGCGAATATTTTTTTATAAAATATGACGGGTCAAAAAACAGGAAGGAATAAAATATATAAGAATATGTAATCTGTGCGCAATAATTAATACGACGAATTGAACGATGAAGTCAAATGAAAATGGTTATTTTAGGGCATGATGTATACAATATTTACGGACCGATTAACATAATAATGACATACTTTATATTTATGACATGTAACCTAGCGTTTTGTAACGTTGGGCGTAGGTCAGTAAGTACTCTGGGTCACAAGCGCAAATTGTTTCATAGCACGCGTTATCTACTGTGGTTGGTTTTTGAACACAATAAGATATTTTTGTCCTTACCTAATTAGACAGCAAGTGGAACGAATAGTAAACACTGATATATTAATAACGAGTTGCCTACTTTATTCTCAATTTTATATTTGTACTTGCACTTGCAACGACTTGTAATATTTATATAATATATATTTAGAAATATATTGAATATTTAAATATATGTCTTGAAAGACGTGGCTGTGCGTGTGACATCTCTATAGTGATATTAATACTAACGAGGTGCTTTTTAAAAGCACAACCACAAGAGTTTTTCAAAATCTTTGGAGTTTCGGTGTACAAAGGAGAACAAATTGTAGTAATCTAAAACGAACACAGTAATTTCCTTTGATGAAAATTTATTAATAAGCAAAGATGCAAAATCAGTAAAAGTCGTAGAAAGAAATTCACCACTATAATAGAAACTTATATCGCTTAGAAAAGTGAAACATTTTGTATGGCATAATATAAATGAAAAATTGTTGGAATAGTAATGCGTGCACAAAATGTGTATTATTATTGATTGAGGTTAACCATTGAATTTAACACCTTTCTAAATGACACTCTTCATTTTTCACACTTTATAAACAACAATAGCAACAGATAAAATCAAGAAATACTGCGATTCATTAATTAATGTACAAATATTTTTCATGAATAAATTAAAAAAGCACATCCGTATAAGATTGTAAAACTTTGATAAGCAAAGTGTGTAATTTGTTATTTTAAAACTTTCTCTATAAGGCAGCGATAAATTTCTTTATAATTATATTTGAATATGTTTTGCGAACGATGGTATAAAATAAACACATATATTATATAAGATGCGTAGGATAATAAAATATATAATTTATCGTCTTAAGTAAATATTCCCAAAAATAAACATTGCATGTTTTATATTCGGGGTGTGCACCAATAAAATAAAACAGCTACAAATCTTTTATTGATAAGTCTTAGAGTTTCATATCGGTCGTCAAACCCACGCTGAAGAGATAGATACATGCACATTTCACAAGTACCAGTAAACGCAAATCGATCTCATATACAGGTTGATCGCAAAGATAATTAATACACTCTAACAGTGAATCAAGAATGTCGTAAGAAAAGATCGAATAAAACCATTTTAAAGCTCTACTCGTACAGTGATATGCCCAGCATTGAAATTTATTTCAAATTCAAAAATTATAACATCAATTTGCTTGAAAAATTGTATCGTGAAAATTTTGAATTCTTTTACACGTTTTATCAATAATAGAATACAAACGAGAGTATTTACCGACAATTCGAGTGCATCCGTCATCCAAAACATCGAATCAATACAAAATTATGATCGTGAATGACAAAACATGCGTGTGTTACTCAATTTGAACAATTCAAATTTTATATTAAAATTCTATCAAGTCAATATCGAAAATTATATACGTGTTAATTTAAAAAGTGTTAAAAAAAGGACTTTCATATGATTTCAAAGATTGAACCTAAAAATCTTTTCCTATGGATCTCTGAAATGCTATAGAGTAAGTTTGATCTATAAATAATCAACATCCTGTAGAGATATGTCTGCATAACAATAAATTCACCGCGATGAAACCTAAAACCTTGCACTTGCCATGTATTATTATTCAAATAGAAACGAGACGGTTACATCGTAACATGGCAGCCATAGGCCGCAGCTCTCATACGTACATTTATCGTGCGCCGAGAATTTCACAATGATAACAGCAGGCTGCATGCACCTGAGTCAACTTCACGTGCATCTTTATTATGGCATCAAATTGTGTTGGTGAAACAATTTTGATTCTTATCACACAAAGGGGAGATCTTTTATCACTTCTTGATCAATAAATTTACATAGCTATGATAGAATTAACATATCACACAAATAGGCAGGCCGAAGTATTGGTGAATTCTTTTCTGTCAATCAGTTCATTGACATTCAATAATATTATTTCAAAATATGTAAGTATGTATTATGAATGATCTGACCATAACATTATATCTATTGTGGAACGTTTAAGTTTAATAAATAAAAAACCGATTTAGATAAACTCAATATTTACTTGATAAAATGGCAGTTACATATACAACAAAAAATATGTTGTTATTAATTAAGTATAGGCCGGTGGTTTTCAGATGCGGCCACAAAAGGATTTTGCTGCGACCAACACCAACATATTCATAGTAAATATGAATACTTTCAAAAGTGTGTTTTTCTAGTTAATTTGTACCGGTGTGGCCAGGATATATTTTAATAGGAAACAAATGTTTATAATGCGGCCACAGTAAAATTTTAAGGTGGAATCACCAGCCTAGACCAATTCCCATTCATTGATTTTTTGCAAATGGTGTTTGTGAGTCAATCACTGGCATAGCTCTCAAATAAAATCTATAATACATCAGATATGGTCCTATGGCTGGTCTGGATTAATATAATTTTGCCATCAAGAACTACCGGTTACCCCATTATAATAATTTAATTAATGACGATTCAAGCAATAGCTGGTTTATATAATTAAGTGCAACATTTTTTTCCAAAACTACCTCATAGTATTTAAAATGTATGCCACGAGTAAACAGAACCGATAATGATATTTTTAACCATGGTATCTACAACAAAACCTTGAAATCTCCATTGGCTCTTCGTCACATATTCACACTTTAATAGTGGATGATAAATACGGCACTTTACTGTAAAAATAAAATTTCTTCGTTGTTCTATGGCAATATTTTATGGAATTCATACAACTTAAGCTGTCAATGGTTTTTAATGTATCTTCTTAACATGGTCTTCTTCCGTAGGTAGTCGATTGTTTTTTAATACTGTGAAACGGTTATAAGAGGCGATTTTATTCGTGTTGCGTGGAAGTAAAATAACCCATCAATTACGGAAACTTATCGATGAAAAATTACGATGTTTGAAATTTATCGTCTTCACTTTTATGTACATCAAGTTACATTTTGATTCATCTGTCAAAATGTGGTAAAATCTAAAAATAATATCAATTTCATAACTAAATATATTGAATTTCATATAAGAGTCGAATGAAACTAAATAAGCATTACAAATACAAATGCTCACACCTGCAAAGCGGTGGCACACTTATTTTGTAGCACCGACAACATTATTTCTAACACAGCGTGTAGTTAACGCACTTACCGTAAACACAGGCTATTCAAAACGATTAAAAGTATGAGAATTTTCTTTTGTGTGTATTTGTGTAGCGATTTTTTAAAAGTGTCAATACGTTATGAATTGGTCATCCTAAGCAAAAACCTTTAAAAAACTATTTTATAATTAGAAACATTGAAATATATGTTCATAAAAAAATGTTTAATCAAACAATATCAAGACTGTAACGCTAAAATAAAATATTAAACATATTCGTATCGTGTTTATTATGTTTTCAATTATGTCGCTTTTAATGAGACGCATTATTTATTTATCACGACAAGCCGGAAATTAGATCAGAAAAGGGTGATAGAGGAGAAAATTAAACATAACAAACATTCAAGCCATTGAACAGAATTACAGTATCGTTTGAATAACTAACGTCTAAGAATTAGATCGCAAGAGCATAATAGATAATTTCAGCTGTGAATTATTTATAATGATTATGATTTTTTAATAAAGCATACATTTGAATTGTTCAAAACCTTTACTTCTAAGGTTACAACTCCGTCTTACGATTGCAAAGCGCTATGTTCTTCTGTCAAAATTATCGTGTCGTCTTCACCATAGTAATTTCTACCGGTTTAAAGCGTTGATGCCAAGTATATGTTGTCTATTGGGATTTATTATATTTCAAAAAATATATATGGGCATACTATTCGATGTTTGTATTTATTATATGTGATATTTTACACCGCAGTTTGTTTATCTCTGTAGTTATTTATATTTGTTTTCGTAGGGTGAGATGGTAAATAACGCAGAAGGTGCAACGCATTGGCGCGGCGCCATGCCTAACTCAGGCGGCGACAAGTCTACCGGCAGGGGCATCGCGACGCCCAACCTCGCCGCTTCACATCCGCCGACGCATGTTTGGCGCAACATCAGTGTCGCTCAACAAGAACAACCATCTCAGGTATGTATCGAATAAATCAATGATCAATTCAAAACATAAACATTTTGACAGACAGTTTTGAAAGTGTTCACTTTCAATACCTCAATTTAGTTGTTGATAATTGTCACGCATATATTTGTAAAAAAAAAAATATTATCTATTTATTATGTATAAAAATCAATGTATGTGTATGTTTGTTTGTCCTCTATGCATTACTACGCCATTCATCTGATCGATATGAAACTTTGCGGATTTCTTGAGTACACTCCCGCGATTGTTTACAGCATACCACTTCCTCCCCAAATAGTAAATAAATGGAATTAAAACGACACTATACATTAAACATATAATTTGTTTGTTATCATAACGATTTTCCTTGAATTGTCTTTCTCTAACATAGATGCAACGCGCAACGGGTCGGCTAGTTATAAATAAATTTCATCTCTCAAACCATTTGAATAAAAGGAATCAATTAACTCATATTGATGTATATATTAGTGAACTTAATCGAACTATTCTACATTTTTATTGAGGCTTCCTTCCTCCTTCGATTATCTTCTTAAAAAGGTAATCATATATTTTTTTAACAAATAAAACATTTACAGCAACTTTACACAATTTTTTAAATAAATAATATGTTTTTCTTGCTGTTCGGTGACCGTTAATGATTTTTGAATATTGTCTTCGTAAAACTATTAAATTCTACAGGTTCTGTCATAGTTTATGATTTACTGCTAATACGAAAACCAATTACCGATGACCAATAAATTGAGTATTTCAATTATAATTGGATGGATAATTTTCTGGCTACGAGTGTAATTTTACTGGAACTCGGTTGCGTTGAGTTAGCACGGTCGTCGAGAATTTCATTAATCCCGAGATGATTGCCTCGGGGCAGTTGTGAGCAGTTATAATGTGCGTTTCTTAACGCATTCGCTGCAATATGGAGTGGGTGCGAATGATTATCACGCGTTACATTCGACCATTACTAAATAAACTTAATGTGATACGTTCAGCGTATAATCTGGGGTTTTGCTACGAACCCACACGCAATTATTTATATTTGTGTACATAATTGATTTCCTTGCAGTAATAATGTCAGTAAGATAATAAGCTAAAGGTTTTACCCAGCATTTTTTCAAATATTTTTGAAATGCGAAATAGATCCTACAATCGAACGATATCACTCTCCTGTTTATTATAACACATTTAACGTACATTTGGCCGGATATCAGTAACATGTTAAAAGTATTTTACGCACCACGTAACTTCTTAATACAAATCATAATTCAAACAAAATTTTGAGGTCAATAACGCATTAACATTACAGCATAGAAGTACGCGATATGAAGAATTTATTTTTGATCATCACAATTGTACGCAATGCATGTATTACGAAAAAATTATATTGGCGAGATAAATATATAGCGAAAAAGTTTTTATATTTTATCACTAGATGTTTGATTGTTACTTGCCAGATCGAAATATGTAGATATCACTTATGAAAAAAAATCCCCATTTATATTTTAATATTAGTTGATTAATATTTGTTGCAAAACCCTTTTAAGAATAACTCATTAACAAGATTGTTAATGCAAATTATCACAGGCAATTGTGTTAATTATGATTAGATTAATATTATTAAATTTGTTTAAGCTGCAATTTACTGCTTGCCTTGGAGTAAGTGTTTTCCTGTAATTAATAACTTTGGTATACAGATGATGCTAACTGTCTATTTTACGTCAGTTCTGTTGGATAAAATGCCTGAAGATTCCAAAAGGTGAAACCCGCGTCGTTAGTGACAAAACATGTGGAATCGTAGAGTTTTACGAATCTTCTTATATTTATTATTCACAAATTTCGTCGATAGCAAATTACCATTTCATAGCTGTCGTTATAACAAAAATTCTTTTTGAAATGCTTATTGACTAGATTCGATCGAACATGCTACATCCATTATGACATAGTATGTGTTAAGCGTTTGGTCTGACTATGTAAATGCAGTTATGGAGTCACCATTCAAACAATGCACAAATAACTGTTAAAAGCTCGAGCCAGCACCACTCGTATTCATTAACGAAATGGTATGCAATTGGATGCAATTAATATTAATGGTGATTTGTGGGAAGAAATTGCTTTATATAGATTTAATAGCGTCAAAAACATCCAACAAGCGACACTCGGTGATGCAATATGATGCATAGGCATTCAATAACGATGTTAATTTGTATGTCATAATATAAAGATGCGCTCAGATTGAATTTTGAATTACAATCATAAATGTGTTTTCGACTATAAAACCACGAATAAATCAAAATGTCTAAAAATGTAAATAATGTTACGTAACCAATAACAAGAATTTTCTTGTTTTGCATTTTACAATACACTGCCTGTTTTTATGATTCGAAAATGGTACTTGTATTATTCAAATTATTGCGACTTTTAAAAATTGAAATGACAAGAACTTTAATCTCAAAGGTCAGCCCAAATGTTTAGATTTTAAAACCGACAGCATTTGATAGTGTTAGGTGATTTTACTATGTCTTCTAGAAACGAGGAAATCAGTTTTGATATAAAAAATAATAATTATTTACCTTCGAAATAAGTGAAAAAAATACTATATCATACTTGGTATATTGATAAAAACTCAAGAAATTAGTTAATCATATTTAATACCGCTCCAGAAAATCAGTGTTTTGGAATTACACATGGTCATTTCACACAAATATCTTTATATCTGATAAAACGTAAACGCTATTTTTACATTTGTAAAATACATTTTTAGCGTAAGGTGCAATGTATCTCACTAAATATTTTCCTCAAATAGACTCATACTTTGATTGACTTGATTTTTCTTTTATCATTATCATTCGCCAACGACCATATCACGTTGAAAGCACCGGCTTTCGTGCGATCACCGAAGTGAAGCAGCATTGGACGCGGATAGTGCTTGGATGGGTGACCGTTCGGGAACACCGCGTGCCGTGTTCTCTTAGCTATGGGAAGGAAAACTCAGACAGAAAACCGAACACCAACCCGCCTGGGCAGCGTGGTGTTGCTATGTCCAAACGACCCCACTGGAAAAAAAGCAGGAGGAGGCAGGCCTTCATCCAGCAGTGGATCGACCCCGGCTGATGATGATGATATATCGTTCACCTAGTATCATTAAGTAAAAGAATGCAAAAATTTCACAAAATATCAAATGTCACTAGTGAAATTAAATTATTAGTATAAATGTGTAAAATTAAAAAAGGTAGACACATTAATAATTCGTAAAACAATTATAGAACACTTTGAGAAATACTGAGACCTTGTTCACTTGAGCATGTGTTAGAATAATATAAAGTTTAGCAATGATTAAAAGATGTGTTATAAAATTGAGTAAATAAAATAAATGTCTTGTCAAAAGGCAATTTGTACCAATAGCAAAATCATAAAACAACAATGTTGTGGGCTGTAGCCGTTTTCAATTGTTATTATTTCATCATTTGTAATATTATACTATTATATCCGAACAAAGTATTTATTTAGGCAATGTGTGCAGATTGCTCAGCTGACAGTTGTCGCCAGTTCACCTGGTTACGCGATAAAACGCATCCTGTAACGCTAGTCTGCGAGTTTTAAAAAGACTATAAAAACCATAATCAGTACGCAACCCTCGCATTTATTCATGATATTGCTATCATAAATAAATCATTCAGTCTAGATGCCTGACGACAAAAATACTTATTTATTTTGATCGTAGGTGGAAACGAGGCTTCGCAAATTAGAAGAGGCAGCCATTAATTCAGGCAGAAGACCACAGCTGATGCAGCAGGATGCAAGCGGAGCTGGTGAAATGCGAGCGGCGCTTAGCAAAGAAACGGCCGTCATTGCGTCAAAGGTTAGATTTACACAATACCATTATCATAATCAATAATACTAATAATATAGACAAAGACTAAGTTACTCAAATTGATTAAAAAATAGTTATGGCGTGATACCAAAAAAGTTGTCATATTTTATCCGAAACTAAAAACATTTATAGATTTGAAATAATTGTTGCTACATATTTCGGCATTACGCTATCATTAGAAGTATTGTATAGAATTATTAAAATATTAGAAGTATAGTAATGATTGAGCGTCCTGGTGGTATAAGATCATTACTGTTGGCAAATTATGCAAATTACTGAGATAAGAGGCAGCCATTAATTCAGGCAGAAGACCACAGCTGATGCAGCAGGATGCAAGCGGAGCTGGTGAAATGCGAGCGGCGCTTAGCAAAGAAACGGCCGTCATTGCGTCAAAGGTTAGATGCTAAATAGTAATTAAATGTTGAAACCAGAGCCAGAGCCTTAAGCAACCATTGGGAATAATCTTTACGATGAGAGTGTGAGTATTTTTGCTGTACGACGCAACTTGTATAATGTACATCTTGGGAATTAAAGTGAAACCGTTTAGATGCGAGTTACTGATTTCAATTTCGATAATCCGGTGTGCTTTTCAATGAGTCACGACATTCCCATCTTACGGCTATATCAGATCTAAATATGAATAAAAAAATTACCACCCGACCGCAGCATCTCACTTTCAATCCGATGAGAGTGCAAGAAATCAAATCATTTATCTATATGATGGTATTAAAACTGCCACGCTAGAGAAGTAAATTAATATCGACGAAGCTTTTTTATAGCACATGGTACCTCTATAAATTAAACGGCCCGCATACATACTGTTACAGTACCGGGATAAACTAAAGCAGTTTAGAAGATGTTCCGTAAAATGAAAACGCGGTTGCACCTGTTTCGCGTATCCTTTCGATACGTGTACACAATTACGGCACGATGTAACTACATTTATATACTCTGAAATTTGATTTTTTAAACTTACGTGTTTATAACTGAAATTAAATCGAAAATACGTCGCATTTTCTAATGATCATTACTACTTCTGTATATTAGCTAGCAGAAGAAAATACCAGGGAAGAAGTCACCTTTCAAGAGTCCTTTATAATATTTTTTAAATACTACCGATTCAACTGATACGAAATAACGTGTAAGTATACGAAAGTTAAAGAATGACATTTGTGTAAGTGTGACAGTTGTTGGGATAGATTTGCATCAGGTAATTAATTTTGTCGTGTCAAGTACTAGAAAATATCGAAATGCAAAATATGCGATTTGTGTAAAATATGAAAAACCTTTTTGATATCGTATCAAAGATACCGTCAACCGATAAACTAAAAATAAATATAACATCACTTTTTTATAAAAACATAGTAGACAGTTGCTTTTTAATAATCGAATCAAACCTATTTAAATAAATATACGCTAAAATGGTAATTTGGAGTAAGATTTTTTTTTAATCAGCTTTCAGGGATGTACAACGAACTATGGAGACGATCGCATTCAATGGAGAGTTTATTGAAAGACGCGATGGCTTTGACCAACGCCACAAGGCGCGAAACCCAAGACGGCCTCCGATCTTTAAAGTTACAGCTCACGAGGAGAGGATTGCTACCCCCACAGCCGCCACAGCCGCCACCTTCACAAATGCTCAGTAAGCGTTTTCACCATATTATTTATTAATTCATTAGTTGTGAATATTTCTGAAATACGCTCTAAAAATTGACCGAACGATAAATACTATCAAAAATTATTCAACAACGATTAGTTGTGTGAAAAGTTCCAGCAATATAGTAGAAAATATGAAAACGATAGTATAGACATTTTAACAAGCAGTAAATTGACGCCTGGAAAAATGATACGTGATGCTGTTGGCTTTTCGAAATCAGTAACGCTATTCAGTTATCTTGCAGCGTGAGACAGCAAACAATAAATGCTGGTATTCGGTTTCACTGTATGAGGTAGAAAAAATGATATTTTTTTTTAAATCAAAACTACCACATATTACTCGACACCGGCGGTGACTTTACTCCAATATTCTGGTGATAAAATTGATACATTGTGTTATGCACAAGTGGGTACCATGTATCGATGCGTTGTAAAAAAATATCCGACGTACTTTTACGACATCAGGTACATTTCTCGAAGCGTCGAATGCCTCGCCTTTAATCTCATTTGCCCAGAGACGGCCTTTTCACCCTCTTCCGATTTACATCTTCGATACTCAGCAATAACAATCGAAATTGAGCAACGACCGGCGATACAATGGCAAACATAATTGGTTAACACCTAATCGTGCCACTTGGAACATCGCGCAACTTATCTTATTGTGACCTCTAAGCAAAATGTTCAGATCGAGTCACAATGAAAAATTTACAGTCACGTAGATATGCATTGTCCTCTTCGACTGCACCAATACTGCTCAAGATGTTGTGTTTGTTGTTCTGGATTGTCACTAAACATTCCATAATATGATAATTATTTTTCGAATCATGTCACAAGGAAATGCATGAAATGGCACATATGCCGAAGTTTACTTGAGACAATGTAAATAGTCTGGATAGCTTTTGATGTGTTAACTGTCACTTATTGGTAAAAAAAGCACATTTCCGCAATACATTTATGATCGGGACCGGTTTCGCTCTTTATCATTATCAGATCGCGAGATCAGTTGACAATGCTCGCGATGAACGGAGGTTGTTATCAAAAATAGACAGTGGAAATATTACTAAAAATTTCTTTTTTTTAATTATTATTGTAAATGAAAAACTGTAGGGCACACAACAGATATGAAATAGAGTTTGTCTAACTATTTTATATTCTCGTTTTAAAGCACAAAAACCTCTCTATCACGCGTCGAAGCATCTGTTAGTGAATAAGACTAATATCTTTCAACAATCATCGACATTAGTAGTATGAAAAAAAAATCTGTAACTATTATAATTGCATCTTTTATCACTAAAATGGGTATCTAATCATAGCACTTTACGGTCCGCAAATTTTTGCTAAATAACTAAACCGAAATAGTTTTTTCCTATTTTAATTTTAGACCTCGTGTATATTTTTCATCCATCTATCGATAAATTTTGAAAGTAAGAATTAAAATTCATATTAATTTCTGGTAGTATAGCTGCGCGTATTCGAAGACGCCACATCGTGCGTTCCCGGATCGTAACGTTTGTCTCAAAAATGACGCCAATGTGGCGTTCGCGGACCGTAAAGTGTTAACAATTTATATTCGATATTTCATCAAACTGGAAATCTCGTTTCATTGATGATGTTTAATAAGTTTTTTTATTTAACCTATAACAATTACATCTCTTTTATTTCAGATAATATGAACAATTTAACGTCAGTCATTCAACGCAAACTCAATGAATACAATCATAAAATAGACACAAAATTGGAAAACATAATTATTGCACAAGATCTATTCTTAAATTCATGTCACATAATTCAATTGAATGAACCACAGATAGAACAACAGATAACTATCGTGCTCGAAAAATTGTTGGAAACATTTGCAAACAGGTAAGACTCTTCACATTTCTCAAAATTTCTGCGTTATCATAACCCAAATAATGGGGCCCATTGGAAATTTCTTATTTGTCTTAAAAAGAAAATTTCATTCAGATCAGATCTTAAATCATTTTTATAAATAAAAAAAGATTTTTTTTATTCGCATCCTAATATAAAATTCTTAACATAAAAAAACTTGATATAAAATTCTAAATGCAAATAAAAACATGCATTTTGAGTCGTATCAGAAATTTCCTCATAAAACGTTTTTACAGAACTGAGACAACATTGCATGATATCCAACTCCTTCAAGGATTGATGAAGTCCCACGACTCAAGTATTAAATTAGCTGTGGCACGTGTTAACAATGCAGCTCTCATGTCTAGCAAGCATAGTAAAAGAGTCGTTGATTCGTTGGACGAATTCAGAGAAGGGTACAGGCAAATAACTGAAGATAGAGATGAAGAAATTGGAGAGGGAGCAATGAAGTTATTTGGAATGAAAATCGAAGGAATGACAACTATTTTACAGGTAACTGTCATTCTAATGTTATCAAAGTTTTTTTTTTAAAATACGAAAAAAAATATTTTTATAAATTACGAAATACTCACAAATTAGAATGATTTTCAAGAAAACAATCCTGAGTAAATTATTGTTTCATTAATATAATTACAATGTTGTTTCAGGAAATTCAAGAACAGATCACTTACACGGAGAAGCAGCATGAATTTTTAAAAGCAAACAATAACCAAATTATTTTAGATAGTATAAGTGTAGAAATATACAAAGCAGTTAAGAATTTCACCCTATCTATGCAAAGCACAAACAATGGATGTCCAACAAACAAATTGCAAGAGCAAATGATCGACAAGTTGATGCACCTATCAGAAAACTTACAAAACTCAATAGATAATTTAGATTTTGGCGAAGACTATGCAATTGATTCAAACAGAGATCAATTTAACGATGAAGTGAACACAAAACGAATTCCCAACAATATTACTAATATTACATCTCCTAATGAGCTGATTGACAGATTAAACCATATAATTTTTGAGGATTCAAATGAGGATGTCGAAAATATTCATAATGAAGTCAACGCTCGGGGCGAACATAATTTCAAACATGACAATTTTCGACGAAATGGAGATAGTAAAAGTAAGCTTGCTCATATAAATAAAAATGAAAACAACATGGGATCAGAGACGAATGAAGATAAATATTTACATGAATATTTGAATAACAAAAATCGAAACCATCGATTCCAGAGTAAAAACAACTACAAGGAAGAAGTCCCTAATTTAGAGGAAGACAGTTTAAAATTCACCGAAAAAGAATTTGATTCATACAAGAAAAATGAAACCGATTTCGACTATAGAGATGATTTGGAATACGATGATGAAATTTAAGATAATTCTCAAGACGAAAGTAATTCGCCATAGTCAATGAAAAGTATCATTAAAGAAAGGTTTAAAACGATTATTTCAAATATAATGATACAGACTCCTCACGACTGTATCCTCCTCAGTATGTATGTGATAAAAATGGAAGCATAAAATTTGAATTGGTAAACCAATCATTCTCAGTAACAATAAAGTTTGCCATAATATTGCCATATTCTCTTTTGCTCGGAGGAAGAAAGTCAACTTACGATCCATTATTTTTTTTTCTTATTCAATTAATTTTAAGTCAAACAGGTCATCTTAACACATGTTCAAAACCACTGTCACAAATTACACACTTAAAAATAAATAAGCGAATACACTAGTCTGAATTATGAGCAACGCAATAATATATTTTAATTATTTATTTTTACCATTTTTGTAGAAAGAACTTGTCATATATGTATGTATATTTTTAAGTAAAATATAAATTTACATTCTTTGAATAGGTTCATTTGAATTGAAGCTATTTCTGTTTTTGATTGAAATTAAAATCAATTTTATATAATAAGGATAATACTATACACATTTGTTGCTGTTTTTCTTCCAAGTTGTACTTATAATGTAAGTATCAAGCTGACATGCAATTTCCCAATCCTTTGGTAGGTGTGTAATAATCAGTTGAAAAACAGATATATTTGTTGGTGACTATAAATGAATGCTCACTTTGAATAAGCTATCAATAAATAACAATTAGAAATAATTCAAGTTGTATCATTTCCAATATAAAGGTTTATCAAATTTACTAGAACAATGAGGAGCAACTTATATTTTATGATGCTTAACATTTATCGAAATATTTTTATATCAAGGATTATTATAATTCACAGTATTTTTATAGGGTAACTTATTTATAGCTTAAAATAAATATGAATAACATAAAATATTTATGTATTTTTTTTTTTCATCATTCTAAATTGTATAAAAAAGTGTTTACTAGTGTTTTGAAAAGAAAATGATTTTGAGGATGTACATAATAACAAAAAAATCTACAGTGCTTACTTTATATCACCATTGTATTCAATTATATCAATTCATCATTGCCATTAAAATATTTTTTGAAATACTACTTTTATTTATTATAATATTGATGAAATCCGTGAAAACTATACTTTAAATAAAAATTGCAAATATCTACTTGAAATTACAATATTTCTTTGTAACATTACATAATATTATAGGCTATTTATCTTAATCATAATAAAGCTGCATTCATGATTGAAGATACAGCTAATCAAAATATAAAAAAATGGGAAGAAATGAAAAAAAAAAACAAAAATAGTTTTTTAAATGTGCTGGATTTTATTCAAAAAAATAATACAGGTTTTTTAACAAAACAAACAGAAAAACAAATGAGCATACAGAAAAACAAATGAGCATACAGAAACGAAAATAAAAACAAAATATATAGATTATCAAAAAAACTACACAATAAAGTATGCTTTGGCATACGAAGTATCCAAATCAAATAACTATTTTTATTTTTTATAAAATAGTTTCGATATTATAAAAAGCATGTGAATAAGATTTTTTTTGTGACAAATAAAATTCAGCTATTCTCTACTTATGTAAGTGAAATTTGTGTGATATAGAGTGATGATACATACAAAAAAAATCTCAATTATATTGTAGTAGCAAAATAATGAAAACAACTCACCTCAACCTTAGCACTGTTTTGAAAGATGGTTTGAGCTTTGTGCGATAACTGGGCAAAGCAGGAACTGAGGGCTGCCATTTTCTGGCGCACAGCATAGGCAACTTCAGGATCATCTGCATCAATCTCAGCTGAAAAACAATAAAAGATTAAATTATGTTTATATATTTTGTGAGAAAAATTATACCTTATAATTTAAGTTCTATCCATTAAGAAAATTATTTTCAACGAAGAAAAATCTGTAAAACTCGATGAACAATTGTCGCTTATAATTTGAGGCACTGGATACATTTCTCTCTATTGATACGAAACAATGAGTGGACGTGACATGGTAAGTACAAGATCAGACAATAAAGTACATGCACATAGTTAATAAAGCGTTTTCCAACCTTCGAGCTCACAGACAACAAAAAACTTGTAGTTTTTAATCCGTGGACCATTATAATATTTTTGTTAAAAAAAGAGTACAAAATTTATATAATTTCAGTCACAAAAGTTACATGAAATGGTAATTAGGCTTATTGATTGAATTGGCATTCACTTGGTAGAACTCCATTATAACACGGTGAAAAAATAGCAATGTATTTTAGTTCTACAAAATTATTTTTAACAAATATAGTTGATAGCTATTTCGGCTCACGCCATCGTCAGAACTATGCTAAAACTAACAGTGGTAACTAAGTAGTCCTTCTGGAAGCAAATCAGACCACCCCTTTGTACAACGGCTGGACAAGTGGCGGTCTGATTTGCTTCCAGAAGGACCACTTCCGTGCCACATATAATCTTATTGTCATAGACACCTATTGTTTCATTTAGAATTTTGAAAATTTAGTGTCATTGTGTTAAAGTAACAAGCTAGGCCGTTGGAACAGGAGAGAGGATGTGTTGTGTGCCTTTTCTGCACAGCTATATATAGATAAGCGAATGTTAGTTTAAGCATAGTTCTGACGATGGCGTGAGCCGAAATAGCTATCAACTATATTTGTTAAAAATAATTTTGTAGAACTAAAATACATTGCTATTTTCTTTCACCGTGTGTGTAATTAGACTTATTTAATTTTAAGAGATGAAGCATTTAAGAAATAATTTACCACTGGGCAGACCAGAATAGGTAGATAACTACTGATATAATACATATGCAAAATTTCAGTCATTCAAATTTTGAACATTTCCAAGTTTTGACACTACCGAGCTAGATTACACCTATTGGACTTATACTAACATGTACATCAATGTCTGAAGATGCCAAAAAGTGAAGCCTGGTTGTTAATAAAAAGCCATATTGAAATCAAGCATCCTCAATCAATATATTCAGTAAGACAAGCTTACAAGTATTTATTTGAAATCCACTAGCGTATTCTGGTTTGTTGATCAATATGAATATTCTATTAAACTTTACAACAAACAACACACAAAATTAGGAAATAATAGAAAGTTTAGAAATTCTTAAGTATACCAGACATAAATAGTCTTACTAATCATCAAATTAGGATCCCACGTTAATTGCTATCAATGAAATAAATATACCATCATGATTAAAAGATTTTGATGAATAATTTCATAATTGACAATACAAGTATCATAAGGAATAAAGTGATTGTAATCATGTAAGAAAATTACTTCGACAATAATTTATCAATTCAACGCGTCGACTTTACAAGTATACATAAAGCTTACGATTGCCAGAAAACATATAAAATTAATAAATATGTGGAAATTATTCGGTTATGTATGTACTTAATGTTATGTTAAAATACAGCGCTAAATGTTATGAAACCGGCATATCAATAGAAGTACTAAGCCTATCGCAGAACATTATACTACTGACTTACCTGTTCAACACTATGTCATATAGAGTTTCACCATGGGAATTATTCAATTTCGATTGTCAAAATTAATATTATGAAAGGTGCAATAAAAACATGTCATGTTCCTGTCAGACTATTTTGATATACGGTGGTCAGTATGTGTTTCATGCAGAAAAATTATCGAGATACGATTGAAATTTTTACCTAGAGATGTATCCAATTCGACATAAGCCTTGTCAAATTCTTTTTCTAAAATATCTAACCACCTGAATCCTACCCCCGTGGACGCCATTTTTGCTGTACAGTCGGTATTATCCAGGGATGCCATGTTCAAAAACGATTACGATAGCCAAAATAATAGAGCTTAAAAAAGAAATACCTATAATAAATTTATTAAAAAAATTCGATCAAACAAATATTATCTCCTTAAGAGTAAGTGTACAAGAGAGAAAAATTTATTGTTTATTCTTTCGTAATTTTACAGTGAACGTCAAACTTTCATGATGACTTTGGGTGAAATTAAAAAATATTAGTAGAATAAGGTATATGTACACCCAGTCCTTTTTTACGCGATACATTGGTTCCAGAAAAAATCACGTAAAAAAACACAACTTTCATATAATTTGAAAAATTGGTTCCAAAAATCAAAGTATCGCGTAAAAAAGTAGCAGAAATCTATGAAAAACCAAAATTTGCTTCTTAAAATTCGTGCAAGAAAAAATATGTTTTCATGTCTTCATTGCTTATAAAAATATGAGACAATTACAAATATAATTTTTTCACTTATATGAATTATTCGCTGCTGTCACTCTTGGTTGCGAAATGTAATCGTTTGCAATTTTTTGAACGAAAGTATTGAATTTTGCTCGGAGATTCTTGATATGAGTCAATTCTTGATACATTGGATTTATTTTGTTGTTCAACGGGTAATTTTTTTTTACAATAAATTTCGTTATTGGTCCAAAGTTTTTGGGTTATTTTCTGCATTTTCTTTGGCTGTAATTCTATATAAAATTCGGTATAGTTCATCATACAGAGTCTTGATTCAATTTGAAATTTTCTAGCACACTTAGTATCGGGATTCGCTTAGTATTGGGAAATTCGCAAAATATCCGATACACTCGTCAACATTTGGCAAGTGTATGTGTATTTAAAAAAAGAGAATGCTATACAAAATTTAATTTTTTCATTTAAAAAAATAATGAAACGTACATGCCTAGCATCATGTATAAATTTCTTCTTTAAAACAAATTTGGGAAACAATAGCGTAAAAACGAGTGAATACAGTACATTAAATAACACAGTACATTAAATAATTAAGTAATTGGAACAGCTGGAAATCAATTGACATCAATTATCACAAGGGATTCTTAACGAACAAACTATTATAATAGTATCCCTACTAGTCCAACCCTATTACAAGGGGGTGGTTTGCTTCTGTAATGACCACTTCTGTCCCACATGTAAACTTATTGTCATAGCCACCTATTGTTTCATTTAGAATTTTTAAAATTTTTGTGTGAAAGTAACAAGCTAGGCCGTTGGAACAGGAGAGAGGGTGTGTTGTGTGCCTTTTCTGCACAGCTATATATAGATAAGCGAATGTTAGTTTAAG
The DNA here is from genome assembly GCA_028555115.1 of Himalopsyche japonica. Lineage (NCBI taxonomy): Eukaryota > Metazoa > Arthropoda > Insecta > Trichoptera > Rhyacophilidae > Himalopsyche > Himalopsyche japonica. Next base: position 602,433 of record JAHFWJ010000559.1, on the reverse strand, counting down.
CATAGTTATGACGATGGAGTGAGCCGAAATAGCTATCAACTATAATTTTTAAATATTTTTGTAGAACTAAAATGCATTGCTATTTTCTTTCACCGTGTTATAATGGAGTTCTACCAAGTGAATGCCAATTCAATCAATAAATTAAGTAATTGATTGAAACGATTTAAAATTACAACAAGCATACAAAAATAACTGTCAATTTCTGTCACATCCATGTTATAGAGTGCTGAAATGTCAAAACCGAAACCCGGGTCATTAGTGACAATTGCACAAAGTATCAACAATTCAAATTTGATATTGAAATTCTATCAAGCATCTTCAGTCGATATTATAAATTACAAAAACAAAAATTTAATTGAAAATTGAGAAAAACATAGATACAAAAGTACAATGTACATACATACATATGTAACATTTAAAATTATCATAAGATATAACAAATTAATTAAAAAATATGAAAAACATAGATTCAAGAATAGAGATTTATTATAACGTAAATTTTGATATTTGAGTATGGAGATGTGTGACAATTAGGTTGCGCACGCTAGAGAAATATTTTGTATTCACACTATTTCCGGGAATTCCAAATTTTTCATTTTTGTAGCAAGTAAGTACAATGAACGAATGACAAATGAATCAATAAACGATCTTTGACATCTAGAAATTCTAAGCGGACATCATGGTTTTTTCTTTTGAATTCTTCATATGATTGAGACATGTGCTGTTTGTCGTGTTCCATTCGGCCTGCATTTGAAACAATGTACAAGTTTTCATCATCAACTTTTGTAAATCGATCGATCAAATCATCCAGAATGCCTTCTTGGTCATTCAGAAAAAGTGTCAAAGCTGATGAGCCGTGTTGCATTCCTTTCAAATCTACAAGACATAATGTTTCAAATCGCTCTATGCAATCTTTGCCATTGATCAATGTTTGTAGCATGTGCGATACATCAAATAACGATGCACCGTTTCTGGTGTGTAAATGCGATTCAGATACACCCATATTGGAATGTTGCATAGGTAGTAAATGTTCTGCAAAATCCACCATTAAAGTGATGTTTTTACCGGTTCTATTGATGAATTGTACAACACATTGCTGGTGCATACTGATCTCCATGCACTATTAACAACTGGATTTTTCACTTTAGTGAAAAAAGAAGAAAAACATTTATTTCTTACAATGGACATGATGGAAGAATGTATTTTGCTCGTTATGCGAATTATTCGTTACTAAGAGTGCTCTTTATGAAAGATTCCATTGTATGGTAAGCACCTACGGTCTTTCATTTCAAGTTGCTTTTTTTGCAATCATTTTATTTAAGTACATTGTATAGATGATAATAAAATTTCAATAAGCAAAACTTTTTGTTTTTAATCACGTTTGATTTTTAACAAGATGAAAACATTATGGTAAGATAAGAATGTTACATAAAAATTGAGATGGATATTAAGTAATTAAGTTAACATAAAGCTATGAATGCAAAAAGACCTGACCTTGATTATAAATATGACCTTGTCAGATTTCAGTAAGGTAAACGTACCAGTAATTGACCATGTACCAGTAGTTGACCATTTGTCAACAAAATATTTATAATAAGGTTTCTAAATGTGATAACCTTGGGAAAACTATTTTTTTTATTTTGCCGCATCATTTACTAACACGACTGTGAAGAATTCAAATGTTTAAAGGACTTCATAATTACACAATGGAAAATTTTTTAGGCTCAGGAGAGTGATCTGCCATTTTTTGCTATTTTCCTAAGGTTTTTGTTCAGGAAATGTGTTTAGTTAAATGAATAGAACAATAAGGTAACTAAGTCCTTTTAACTGATTTTTTCTTTTTTTAAATGTACCCCGAGTTTATTATTCAATAAGCATGAGGTTTTAGTGTCATATCCTCAATAAACTGAGTTTGTGTGTAGGTCAAATACTGGATCTCAAAATTCAGCGTTTTTTAGTAGTTGACCGGCATGGTCAACTACTGAAATATCCAAAAATATTTATTCACAATTAATAATGTACCTATTTTATGTAAGCATTGTGAGAAGTACAAATTCTAAGTTTAGGTATTGTAGTATACTGGGTTTCAGTATATGACCACCGGTCAACTACTGGCTCCGTTGATGGTCAACTACTGACTCAGCTTGTATATTTTTTTACAGATTGCTTTAAATAATTGAAATAGAGATGTCTTCTATCAAGTATTTGTTCAGAAATTATACTGATGATTGACTGACAATGAGGGAAGCTGTTAACGATGTTCGGGTGCATCATACACCAATACGGACAGCTGCAAAAAATTTGAGGTTAGAGAGTATAACCCTAAAATATAATATAAAGTAGAGAGCAAATCTCTCATAGAGAGAAAGATGGGATCTTCTACTAGATTAAAGTATCGTCTACAATTGGGCAGGGAATTCGCATGATACATCT